>SJXQ01012446.1:37427-326071 GCA_006408695.1 Aepyceros melampus | reverse complement strand
TGTGCAGTTTGCGTGGTCAGTAAAGCCTGCGGCTGAGCGACCCCGGCAGGCGGCTGGCCCTGGGAACTCACATAAAACTGTGGGACGAGGCTCGGTGGCTCGGCCGGGGCCACAGGAACCTCTTGCTTGATCACTACAGCCTTTTTGGCAACAAGGGTCTGGCCGGCCACTGGGCCGGGGCCGTCGGGGAGCGGGGCCTCGTCACTGGTGGTGGAAGCAGTGGGGCCCCGCGTCTGGTCGGCCTTGGAGACCGAAGGAGCCGGGGCGCTGGCCGGGGGTGGGGGCTCCAGGGGCCGCTGCTGCTGTCCTCGCTTCTCCACCTCCAGCTGCATCTTCAGAACTTCCACGAGCTTCTGCTCCTGCTCCAGTTTCCGCTTCAGCTCCTCGATCTGCTTCTCCTTCTCCTGGAGCTTGCGGTCCTTCTCAGCTGCGTCCAGCTCCAGGGTGGACAGCGTGCTGCTGGTGGGGCTGAGGCTGTCCTCGGTGCTGGCTGCCCGCAGGGGCGACGAGCACAGGAACTGCGACGGGGACATCATGGTCATGATCTCAGTGAACGTGTCGGCCATGCTTGTGTCCTCGGCACTGAGGCTGGACTGTTCGGAAGGTGCGGGTGAGATGGGCAGCGGGGAGCTACCGCTGTCCACGTGGGCCGCACTGCTGCTGCCAGTGGGAGGCAGCTCTGCCTTGAAAGTGGAGCCTGAGCTGGTCACAGAGTTCTGTAGTGTTGTCACTGGCAGGGTCACGGTGACTTCAGGGTTGCTGGGGACAGCAGCGGGTGTGGGGACGGCTGTGATGCCACCGGCAGCAGGGCCGCCGCTATTCACTTCCTGGTAGGGTTTCAGGCGTTCAATGAGGTCCAGTTTGGTGCCTGACACGGGGAGACCCCTTAACTTCAGCTCTGTCTTCAGCTCCGATACCTGGAAGTACAAATCAATCAGATCGCTTTTTTGGTGTTACAACCTTCTGACAATCTATAGCACACCTGTGTGCTGGAAAAGGTGCCTACATCTGTCAGGCAGCTCGTATGACGGCATGTAAAGTGTGACAGTTTTTTTTTTTAAACACACAAAACCACAGAATTATAGACATAAAGGACCTGAAAGGCCAGTGATAAAGCAAGGGCTATTAGAGGCTAATTCCTTTGCTACCTCAGAAGATTTACTACCGGAAATAACAGTTACATTTACTGTGTAATTGCCATGGGCCAGACACTGCCAGAAGTGCTTTACTCTTTCAGTTAACCTTCACATGAGGTATAGGTATTATTATTCCCGTTTTACAGATGGGGGGAGAGGGTATGTCACTGGTCCAAGCTATCACAGGTAACAGAAGGCTGTGTAGGGGTGGAACCCGGTAAAGATGGCCCTGGAGATCACGTTCTTAACTGTTACATCTTCCTCTTCTCCCAAACTTTGCAACAAGCGGGGAGGAAGGTGCTTGCTCATGGCATTTGCTAAATAAATGGAAATTTATTACTGGTCATTTTAAAAGAAACTTAATGGCTATAAAAAGAAAGTACTTCTATAATGGTTATCCTATTGCTGGTAGAGCTGAAGGCCTATTGGAACCTGCCTACATCTGCTGGACAGGCCTGGCATAGTTTACAGTTCTGTGGTCCTTACGGGCGAATAAACCCGACTTGCAATGATCACCTTTAAGTCATCTAAGCTCGACGGCAGAGGTCCTGGCTTTCTCACAGGAGCAGGTGTATTCTGTCTTGGTGTATTAGATGTGGTAGTGTTCAAAGCTGGATTCCCACTGTTGTTGTTCTTGTCATTGAGTGGCCTTCAAAAGAAAAAGAAAATTAGATTTTCTAATAAAATGATTTCTGGGGTTGACACTGCTCCTATTAACAATCTGTGAACTTACAAAGAGAAAACTACCTGGTCATGGGTTGGCTGACTCAATATGGTAGAGATGTCAGTCAAATTAGATCCTAATCAAAATCTCTGCAGGTTTTGTCTGTCTGTTTGCTTGCTTGGTAAAAATTCAGAAGATGATTCAAAGCTTTATACGGAAATGCAAAGGACCAAAAACGACCACGCATCTTTAAAGAAGAAAAGCAAAGCTGGAAGCATCATACTACCAGACAGCAAAATTTATTACAGACCCAGTTATGAAGATGATGCTGATGCAAGGACAGGACAACAAATGGGAGAGATCAGAAAATCCAGAAACAGACACTGCATACGAGGACAAAGGGGTGACATGGCGGTGTAGTGGGAAAGGTGGTCCTTCCATCAGTGGTAATGGGCCAAACGGGACAGTCACATGAGAAGAACGGGGCTCTTGACCAACCCCTAGCCTCACACCATCCCCAATCCTAAATGTGAACTGGAAAACAAACTTTGAGAAGAAAGGATAGTATCTTCATAGCTTTTGATAAGCAGAGATTTCTTAGGATACAAAAAGCACTCCTATCTTTCAAAGGGTTAAAAATCAAGCCCCAGGAGATGTTTGTAATAACATACTTCTGACAAATGCCTCATCTAGAATACACACAGAAGTCTTGCAAATTATTGACAGTAAGAAAAAGAAAAACCTAATGGGAAAATTGTGAACAAACATAGCACAAATGGTCAATAAAGATATGAACGAAAGCTTAACCTCAGCAGGTATGAGGAAAATGAAAACCACAGCAAAACAGCATGCACCCCCAGCAGAGCTGCTGCTGTAATATGCAAGACTGATACCACCAAGTACTGGGAACCACCACAACCCTCATAGACAACAGCACTGCACCCCCAGCAGAGCTGCTGCTGTAATATGCAAGACTGACACCACCAAGTACCTGAAACCACCACAACCCTCATAGACAACAGCACTGCACCCCCAGCAGAGCTGCTGCTGTAATATGCAAGACTGACACCACCAAGTGCCTGAAACCACCACAACCCTCATACACAACAGCACTGCACCCCCAGCAGAGCTGCTGCTATAGTAAGACTGACACCACCAAGTACTTGGAATCACCACAACCCTCATACACAACTGGTAGAAGCAGAGTCAGTGCAACTGCTTTGGACCACGGTTTCACAGTACCTACTAAAGAAACGCCATACCCATTGATCCAACAACTCCATGTCTAGATCAGCACCTGACAGAGACACACGCATGTGAACCCAGAGACGCAGGCCATGAGACTTACTGCGGCATTGCTCATCAGAGCCCCCACTGGAAGCACCCAGCTGTCCCAGCGAGAGGACGCTGGGTGGATGAACTAGGAAGTAGACAGCAGTAAGGATGAACTGCAGCTGTTTGCATGAATAAAGATATGACTCTCAAACGTGTTGAGCAGAACTAAGCCATGGATTCAATCAGGGAAGTCACTAAGCGGGGCTGTGAGCCAATGACAATGGAGCTGACGGCGTTCCTCTTCTTGATGTAGCAGTGCACTTACTCCGGCATCGGTTTTCACTTATAATTTATGGACTACTCTAACTTTTACTACATTTTTAAAAGCTGATTTAAAAAGTGTTGGTGAATCTGTTGTACTTTTGTACTAATTCCCCTAAACTTTAATGTTGAAGCCAGGTCCTTCCGATGCCTTCTGGCTGTGATACACGTGGCAACAATGGCATTTTCTTTTCTGGCTGGTTGATAACTCACTAGAGAAAGGTGCACATGGTCATTGATGCTGTACGACCAATTCCATTGCAGCTTCAGGCTTAACTGTCAGTATAAGCTTTGGTACCGAAGCTTGGTACCAAAGAGACATTGAATTCCATGTCCTGAAACAGGAATCTGAGGTGATGGTGCCTCTGGGGTGAGGTCCACGGCTGGATGAACTTTCTCAAGTGGCTTTTAAGAAAGCTGTGTTTGAAGCCAGTGCTGGCCTTGTCAACAGCTAACTCTTGACTTGCATGTGAGGCTTTTTAAACCTGCCTGAATTATGATGAAATTAAGTACTTGAAGCATTTGAAATGAAGTATTTTGAAGTTTGGATGAAATGACAAATATTTAAAAATACATCACTATTCTTTCAAAGAGTCAACTTTTCAAAATCATATTTTCGAGTTATGAAATCATTTTAATCACTGTTTCTCAGCTTTATGTTCATTACTGTCCCCAGAAAAGCTCTGCAGATATTTTTCTAGTCACTCTCTCTGAGATTTTAATACCATAGATGTACTACATTCTCGTTCATGTACATAGGTCTGTGTTTATTACATAAAAACTGTAAAACTGCCTCCAACTTTTGCGCCTTCGTGAATGATATCTTCTCCTTGAGAATGCATAATTTAAATTTTTAAAAATTAATTTATCTTTGGCTGTGCTGGGTCTTCTCTGATGCACGTGTGCTTCCTCTAGTTGAAAGTGGGGGCTACTTTCTAGTTGCAGAGTCGGGGCTTCTCACTGAGGTAGCTTTTCTTGTTGCAGAGCACAGGCTCTAAAGCAAGTGGGCTCAGTAGCTGTGGCGCACAGGCTAGTTGCCCCACGGCATGTGAGATCTCAATTCCCAGACAGGGATCGAACCTGCGTCCCCTGCACTGGCAGGTGGATTCTTAACCACTGGGAAAGTCCCCATGGTTTAATTATTTTATTCATGCTGAGATTCCATAATACTCATTAGTATGATTAACAGTATAGTGTTTAATTCAGTTTTTAAACTAACAAAAATAAACTGGTTTTTCCCAAATCAACAGAGGGGAAAAAGAGAGAGGAGAGGGGGTAGATACCTGATGAATGTAATCACTGCGTAGCTGAGGATCCTGAGGTCCAGACACCTGCTGGGACCCTTCCCTTCTGTCAGTAAGTGGCCATATGGGAACTAAAGCCCCATGTCTCCAGGCTCCTGCTCCTCCCAAGATACCGAAGGGCTTTGTTATCAGTAAAGTTCCACCACTGTGGGCCCTACACAACTCCCATATTTGGTTTCTTATATTGAATTTTGGTAAAAGGAAACAATGTGTTTGAAAACAACATCTCCATTCTTAGGATCTGGAGATTAAACAAAACTGGTGTTCCATTTCCATCCAGTGAAATAAACACAGAAATGACAGCTCGTCCTCCTCTGAGTTCTTGGGGTCTTTTTGGATGACGCTTTCTTGGGGCAGGTGGCTTGGTGACTTCAGTGGCGGGAGTGTTTGAGGAGGGGGGAACTAAAGCCTCATGGAAAGACAAAGAACTTTTGCGTTTGGGTGCCCCCCAACTCCCACCAGATGTTTTCTTCCCATCTGCAAAGCTGGCCCCACACAATTTCTTACATTACAGAAAGGATTATTTCATGGCTAGACACCCACTTTTGCTGGCTCCTCAGTTACCAGTTTCCTCATCAGGGCTCGGGGGCAGTCCTGATGGCCCCTGTGAGAGTCGCTGTGAGGAGGGTGCTGCTGAGCACGCTGCCGGGGCACCGAGAGCACCCCTGCTGTCCTCCCTCACGGGGTCCTGTGGCGGTGGGGCGGGGGCTGCCTCCCTGGGCCTGGATGAAGCTGTAAAGCAGCAGTGCTTTTTGTCTTTGATGCTCGTCCAGTTCTCTGGCCTTCCCTGGGTCCCTTCCAATGTCAACAGCTTTCTCGGGCCTGCCTCCTCTTAAAATAAAAACATGCTACAAACACTCTTTTCTTCCTTCATCTCTGTTGCCCTGATGTTTCAGATTTAAGCGCTTCACAGGAAGGTCGGAATGACTAATAGGTCTGATCTTCCTCAAGATATTTGGGTCTTCAAAGAAAAAAGTGAATTGATAATTCTTAGCATATGAGGAGATTATTTCTTACAGAGAAGCTTTAAATTTAGCAAGCCTTAATCCTTTTCTACTCCTAGAAATTACAGGCTCTCCATGGAGGAAGGCTTAGCCTACGTGTAGAAAACACAGGCTTCTACAGATCACGTGATCATAAACTGAGTGGTTGGATCAAAGTATACTTTTTTCCTTGTCATGAGATTTTGGATCTTTTTCTAGAATTTCTTTTCTTGAGTTGACTGTAAATAATTCCTTTTTCCTGAAAAGTGAATGAAATGAAGGACAGAGACTTTGTATTTTTATCTGTTTTCCAGAACAGTGTTCTGAGGATGTGTAACCGTGATTTACTCTAGTACATAATCAAAATTAGCTGCGGGACACTCCTGCTATGAGAATTCAGTTTCAGAAATCATCAGAACTCACTCCCTCTGTCCTTCCTGCTTGAGCTCAACTTTGGACACATGTTCCTTCTTCCTAGTTGTTGGTCACTGAGACCTTTTATCGTCTTTTGGGACTCCTGCCACCTGCTCCTGCCTTCCCATTCTCAGTGTCCCTTCTGATTCTTGTATCTGCTTTATTGCCAAGCTTCTAACTGGCTTTCCTACTTCCCAGACTCCCCTCCAACACTGGCATCAGACTTTTCCTTCTTGCATTTTGATTTTACCTTGTCACCATGGTCCTCTGAAACATCTACGATATCAAGATTAAAGTCTTCCCAACTTCACGTTTCTCTAGACATTGGCTCTGCTCAAATCTGTGTTCTGCTTTAAAAATTTGTCGTATTCTTTACTCAGGCCATTTTTCTCACCATGCAATAGAAACAGGAGCTGTTTGCTCTAACTTCCTCTGTATTTGTACTCAGATCATTCCTCTTGGTTTGGAAGGGTCTTTCCCAAGTTTCAGGCCCTTTCCTTTCTGCTTTTTCCATAAAACTTTCCTCGGCTGCTCCAGCATTTATGCTCAACTGTCTTTTTTTTTTAAATTTAAAGTGCTTATACCAGGTTTACACTTCTTTCGCTTTTCTCATAGCATCTAATATTATTCAAGTAAATAAATAGGCAAATCTTTCCTAGATGAGTAACTGTGAAAAGTTGTTTCTAACTTGAAAAGTTCAGAACCTGTTACGGAGGACAAAAAGTGAACTGGAACACAGACTTTTCTCACTATGTGGACTTCTGACACTATGAGCTTTGATGACAATAGAATGAAAATAATCGCTGAGCACAAATAAATCATAGCATCCCACCTTCAGACACTAAGGGTTGCTCGTAAAAACCACAGAAAACCCACTTTACGAAGCCGTACTTGAGGGGTGCAGGCAGGATAGTCTGGTAGTTGTAGTGCTGCTGCTGCTGGCTCAGGATCTGCAGCTGCAGGAAGAGCTGCTGCTGCTGGAGCAGCCGGGCGTAGTTGGAGTCCATCTGCGGCTCATTCCTCTCCCCTTTCTGATCTGGCGGAATGTACTGGTGGTCTTCAGCTTCTTCACCCGGGGCTTGGGGTCTTTGCACTTTTTGCTACGGTGTTTGTCATTTGGATTCTTGGGATGGCTTTGCTATTTTCGAGAAAAAGAACATTTTAAGAGAAAGCAGTCTATTCTACTGTGTGCATATCTGATTTGAAAAGAAAAAGTAATGCACCTTGAAAATCGGATCGCCTCTCTGGAAAGCAATACACTAAACACATTTCAGGAGCTGTGAGAACATTCGTGTGCTCCCTGTGACCAAAAATCTTGCTCCTAAGAACTTACTACTTCTGTGTTGTTCCCTTAGACTAAGGGCAAGATGCTCAGTTCAGCATCATCTAAGCAAGTTCAACAAACATTTACTTTGGGTCCTGTGTAGACACTGCCTAGTCCTTACATATTACTATCTCCTTGTGAAAAAACAGGCTTCACACTAAACATACAATAGGGAAATGATTAAGTGTATTTCACTTAATCACAAATATAACTTAAATCTTTTATATTCTGCAAATATTTTATGATCATTAAAATCTATGGTGAATATATAAGAGCAGAAAAATGCTTCTAATTGAGAATAAAGCAGAATATAAAGCTATGAATTTCTATGGAAAATACACACAAAAATGCTGAGTGATGTGAACATGAATTTTTTTTTCTAAAATATTCTAAAATATTACATTTTTATTTTGAAAAATGGGGTGTGAGACCCTGTCTTATGGTTAAGAATCAGATGTCTCTTCTGGGTTTTCATCTCCTTCATTTATAAGTTATCAGATCAGTTTCTACATTTTAATGTTCATATTGTAAGATAAATTCATCTTTTAAAAAAATGGTCCACAACAACACAAAACAGCAAGGTACAGGAAACTGTTTCTAAGATGCTTTAGATATAAAGACACAATGGGAGTTGTGGGATGAGGATGGAAGAGCTGATTTTACTGGCACAGTTGCATAGACACTCTTTGGAATTTGTGGCTCTGATACTAAGTGATGGAATAGGGTGAAATATACTGATCTGTGCCCTGAAGGCAGGACACCTGGCCACACTGATGAACCAGCCTAGAGTAGCAAGAGCCTTCTCTCCAGGAAGGTGGTCAAGGACAAACACAGGTCCTGGGGACAGAGGGGAGTGAGGAAAACGCCCAGGCTAACTACCTCCAAGGAGGAGCACTGCAGCTAAGTGAGAAGGAAGGACAAAGGCCAGATAGGGATTCAGAGACAGGGTCCTGACTTTGTTATAGCCTCCTTTCTTTGGGCCTTGGTATCCTCACCTGAAAGGTGCTGAGAGGCTTGGCTAGCTCTCCGAGGTCCTTTTTTAGTTCTAAAAGTTTGGGATCTGTGTTCTGCTTGTTTTGGCAAAAGCCACATCTGAAATGATTAAATTATTCCTCAGGTTATAACTCCCCCTCCTTTATCTAGCAGTTCTAAATCCACATTAAAAAAACTATTTTGACCAAGTAAAATGCAAAGAACAGTGCCATAAATCTGCAGCTTCTCTGAAGAACAAACCAAGCTGTATCAGGCCAAATCTACTAAACAAACAAAAAAAAGTATTATCTTCTTGAAAACCTTTAACCTGTCACATACTATATCTCCAATACTGCTGAATTTGACTTTTTGTATAAAAGTCTGAAATCATATTACCATTACAGACATTTGTGTGTGAGATTCGTGAATCCCAAGTGCTAAAGTCTCTCTCTCTCTTTCTCCCCCATGAGTTACTGGCCTGGGTAGAAGCTGAATTGGGAACTGTTGATAAAATGATTTCTAAACTCTTTCTGCGCTGCTGCAGTCATTTTATACAGACAGGATTTTGTGCTGTTCCTCTGTGACCATCAAACGAGAGGTCATTTGTTGAACGTGGCGGTTTCAGTTATGAAGGCTGGAGTGAGCAAGTCCTTCTGAGGTTTTGTTTTCATGGCTTGACTAAATGGCAGGCTCTGGACACAGCCTCTGTCCTCCGTGCTCAGGGCTAGAGACCACAGTTGAAGGTGAAGTCACTGAGGGTTGCACGTATGTAGGGTACCTACCTTCACCAGTGCTGGCCCGGGCTTGCTGAGGACGTGGTGCTTGGGGGGAGGACAGGTGCTGTGGACCGTGGTGGGGGTTGATCTGCAGTAGGAGTTTTCAAGAATTCAGGAACTGCTGGGGACACTGAAGTAAACTGGCGGAAAAGGCAGAAAGGAGACAAATCTGTGAAATCATTAATAGTGAAAACAGAAAATCTAGAAAAGAAACAGAAGAAAAATATAGTATTATGTCTGAGACCTAGATGGTGGAATAACTTGCTTTATATCCACTGAGCCAACGATTTAGTCTTTGCCCTGACATCAACGAAAAGCTAAAGCTAAATAACAACGAAAAGCTAAAGCTAAATAAGGCCGGATTCACAAAACTCTAGTGTTTTCCCAGAACTATGGTCAGAACCACCCTTTTTTGGCAGAAAGAAAGTCCAAGACTCATAAAAATGATCAAAACAGGACACGGTACTCAAAAGGCTTTTTTGCCCTATAGATCACACTGATCCAGGCTAATTCAGATGTGATGCTTAGTCGTCATTACTGGCCCATGACCCCTCCTCGATCTCACCCCAGGTCCACTGTCAGGGAGCCTCTGGTAAGAAAGCTTCCGCTTCTGATAGGTCAGATCCATGCACGTGTCCATAAAGGTGCTCAACAGCTTCTGTTCCCATTTCCAAACCTAATTAGTACTCTTTGTTAACCACCGTCCCCCAGTTCTTGCAACAGAAGAAAATCTGAAGAATATATTCTAATAGGACTGATCTGTGCATCGACAGTCCCCTCACACTTAGAGCAAGAAGTGAATTTGTTGCCTAGGCCAAATTCAGCAATTACTGAATCTCAATTTGGGGTCATATATTAATAAAGGAAGCATCAACAGCACCAAAAAGCTATTCCCACTAGCAATCTTCTCTAAGTACAGTGTAAGTATTCATTTACTGGAAAGAGAGAGTACTGTTATAACAAATCAGTTAAATGTTGCATATTGATTACTACTTGGACCTTGCCTTATCTTAAGAGAAAAATGTCTTTATCATTTGTTTCCCTGAACAACCTCAAATTCATTACAACAATCAAAATCAGTTCTCTTGTTTAAGTATTTGGGTTTAAAAATAGAAACTATATTTTTCCTCCTTAAAATGAAATGACCTGAAAACTCAGAGGGCTATTAGCATCAGGAAATATGAAGTTTGGCACATACTACCCCATCTGGTCTGAAGTTGCTCAGTCATGTCTGACTCTTTGCAATCCCATGGACTGTGCAGCCCGCTAGGCTCTTCTGTCCAAGGAATTCTCTAGGCAGGAATTACTGGAGTGGGTTGCCATTCCCCTCTTCAGGGGTTCTTCCCAACCCAGGGATCACACCCAAGTCTCCTGCGTCTCCTGCATTGCAGGCAGATTCTTTACTGTCTGGCACATACTAGTTACTCAACAGTATTTGTTTAATGGGTGAATGGAAACTCCTGGTGGTGGTACCCATGCTGGGTCACTCCAGGCTCGATGAGCCTGGGAGATGTGGGTGGGTGCAGTCAGGTGTTCATGCCCATGTTACTTCTCTCCCTGAACTGTGTTTTCACTTTGTCATTGATTTACGCTTTTAAGTAACTATTAGTTAACAGTAAGTGTTGATAATACAAAAGACTTGACTTTTTAAAGGCAGCCACACTCAATTTCATTTTCAAACAGAAATGAAGGGACTCCTCCATGAGTCTTGACACCTGTGTTCCAGGGTGACTTCTGTCCCCAAAGAGCCCTGAGACGGCTGGCTCCTCAGTGAACCTCTGACGTGCAGTGAATGATGACGACCTGCTGATCCCTGCTTTAAAGGATGTGGCTTTATGTCACCTATTTCTCTTTCACGTACTTTTTTTGTTATCTTGGAAATGCGAATACTTATCTTTGGGTCAGTTTTCACACAGGGGAAGAACATTCTTTGGGTATTAAATAACTGGCATATGAAGCAGAACCAGATATTTGAATTTTGAAATATATATATATACACATTTCCTTGCAGATAAATTGTACTAACCTAGCAAGCTATTTTACCAGTCTAGCCCCTACTGACTGATATGATAGAATGATTTATTAGAGAGCAATCTTAATAAATGTGGTATCAACGTAATATTTATGAAAATGTATGGCCTCTATTTCTAGACCTTGTCTGATTGACTTCCGCCTTAATGCTCCCATCTTTTAGCTTTTTTGGCATTTTAGTTTGAATCTGCTATCTAGAAAACCACAGACTCCCTCCCACATAACTCAACTGAGATAAACTATTAATTTTACCTAATGGGAAAATAAATTCTGGTTAAAAATGGAGAAATATCTAAATGCTTCTTTACACATTGCTGGTCTTTTTTATGTGCCTTAGGAAGGAAACCTCCCCCCCCGCTACTCTCCCATCTTCCATCATATATCTAGATGTTGGAATTCCAGTGGCTAGAATTACCCCAAAAGTCTCAATATTATTATTTTTGAAATTAAAGTATTCCAAAAAGGACTAAAACAATATCCAACGCATAGAGGATACCACACTTATTTTGTTCCACAGTAAACTGAGCAATATGTTAAAATCTTAATGCTTCATCGACATCAAGATCTAAATTCACCTTATGGACTATTAAAAATTTAATCTCAAAATGATTGAGAATCTTTTCTCCAAAAACAAAGTTGCAAACTTTGCTTTGTTTTACTGGATCTGATACACTGTTCTTTTTACAACTTCTGGTCTCATGACAATGGTTGTCACTTTAACATGAAATATCAGGAAAACATTATTTTTTAATGATGGATATTTACACTTTACATAAAACTCAAAAGAAAGCACTTCAAATATTAGAGACTGGAGAAAGAAATGGCAACCCACTCCAGTATTCTTGCCTGGAAAATTCCATGGATGGAGAAGCCTGGTGGGCTACAGTCCATGGGGTCGCAAAGAGTTGGACATGACTGAGCGACTTTACTTTCTTTCTCATATTAGAAATCACTATAGAAAAGTTTGCTATAAAAGAAAAAAGTAAGTTCAGAGCAAGTGTTTAAGCTGATTAGAGTTTTATAATGTTTCAGGTATCTGCACTGGCTCCTTCTGAAAAGAAGATCACTTGCCAAAGACCAATCATTCATCTCTGGTGAGTTCCTTTTTCATTAGAATTTCTTTATATAATCTGGAGGGATAGAAACTAGATATTTAAAAACAAAAGCGTTTTGTACTGTAGACTTTAAATCTACAATAAATATGTTTTCAACTTAGGATGTAGCAGAGATCTTAAGATGGCAATATGCAAATAAGAGATTCAAGATGCAATTATTCTTTAAATATTTCCATATTCCAAGCCTCAGATAAAATGAGTCAAATACAAATAAAAAATATGTGCTTTGTATATTTACCAGATGGGTAGTTTATATAAAATTCCAGCTTTGTTAAAACAGATCACCTAACAGTGACCCCTTGTTTCTGTATTACACAGCTGTAAGTTTAAGCATGTAAGTTTAAGCTGTAAGTTTAACATTTACAGAAAAAATCGCTCAACATTAAAATCCACTGGCATGGTAGCTAGAGGACGTTCGGCTGGTGCTTGAATACCTGATAGTAGTGAGCACTGACATGTGTCACTCATTTAAAAAAATCTATTATTTTTAAAAATGATGGTAAAATATATATAAGATGAAATTTACCAATTAAACCATTTTAAAGTATATAACTGTATGTCATTAAATACATCCACATTGTTCTGTAACCATCACTACTATTAATTTTCAGAACTTTTTCTTCATCCCTAACTGAAACTCTGTGCTCATTAAACAACAGTATTCTATTCTCCCCTCTCCCCAGCAACCACCATCTACTTTCTTTTTTTTTTTTTTTCATCTACTTTCTATATGTATAAATTTAACTACATTTAGAGTGGAATCATACATCTTTCTTTTCATGGATGGCTTATTTCACTTAGTATAGTATCCTCAAGGTTAATCCATTTTGTAGCTTGTGTCAGAACTTCCTTCTTCTTTGTTAAAAATTTATTTATTTTAATTGGAGGCTAATTACTTTACAATTTTGTAGTGGTTCTTGCCATACATTGACATGAATCAGCCATGGAGAATTTCCTTCTTTTTAAGGCTGGTAATACTCCACTGTATGTATACCACATTTTGTTTATCCATTCATTTGTTGATGGACACATGGGTTACTTTTAATGCTGCTAGGAGCATGGGTATACAAACTGATGTTCAAATCACTGCTTTAGTTCTTTTGGCCATATACCCATAAATGAAATTGCTGATAAGGTAATTCTATGTTTAACTTTTTGAGGAACTGCCATACCATTTTCTATAGCAGTTTGCACCATTTATTTCACAATTCCACCAACAGTGAACAAGGGTTCTAATTTTCCCACATCTTTGCTGACAACCTGTTAATTTCTGTTCATTTTGATATTTGCTATTCTAATGGTATAAGGTGACATCTCATTGTGGTTTTGATTTTCATCTCTAGTGATTAGTGTTGAATATCATTTCGTTTGTTAGTCTTTGAAGAAATGTTTATGCCAAGTCCTTTGCATATCCGTCCTTTAAAAATGAGGTTTTTTTTCCTGTTATTTGTGAGAGTTCTTAATATATTCTGAATATTAGCCCCTTACTGGATACATAATTTGCAGATTTTTTTTCTCCCATGCTGTGAGTTGCTTTTCACTCTGTTGATAGTGTGCTTTGATGCAGGTTTTAATTTTGATGAAGGCTAATTATCTATTTTTTCTTTTGTTGCCTGGTGTCATATCTAAGAAATCATTGCCAAATTCAGTGTCGTGAGGCTTTCCCCTATTTCCGCCCCCCTCCTCGGAGATTTTAACAGTTCTAGCTCTTATGTTCAGGTCTTTGATCATTTTGAGTTAATCTTCATATATGGTGTTAGGTAAGGATCCAACTTCATTCTTTTGCATGTGGATATCCAGTTTTCTTAACACTGTTTGTTGAAAAGACTGTCCTGTTTCCTTGAGACTGGGTGACCTTGACAATTCATCTTAAAATCATTTGACCATATATGTGAAGACTTATTTCTGGGTTTTTGATTCTGTTCCATTGGTCTATGTGTCTCTCTATGCCTAAACCACACTGTTTTGTGATTGGGATTTTGGTAGGAATTGTCTGAATCCATAGATTGCTTTTCGGTAGTATTGACATCAGCACAATGTTAAATTTTCTAATCCATGAGCATGTCTTTACACTTGTGTGTTTGGTTGACTTTTTGCAGTGATTCTTTTCTCATTTCCTACAGACACATCCTATAGATATTTCTTTTGTTGTTTCCATGTGAATTACACATAACATCCTAAAGCTATGACATCTAACTTATACTGATACCAATTTCAGTTATATACAAGAACTACTTTTATAGCCACACTTCCCCACTTTATATTATTATTGTCACAAATTACATCATATATATCATGCAATTAACAGATTTATAATTTTTTGTGCATCTGTTGCTTAAATCCCATAGAAAATAAAAAGTGGATTTATATACAGAAATTATAATAATACCATTCCTTATATTTGTTCATGTATTTACTTTTTACCAGAGAACTTAATATTTCTGAATGGCTTTGCGTTAACTGTCTAGCATCTGTTCATTTCAACTTAAGGACTCTCTAGCATTTCTTATAGGGCAAGTCTAATGATGATGAACTCCTCTGATATTTGTCTGGCTTTGTTGTTTTAATTTCTCACTCATCTATGAAGGACAGTTTGGCTGATATAGAGTTCTTGGTTGACAAATTCTGTTTCAGCGCTTAAATATATCATCCAAATATGTGTTCTTCTGAGAAATCTACTTATATTTTTATTGGGGAATTTCCTCTTATATGTGATAAGTGACTTTTCTTGCTGCTTTTAAGATTCTGCCTTTGACTTTTGATAGTTTGATTATATAATGTGTCTCAGTATGAATCTCTTTGGGTTTATTCTCTTTGGAGTTCATTGAGCTTCTTGGGTTCATATGTCTATTTCTTGCCTCAAATTTGCAGTTTTGGGCCATCATTCTTAAATTAATTTCTCTGCCCCTTTTTTCTCTTCTCTTCTGGGACTCCCATAATGCCCCAACTCATCAGCTTGATGGTATCTCACATGTCCCTTAGGCTCTGTATACTTTTTTCATTCTCTTTATCCTTGACTCTATAATTTCAAATGATCTGTCTTCAAGTTTGCTGTCTGAGTCTGCTGTTGAACCTCTCTGATGGACTTTATCAGTTCAGTTAGTGTATTTTTCAGCTCCATGATTTTTTAAAAACAATTTTTTGTTGATATTCTCATTTTGTTCATATATTGTTTCCCTGATTTCTTTCAGTTTATTGCTTGTGTTTTCCTTTAGCTTTCAGAAACCAGTCCCTGAACTAGCCCACAACAGGCCAGAATACTGCTAACAAGTTCTGCTCTACTCCTTCCATCCTGAGGGAGGGAACTGGGTACTGGGCCACTTCCGTTGTGCTATGCTAAGACTGGGAAAGTGAAAACACCATGGCATGTTCTGTGTTTGTGAATGTGGCTTTTTCTTAATTGGGTGTTTGGTTGATGTAGATCTCTGACTGGTTTCCAGAGCTCTATAACATTATGTTAGCCTGAGGTTTATTTACTGCTTCTGTGAGAGAATGAGGGCCTGGACCTTCCTTTGTTGACGTGCATTATCTTTCATAGTGAGATAGTGGTAAGTATGCAAATATATGTGCAATAATCTCAATGTGAATCTATTCATTTAGTATTTCTGATTTTTTATAGTTCAGTTATAACTAATACTATTAATGATTATGAAGTAGAACCACACAGCAGAAGAGTGATTAGTCAGAGGACCAACTATTCTAATCATTAATGAAATTGTTACTTTTGGTGTTAACTTCATAACAATTTCATATACTTTAGGATAAACTTTGGAAAACCTAGAGCCAATGTCCACTTTTTAAAAATACAGTCCTGTTTATAAAGTTGTCACATATTATTTATTATATTCTACAGAATCATGTGGAATGTCTATTACAACCTTAGTGTGACCATGTTGGTGATTCACAACTTGGTAAAGTACCTCTTAGGGGTCAGAATATGAAAGTATAATAAATAATAAAATTACTGTTATTCATTTTTGGTATCTGAACTATGTGAGATTATATAGCAGAGAAAAAAATGTTATGTATGTATTTCTAGGCAATAGAAATAATAGTTGTCACTATCAATCATAACAGGATAACACAGGATGATGTGCGGGAAAATTGTCTTAAGAAAAGTATCATACCGTTGGCCTAATTAGAACAAAGTCATTAGTTCAAATCCTATACAGGCCAGACAGATGCTTTTTCATGACATCTGCCCCAGATAATACATGCAAAGTAAGTTGGGACATGTAAGTAAGTCGTTCAGTAAGCTGAACGACACGTAAGTAAGCGCTCAGCAAATGTTGGCCATTATTTTTATCATCATCTCAACTATATTCAATAAAGATTTATTTCTTAATAAATGAGAAAGGCCTATTCTGCATAATGCACTATTTTAGGCACTTTCCTGTTGGTCACAGAACTGAGTCAAGAACTGGGATGGAAAACAACGTCACAGTTAATGTTGGAACTCAGCTCGAAACTCTATGAATAGTGGCAGACTCCTTCCTCATGATATGTAAGTTATAAAAAGCATAACTGAAGGAGTAATAATAGAAATTACCGTCAATGTCTTTGATGTTCTACTCAGGCCTTTATTGATAAGTATTTGCAAAGAAAGCTAGTCTAACTTTGAGTATTTACTATATATGTACCTGGCTTACATATTAGACCTTGCTCATTCTCTTTGTTGATTTAAACCTAAAATTTCTCTATTATCTGGCAAATGGTCATCTACCTGAACACTACTTGAAACAATGGGAAAAAAATTTTTACCAAATTCCCTTAAGCTTGTCTTCTTGAAAATACAGAGTAAGGGATGAACAAGGTTCCTTTCAGTACTACTTTGAATGTGAAAATGAACACAGATCCTATCAGATCATACTTACAGTTAAACATCTGGGTGTTTATAATAAATGATTATTTAAAAGACTTAAGAAATCACTGAGAGAAAAAAAGTTCTCCAATTAAAAGGACCAGTGTCACAGCTCCTGGTACGTACGTGTGGCTTGCTGTTCTTAATTTTCTACAGCTTTCCATTGCTCAAGAGTTGCCTCAAAAAAAAAAAAAAGTTCCTCAGCGTAAAAAGCTCTGGTTATGTGATGTGTCATTTATTAATATTTTGGCAAATTCCTTTCCAGATGTACTTTGATCAGAATTAAAAAGACAAAGTCCAAGGAAAAGCAGTTTTAGTCTCTTTACAGACCACACAGAAATACATGTTTCAAAGAATTTACATTTTGAAGGAAGGATGTAGTGGTATATTGTTCGCATTGTGAGGTCATTAGCTTTTTAGCACTGGGATTGTAAAAGTGCCTGAAAAATGTTTTTTGTCTAGATGTTATGTGTTAAAAAATTTTTTTGGAGGAAATGTTTCTTTTATTTGAATACTTTTCCTGTAGGACTTAAACTTCTGGTATCTATCTGTGTTCTGAAAAAGAATTAAGGAGACTATATGTCATGAGACATTTTGCAATAAAGCAATACATGTTTCAAAGAATTTACATTTTGAAGGAAGGATGTAGTGGTATATTGTTCGCATTGTGAGGTCATTAGCTTTTTAGCACTGGGATTGTAAAAGTGCCTGAAAAATGTTTTTTGTCTAGATGTTATGTGTTAAAAAATTTTTTTGGAGGAAATGTTTCTTTTATTTGAATACTTTTCCTGTAGGACTTAAACTTCTGGTATCTATCTGTGTTCTGAAAAAGAATTAAGGAGACTATATGTCATGAGACATTTTGCAATAAAGCAAGGCATATAGAAATCTTGAGCCTAATTTTCTCTCAACTAATTATCCATAAGTATAACTTTTAAAGAACCTTAAGGAAATTCCCTGAATAAGTCTTGGACTTTATATGAGGCCAAGTAAGAAAAGAATTGAACAGGAAAATTAGAAAAATGTGTTTAAGCCACAGAATTAAATGTGTAGCATAAAATGGTGATCAATTACCATATTAAAAAAAACCTGGTTAATTGGTAGACAAGTGAAATTATGTCAGAGCCACTTAAAAGTATGGTCTGTGGACCTCAGTTACCTGCCAGTGACAAGGACACAAGTCTTAGGAAAGCTGACGTCACTATACTTTTATTTTATATTACAAAAGGATTAGTCCACAGTACATTGGAAATTAAACTATATAAAAAAACAAACATCCCTTCACTACAGGCAACTTGAGGACCACTGGTCTATAGTAACTAAATTCACCATCAAACTCCTATACTGAATTTCCTTTTTCTGAATTTCCATTTTAAAGATTAAAAACTCAGAATCTCAAAGAACATCCAAAACAAAATGAGGGCCTATCCCTGCTTTCTGGAAACTTGATGTCTAATGAGAAGCAATGTTTTCAGGTATTGGTCTGCATGCATGCAAAATTGCTTCAGTCGTGTCTGACTCTGTGACCCTAAGGACTGTAGCCTGAGAGGTCCTCTGTGCATGGGATTCTCTAGGTAAGAATACTGGAATGGGTTGCCATTTCCTCCTACAGGGGATCTTCCCGACCCATGGATCAAACCCACACCTCTTATGTTGCAGATGTGGCAGGCGGGTTCTTTACCATTAGTGCCACCTAGAAGTCCCTCAGGTATTGATACTTTCCCTTAAATTATAAATGTGAACGTAATTATATTTAGGAAGATTAATACATTTTACTTATATATCAAGTGAGATATCTAGAAACAGTGAAAATAAAGTACAGAATTTCCCAAAGTAAAACATAATTATCACCTCTAGACACAAAAACCACAGACTTTACAGGGATCATAAAATTGGCCTCTGTAGTTGATTAAAAAGACAAAAACAAATATCTACAACATACTTACAATCCTACTTAAGGATTATCTTTCTCTGACATCAGTACAGTAAACATGGAGATGCTTATTTAATTACATGAATAAGAATAAAGTGTATAACATTAAGAATCTTTGTCAGATTCCTTACTTATAAATAGTAAAATACTGAAAGAGAATTTTATAAAGGACATACAATTTAAGAAGTTTTCAAGGTATACAGTATAGGAATTATGTAATGGGAAAGGTGCCGTAAGCCAGCCCTGATTCTAGGCTCTTTTACTTGAAAGTATAAGTAGGAAACGTACCATTCTCTAAAGTGGGTCTTTTTCCAAAGGCACTATTGACAAATAAAAAGCAGATGGAAGTGGCATTGGAGCAACACTAAAGAGTGTTGTGAAAATTAAGTTCATGAATGACCTCAGGCTTCATGTGTGCTGCCCTGGCAATAAATAGGCTGTATTTATTCTTCAAGAAACACAATTGTTCTCCCTTCTGTTTTTCCTTCAGGGAATTCTGGAATGTCAGCCCACTGGTGGGACTGCCTCTGACTGAAGTTTCTCACTTATAAATTTATAGTTTCTTACAGGTGGAACCATCAGGAAGCTGTTACCAGGCAGATAGCTGAGGTGACAAAAATTCTCTGTTACTAGAAGCTAGACCATGCTAATAGCTGTCTGATGTCCTGACCTACTCAGACAGAAACCGAGAACAAACCACCCAAATGGGTAAGTAGAACTGTTTTCTAATGGTATTAACTTGCATATTTGACATTCTTTTTTGCCCTATTTTTAAAGCTCAAAACCAGGGTGCAGCCAGTATGTAAGAACAGTAAGGGGTGGTCACTGACCCTCATCTTTCTTCCAGGTCAGGTTCCAGTGAAGCTGAGAGGCCAGTCACATTTGCCCTGTAAACTCTGACAGGAGAGTATAAGCTGTAGCTCCTCCGACTATCTCTGATGGTCCCAAGTGGGAGACAAGCTGGCACCACGGGATGCAGTATGGGAGACATAGTGCTTCTATAAGCTGGCATTAGTCAGTGCTCACGGTGCTGAATTCAACTAAAGCACTCTTTCTTTACCAGGCCCTGTGCTAGGTGTTAAAGATACACACCTCTATTTCAGATAATGGTGATAAATGCAGTAAAGAAGATAATGTTGAAACACACAGTCCCTAACAAATAGATATTCATGAATGAGAAGAAATGCTGTAAGAAAATATTCAAACATTTTTAATCCCCAAACTTCCATACTGCTCTGAACCGAGGCCTCCTATGGTGAAAGGGTGAGGGCAGATAATTGCTAAATTCCTGTACAATTAAAAAATTCTATGATGCTTGGTTTTAGTAAGAACATTTTCTACTGAACTTGACCCATCACATCAACAGTCTTGACTTTAAAAATAACTAAATACTATTAAAATTTCAGTAAGGGAAAAACATGATAAAGAGGAAAAACAAATTATGTGCATCATGAGAGTTCTTATAAAACCAAAAGAAACATAAACACTCATTGAGGAAATAAGAAATGTGAATTTCCAATGCAATTATTAAAAAATATTAGATTCTTTTGCATGCACTAGATTGAATATTCATATATAATCTGATGCATAGTAGGTGCTTGATAAGTATTTGTTGAATAAATTCAGTATAACCAAAATCAAGGTACCAAATAAAACATTCCATCTCCAGTGTGCAGAGTTTGAAGTAATGATATTACCTATTTGTGGTAAAGACATAGTCACCGTGGAACTCTTTCTTGGAAGGCAGTTGAAGTGCCTACCTTTTGTCTAATATAAGGTTTCAAATTCATTTAGTATCTAGTAATTATTAAAAGAGATAATCAGACAAGTGCCCACTATGGATGTATTAAAAAACCAGGGTGTAATGGAAAATAGGAAACAACTCTAGGACTTCCTAGCTCAGTTGGTAAAGAATGTGCCTGCAATGCAGGAGACTGGGGTTTGATCCCTGGGTTGGGATGATCCCCTGGAGAAGGGAATGCAACCCATTCTAGCTTTCTTGCCTGGAAAATCCCATGGACAAAGGAGCCTGGTGGGCTATGAGATCCCACAAGTCAGGCATGAATTAGTGTCTAAAACACCACTAACCAACAATAAGGAATAGGTTAATAGAGATACAGTGTATCAGTTCAGTTAAATACTAAGGTATACAAGCAAGGTACCAAAGAGCTTCTTGCATAGTCACCGTGGAACTCTTTCTTGGAAGGCAGTTGAAGTGCCTACCTTTTGTCTAATATAAGGTTTCAAATTCATTTAGTATCTAGTAATTATTAAAAGAGATAATCAGACAAGTGCCCACTATGGATGTATTAAAAAACCAGGGTGTAATGGAAAATAGGAAACAACTCTAGGACTTCCTAGCTCAGTTGGTAAAGAATGTGCCTGCAATGCAGGAGACTGGGGTTTGATCCCTGGGTTGGGATGATCCCCTGGAGAAGGGAATGCAACCCATTCTAGCTTTCTTGCCTGGAAAATCCCATGGACAAAGGAGCCTGGTGGGCTATGAGATCCCACAAGTCAGGCATGAATTAGTGTCTAAAACACCACTAACCAACAATAAGGAATAGGTTAATAGAGATACAGTGTATCAGTTCAGTTAAATACTAAGGTATACAAGCAAGGTACCAAAGAGCTTCTTGCTGAAAGTGAAAGAGGAAGAGTGAAAAAGTTGGCTTAAAGCTCAACATTCAGAAAACGAAGATCATGGCATCTGGTCCCATCACTTCATGGGAAATAGACTTTATTTTTCTGGGCTCCAAAATCACTGCAGATAGTGACTGCAGCCATGAAATTAAAAGACGCTTACTCCTTGGAAGAAAAGTTATGACCAACCTAGATAGCATATTCAAAAGCAGAGATACTACTTTGCCAACTAATGTCCGTCTAGTCAAGGCTATGGTTTTTCCAGTGGTCATGTATGGATGTGAGAGTTGGACTGTAAAGAAGGCTGAGCACCAAAGAATTGATGCTTTTGAAGTGTGGTGTTGGAGAAGACTCTTGAGAGTCCCTTGGACTGCAAGGAGATCCAACCAGTCCATTCTGAAGGAGATCAGCCCTGGGTGTTCTTTGGAAGGAATAGATGTTGAAGCTGAAGCTCCAGTACTTTGGCCACCTCATTCGAAGAGTTGACTCATTGGAAAAGACTCTGATGCTGGGAGGGATTGTGGGGGCAGGAGGAGAAGGGGACGACAGAGGATGAGATGGCTGGATGGCATCACTGACACTATGGGCCTGGGTCTGGGTGAACTCCGGGAGTTGGTGATGGACAGGGAGGCCTGGCGTGCTTTGATTCATGGGGTCGCAAAGAGTCGGACACGACTGAGCGACTGAACTGAACTGAACAAGCAAGGTACACATAAGGTTACCATGCTGCTGCTAAGTCGCTTCAGTCGTGTCCGACTCTATGTGACTCCATAGATAGCAGCCCACCAGGCTCCCCCATCCCTGGGATTCTCCAAGCAAGAACACTGGAGTGGGTTGCCATTTCCTTCTCCAATGCATCACAGTGAAAAGTGAAAGTGAAGATGCTCAGTCATGTCCGACTCTTAACGACCCCATGGACTGCAGCCTACCAGGCTCCTCCATCCATGGGATTTTCCAGGCAAGGTACTATGCCACAGCAATTCCACTCCAAGGTATATACCCAAGAGAAGTGAAAACATATGTCCACATAAAAACTTGCCTACAAGTGTTCACAGCACCATTATTCATAATAGCACATGTCCACTAACTGATGAATAAACAAAATGTGGTATATCAACACAATGGAATATTACTCAGCCACAACAAGGGATGATGTACTGATACATGCTACAACATGGATGAACCTTAAAAACATTACACCTAAGCGAAAGAAGCCAATCACAAAAGATGATATATTGTATGATTCCAGAATTTATTAAAAAAAAAAAAAGTCTGGAATAGGTATATCCGGACAGAAAGTATATTGATGGTGGCTTAGGGCCAAGTGGAGTGACTGCTGATATGTACGGGCTTCTTTTGGGAAAGATGAAAGTGTTCTGGAATCAGATAGTGTGAGAGTTGCACAAATCTGTGAATTACTAGTAAGCACAATTTAAACCTTTTAAAGTGTATAATTCCCAGTGCCTTTTTTTTTTTAACAGAAATAGAAAAATTCATCCTAACATGAATATGGAATATCAAGGGACCCCAAGTAGCCAAAACCATCTTGAAAAAGAAAAATAAAATTTGAAGATCTCACACTTGATTTCAAAATTCACTACGAAGCTCTAGTAATCAAAATACTGTGATAATGCAGAGATACAGGCCAATGCAAAAGAACAGAAAGCACGTAAATACACTCTTATATATGGCTAAATGATCTTTGACGACAGTGCCAAGACCATTCAGTGGGGATGGAACAATCTTTTCAACAAATGGTGTTGGAGAAAACTGGATATCCAGATGCAAAAGAATGAAGTTGGATCTTTATCTTATATACCAAAATGAAAGTCGATTAAAGATCTAAATGTAAGACCCCCAAACTATGAAAATCTTAGAAGAAAACAGGATCCAATCAATCCAAAACAATCTAATTTATGACACCAAATTTTGGCAATGATTTCTTAGTCTGACACCAAAAACACAGGTCACATAACCAAAAATACACAAAGAGAACTAGATCAAACTTAAAAGCATCTGTTCATTAAAGGTTACTGTCAACAGAGTGAAAAGATGGGGGAAAGTATTTGCAAATCATATATCTGATAAGGGGTTAATATTGAGAACATATAAAGAACTCCTACAACTCAACAACAGAAAAGCAACCTGATTTTAAAGAGAGAAAAGGATTTGAAAAGGGATTTCTCCAAAGATGATATACAAATGAGCAAAGGCATATGAAAAGATGCTCAACATCACTAATGATTCTGCAAATCAAAACCACATGAGACGTCACAATCAATGGGCAGAAGACCTAAATAGACATTTCTCCAAAGATGACATACAGATGGCCAACAAATACATTAAAAGAGACTCAACATCACTAATGATCAGAGAAAAGCAAATCAAAAATAGAGTGAGGCTATTGCCTCACACACGTCAGAATGGCCACTATCAAAAAATTTACAAATGATAAATGCTGAAGAGGATGTGGAGAAAGAGAACCCTCCTACACTGTTATTGGGAATGTACACTGATGCAGCCAATATGGAGAACAGTATGGAGGGTCCTTAAAAAACTAAAAATAGAACTATCATATGGCCCAGCCGTGCCACTCCTGGGCATATACCCAGAGAAAACCATAATTCAAAAAGATATATGCACTCCAGTGTTCACTCCAGCAGTATTTACAATAGCCAGGACATGGAAGTCACCTAAATGTCCATCAGCAGAGAAATGGATAAAGATGTGGTACATATATACAATGGACTATTTATTAGTCAGCCATAAAAAAGGAACGAAATTGTGCCATTTGCAGAGACATGGATGAATCCAGAGGCTGTCATAAAGAGTGAAGCCAGAAAAACGAGTATCTTATATTAACACATATGCATGGAATCAAGAAAAAATGGTAGAGATGATTTGCAAAGTAGAAATAGAGACAAATGTATAGATACCGAGGGGGGGAGGTGGGGGTGGGATGAACTTGGAAGTTGGGACTGACATATGTACACTACTGTGCATAAAACAGATAACTAATGAGAACCTACTGCCCAGGGAACTCTGCTTGGTGCTCTGTGGAGAGGGGATCTATGTGTATGTATGGCTGAGTCACAGCAATATAAATCAACTATATTCCAATTGAAAAAAAGAAAACAGTGAATATACTCAATATAATACTATAATGGAAAAGAGTCTGAAAATATATATATATACACACACATATATATTTATAGCAATCATTTTGCTGTCTACTTGAAACTAACAAAAATTGTATATTAACTATACTTCAATAAAAACACAGTGAATCACTTCATTCCACTGAAATAGCTACTATCAAAAGAACAGAAATTAACAAGTGTTGGTGAGGATGTGGAGAAATAGGAACACATGTGCACTGGTGGTGGTTTAGTCTCTCAGTCGTGTCCGACTCTCTGAAACACTATGGACTGTAGCCCACCAGGTTCCTCTGTGACACATGGGATTCTCCAGGCAAGAATACTGGTGTGGGTTGCCATTTCCTCCTCCACTGGTGGTAGGAGTGTAAAATGCTGCAACCAGTATGGAGAACAGTATGGTGGTTCCTTAAAAATTAAAAATAGAACTACCATATGATCCAACAATCCCACTTCTGGGTATATGCCCAAAAGAACTAAAAGCAAGGTCTCAAGGAGAGATTTTCACACTCGTGTACTCATCATTATTCACAACAGCCAAGAGATGGAAGCAACCCCATGTTCACTAATGAATGGATAAACAAAATGTGGTATATCCATAAAATGGAATATTATGCAGCCTAACAACTGAGAGAGATCTTGTCACATTCTACAACATAAATGAACCCCAAGGACACTGTTAAATAATATAAGCCATATGAGATATTCAAAGTAGTCAAATTCATTGAGATTGAAGTAAAGTACTTACCAGGCCTAGGGGGATGGGGAGTTGATGTTTAATGGATTTAGCTTCAGTTTTGTAAGACAAAAAACTTCTGGAGATCTGCTGCACAACAACGTGAATACAGACTACAGGCCTGTACACTTAAAGACGATTAAGATGGTTAAAAAGAAAAAAGGGTGAATTTTATGATGTGTGAGTTGTAATTCAAAAAAAGTTACATGAAAAAATTGAGTTACAAAACTGTAAAGTAAAAATGTGTACATAAAACAGAAAGAAAATGTAAGAATCTACTGAAAATGTGAATAGCTGGATTACATGTGAAAAATCTATGCTTTTCTGCACTTTCAGACTTTTTTTTCTGGTGAAAATGCATTACCTGGATACATAAGAAAAACAAGGCACTTTCTTGGTTTAGGGGTTAAAAACAAGAAAGCAATACCTGGGCTGGAGTGTTTGTAGTCACAGGAGATGGCAATTCACTAACTTTTGGCTCACTTGGGGACGCGGCTGACCCCTGCGACTCCTGGCTGGCTGGCTGGTCCGGAGACAAAGCATCGCTGCTGTCTTCGTCAAATGAGAAATCGCCCTGAGTTTGGGGATAGTCCTCTTTCCCAACGCCTAAAGAAAGAAGTGATTCTTAATTGATCTTGGCCTTGGAATACTAAGGTTAAAATGAAAAAGGAGAAATATTATTCATTATAAGGACTAAAGAAAGCTGTTTAAAAACAAAGTTGGACATAATGTACTTCTCAATGAGAGAATACACAACTACCTACGATGAATACCTGGAGGAAAACACCAAACTTGAATCAGATCAAGCCTTTGGATCGGACTACTAATGATAGGAATACAGGAGACAAGAACTTTTTTAAATGGACCTAGGGATGCAAATGCATTCAGGAAAATCTAGAGTGTGGAAGTGCTAAAGGACAAAATAAGTTCATTCATCAGCAAATAAAAAGGAAAGAAAGGAGGAAGAAGATCTGCCCAGGGGACTGACCTAAGAGATACATCAGATAAAGACAATGTGTGGAGCTTGCTTGGATCCAACTGTTGAAAAACTTTATGAGGCCAAACAGGGCTCTGACTAGGGTATATGTTGATAAGTCCCACCTCATGGAGCAGCGCTGCTGTACTGACACCTTACCTTTTGGGGCCCATTTCTTTGGAATTGAATGGAATCATAGAATGACTGAATACAGACTGCCTAAGATTTAAACTCATACTAATGCAAAATACAAAGTTCCCATAAGTCATGGTAACTTAAACCTTTTGTCAGAGGAATATCTTTGTTAACTGGTACTAATCCTATAACACATAGTATTAATAATAACAATACTATGGAGGTAAGTACAAATGTTAATTTCTAAATCATCCAGAAAACAATAATCATGATTGGTGCTGGCTTTAAAATTAGATTTTTCTTATCTAAAACTTCCAAGTTTCTTTGTTCCCAGAAAACAGTAAAATTTTAGAGTCTTGCCTATAATTGCTTCCTTAACACTGGAGTCTACAGGAAGGATGTTTTTCTCTACCAGCTCCATAGGACCAGGTCTCTGAGCAATCTTTTCATTCAGATCATCAGCCAGTCGAGCTCTTTTCAACTTCATCTGAGTAGCCTGCAGGGACGGCTCCGCAAATGTTTCTAAAAGAGGAAACACAGGTTTAATCATTACTTGAATTACAGTCTCTATTCCATAATATTATTTCAGGCCAACTAATTTAAACTGGTGTAAACTTATTTATGGAGAGACAACGACTGTTTGACAATGCTCCCATCTGCAATTTACATTTCTTGTCCTGGAAAGCTTTATACTGTCTACATAATGTGGATGTCCTTGGACTCATATTAGTATGAACTCAAGCCAAAACTGAGGTGCTGCTATTGCTTATTTATGACAGGAGGGTCAAATTCACATCTATTAGGTATTGGGGATACAGAGGATGAACAGAGGAGAGAGATGTGGTCCATGCTCAAGAAGTTTGTAGTTTTAGATTTGGCTTCACTGGAAAGTCATTTCTTTGAAGGGGTGACGCTGTATCTCAGAATATAAGCTTCTCTGCAGGAGTTGGTGGAAGAGCTACAAATCATATTCCTGTGCATCTCAGAGTCCTTCATAATAATTAAAATTTGGATTTATTTCTGAATAAATAACCTTGAGACATTCAATTATATAGTAATTGTCATATAGAAGTATCAACTCATGTACCTACAAATGCATAAAGTTGTATAATAGAAGTGAAACTAAATATCCTAACTCATAAAACAGCATAACTTTGCATAATCCTGTGTTTCTGGTAATGCTCATTAACATTTGATTAAATGGTTCTAAATAATACTTAGTCTGACTGACTATTGGTGTTAACTCAATATTGCGTTGAAAGTTGCTTGCTTCTTATTCAGTAGAAGATCTTTTAATGAAACTCCCTGTAAGTAATCTCAGGGTTGTCTGATGTTTTTCAGTCTGTAGGTAGATGTCCTAGCTGAGGCCCAAAGCACACTGAGACCCCACGGCCAATAAACTACCCTTCAGCACAGCTGAGCACTTCTCTTTTCACCTTATTTATGTGCTTACCAAAAATTAATCTTGGCTGTCCACAAAACAGTGCATCACTATTGTGATTGCCATCATCACTCATAACTAAATGTTATGGGGAAATCATAAACTTCAAAAATAAAATGATTATTTCTTGGAAACCTGAGTTAAATGATTTGGCATGACTTGATAAAAGCAAGTCATTGAAAAAAAAATCACTGTCACATCATCAGGACAACTAACAACTATAAAAGATTTGGGGGAAAATGATAAAACTTAAGATTTTTAAACTCAGACTGCGTTTCAAGTATCTTTACATTTTGATCCACCATGAATGGAAATTGCAGATGATTCCCCCCATGTGAAGTTCTTAGTACTAAGTCGGCATATTGGTAAATAAATGCATGTTTCTGTATCTTAAAATAACACATGTGCTCATCTCATTTTTATAATTTTCCTGTATAAAACAACTCTGGCCCCAATCTTAGTAGACAGAGCCCCTCTAATTGCACAGGAAGACAGTAAGTGGGGGAAGGAGATCATGCAAATCATTCTGAAGATGCTTTTGTTAAGATGTAGGCAGGACAGTCTCCTGCCTTTGCCTCCCTTCCACTGACACTATCCAAGTGATATCAGGAATGTTTGGAAAGAAGATATTCCAAAAGTGAGTAAGCAGAGGCTGGCATTTCAGTATGCTTCTATTCTGGTCTAACTGCATCTTCATCTCCATGAGGCAGAGGTAAAACTTCAGGAAATAATTTAGACTTCTGCCTGCCAAACATCCAATTCAATCAAAACTGGGATGATGGCAAAATAAGTTGCTGGTGGTTTTAAGGTATTTTTAAAATTATAGATGAGACATTCTTTCTTTCTTCAAAAATCTCAACTTTAGAATAGATGTCCTAAAGACATCACTTATGGCTTATTCCTATATATAATTAGGCTTTTAAATGCTGAAAGTCTGTTTTTAGAAAAAGCAAATATGATTTCTTTTGATAGTTAAATGCATTTGCCTTAGTTTTAATTATGTTAATAAAGCCTGTTACGGTCAGACGACAAGTTGAAACAGGCAGTATCATTTCTACAAAAATGTCTCTTACAGGTCAAGATATTTTCAGGCACAGAAGGAGTCATTTACTAAGTTACTTACCAGCAAACTTGCTTCTCTGAAGATTCACTTATCCCTGACAGCTGGTGGCTGCTCCTACCCTACCACTGGAGTTCTGGAAAAGCTTTTTTTAGTCCAGTTGAAGTAGAGAAAGGCATAGACTTCTTGCCTCCCATCCCAGACACGAAGATAGTTACCTAGTCATAGATTATCTGGATTAGAAGAGACTCTACTTGGGGTTTTAGGGACCAGCCTGATACTTGGAACTGCTTTACAACATTCTTTACATGGTGTCAGTCTGTCTGTATTCCCTGTAGGGTACTTTTCACAATCTGTAATTGACTTGTTTTGCCTGCGTATATTCTCTCTGCCCCTAGAATGTAATAAGCTCCATGAAGGGGGAAATCTGACTGGTGCTTAGCTTGCTGGCCAGCAAACCAATACCTCTAGTAAGGACAACCATGTCACTTCCTGAAGATTTTATTTGGAGACATCTGACTGACCTTTACGCTGAGCTAAAATCTAATACTCTGTAATATCAACTTAAGTCTAACTCTATCATTAGGCCAGAGAAAAGAAATCTAATCTTCCTCCTGATAATAACTGTCTCTAAATGTTTGAGAAGTTGCTGTATCTTCTCAAGGTTTCACACTCTCAAGGCTATCACAAGGTCAGGCTCCTTGTCTTGCTCAACAGATTAAGTCAGTGAAGCAAAACACTGGAAGAAGATGTATCTCGGGACTTTATGGCAGAAGTGCCACCTTCCAGGAATGCTTTATCCTTAGAGAGAAAAAGCCACGACCTGAGCCACATGCCTCACCAAAGGTGGAATGGAACTGTCCTTCCAGCTTTGTAAAAGATGAGGCTCAGGCCGCAGAAAATGTGGTGGGCTGAGGGGAGTGTGTGATAATGTTCAGATCAAGCTGGATTGTTGTGGGTAAGCAGCAACGAAGAAAAATGTTAGGCATGGGGTTGCCCCAGGTAGACACAACAGGGTCCAAGTAGTTTAAAATCTAGGGTTAGACTTGTGTCTATCATACCCTTTATGATGAGTGGGCACACATTGCCCACTGGTGAAGAAATCTGGACGGAAAATGTTTTTCCAGAACAGTATGGCAGAGACACCTATAAGCACCCTCAGCGGGCAGGGAAGACTCAGTCCATCAACTGGTTATTTGGAGAAGTGGACCTTCCCCGTTTATCTAACATAACACTTTTAGCTTGGGGTCTTCATGCTGCTAGCCAATTGACAGGATGTCAGCCTGTGGGGTAAAAAGTTATTAAAATCGGAATAAACAGAAATGGTGGAAGTCTCACTTGTTTTCTTGAGAAAATGTAGCAAGATAAGCAGAAACAGAACTTTTACCTTCTAGAATGTGCATCCTGACAAGTTCAGAACGATCTGGTCGACTCCGAATCTTGTGCTTCAAAAAGTTTTCGGTCTTTTAGATAAGAGAAAAAGAAAGTCTTACCATAATTTGTTTATGATTTATTGTGGTTTTATTTTTTTTTTCTCAAGGTAACTCCATTTAAATAAACTGTATGTGCTTTTGGTCATGATTTTGAGAGAAAGAAATGAGTAGAAATTAGTTCTGTGAAAAACTATTATCCAATACAGGACTTAAATTGCAGCCTTCAAAACTGTACAGGGATTTGAAGTCTATGTTGATATAAAGTAAGCACTTTATAGAATTATTTTAAAACTTGGAAAAGCAGAGGCTCATAATTTTAAAGATGACTTTTGAACAGAGGATTTGAACATGTAAGTATCTAAAAAAAAACCCAAAAACTACACTTCAGGTCAAGTAAAAATTCACCTAGATAACACATTTCCTAAAAATTCCAATATACTGTCTTTGATGAACTCATGTCTTTAACTATATTTTCTTATTCAAACTGTACTCAATTCTAAACAATATGGCTTTAAAATGAGTTTTGTAGTTTATATGACTCTAAGAGATCATTATTGCATCCTGGGAAAACTCAAGGAATTTGTGGAACATGTTTGTTTTTACATTGCATGATAGAAGTTTCCTATAAAATGAAAAGAAAAAATAGTGGCCCTTTAAAGAAAAATAATAAACATCACTTTACTGCAACTATGATGGAGTCATCTCAAAGAATAAAACAGAGCTGAATATGGCAACATTGCTCCTTCAGTCAAATTCCCCCAGTCTTGGTCAAATGTCCCAGTAACACAGACCTGGGAGGGAAACCACCCAAGGAAGGATCTGGGGTAAATCCCTCCCTCAGGTTATCCATCTGCAGGGCTAACAACTGGCAGAGATGTTCCATCATTATTCTAAAATCTTGTTATGCCCAAAGCAAGAAAGAAGTGTGATTTTTTTCCTTTACGTACAAAGCTAGGTTACTAGCTTTAAAGAACAAAATTTGAATGTCCTGTATTTTCTGCAAACCTTCAAGATAAAACGACCCAGGATACACTGCTCCATATACCATGTATCTTGAAAATACACTCTATTGACATATGTAGGAGTAAGATTATTACTTGTCCACAGGTATTTTAACACAAAAGAAAGAGGCAGAACATTTTAAATGAAAATTTCTTACTCTGGCTCGTTCCAAGCTTTTTATCTGCTCATGGAATGCCGCGGGGCTCTTCAGAGCTGTGAGAGGAAAAGAAATCATTTCCGTGGTATAAATAGAGGAGTTAATACTTCAGTTAAATGTTACAGTATTATCATGGTGATATTTCCTCTTAATCTTACTAGTGTGCCTCTACAGTTCCATTTATTTCCTAGTTCCTTTAGGACAGCTGCAAAACTGAAACCTTAAATGTTTCAGAATTAAAATTATATGTTTCACAAATAAAACAAGCGAACATTTAAAATAGAGTTATAAACATAATGACAACACATCTATCAGGTCAGACTAGTTCCAGCCTGTAGTTGGGGCGATTGCCATTACCAAGGGAACTGTTTGATGGCTCCTTAACAGGTCTTTGCTCTTATGGTCATACAAGCTACCAGAAAAAGTCCACAGGTCCTCAGGGCATTTAACGTTGGAGTGCTCTAGCCTTGAACACAAGAACACTCTGCAGTCCATCCATGTCTAAGAGATTGGAGTTACCACTTACCGAGAACTTACAATGCACTTAGTCCCATGCTCTGTGGCCCATCTTACCGTTATATTGCTGCTGATCATTACAACAGCCTTGTGAGGTTCGTATTAGCCCTAGTACAGATGAAAGGCTCAAAGAGGTTCAGTGAATTTTTGAAGTTATACAGCTAGATGGTCGTCTAAGTGGAATTTAAAGCTAGAAATCTGAATTTGGCAGGTTCATGCTCTTGCTACCATACCATAATGCAACTCATTCGAAAGACACAGTGATTCCTTAATCTGTTAATTGCTAGTACATTAAATGTTCCAGAGTCCCAGAGACAGAGGCAGTACTTATTAAAAGTATTACCTACTACAGTATTTCTATCAATAATCATAATCTTTGAAAAATCATTAGTGTTTATATCCATCACTGTCTGATCACACTCTGCAGTCATCACTGTGGGTACTCAGGAGACGGGGATGGGATACAGGACTAGGCTTACCTGGGCTGTCACCTCTTAGAATTGACCATCAGTTCTTGCTAACATTCAACTCTGGTACTTAATGCACAGCAAAGGATCACAGAAGTCCAGCCCAAACAGATTTGGCTAGGGACCAGCTCATAAAAGCACACTGTAGCTGGCTTTGCAGTGATGCTTAAAGCACCATACTTTGATCCTGTTTGACTGGCTCATATCAAGTATGTAGTGGTGAGAAAATCTGGCAGATTATCAAACCAGTTTTTTAAAAATATTCTTTTATAACCTCTGGCTTTTTTTTTTTTTTGGCTTTTCTAATTCATTTAATTGGAGGATAATTACAACATTGTGATGGGTTTTGCCATACACCAACATGAATCCTCTGCCTTAAAAAAAAAAAAAAAAAACAATTATTTTGGCTGTGCTGAGTCTTCACTGCTGCATATGGGCTTTCTCTAGTTGCAGTGAGTGGGGCCTACTCTTCATTGCAGTGCTCAGGTTTCTCATTGCTGTGGCTTCTCTTGTTGTGGCTCAAGGTCTCTAGAGCACAAACTCAGTTGCCACACAGCTTGTGAGATGTTCCTGGACCAAGGATCAAACTCATGTCCCGTGCACTGGCAGGCAGATTCTTAACCACTGGACCACTAGGGAAGTCCCTATCAAATAAGTTTGATACCTGGTTTTACCAAAACACGAGATTTAATATATGTAGATAATTAATAGTAGTTCAGAAAAAAAGGAGACCCCGGTTAGATTCTTGGGTCAGGAAGATCTACTGGAGAAGGGACAGGCTACCCACTCCAGTATTCTTGGGATTCTCTGGTGGCTGAGACGATAAAGAATATGCTGGCAATGTGGGAGACCTGGGCTCAATCCCTGGGTTGGGAAGACCCCTGGAGAAGGGAATGGCTACCCACCTCAGTATTCTGGCCTGGAGAATTCTGTGGACTGTATAGTCCATGGGGTCACAAAGAGTCAGACGTGACTGAACAACTTTCATTTTCACTTTAGAATAAAAAGTTTTCACTGGGAAAGACATCTTATCACCCAGAAAAATCTGTGTAATAGATTTTTATCTTATCACAAACTAGAAAAAGCCAACAGCAATGATTGTGAAGACAGGAGAGCATAAGTGCATTCTGTAATTTCTTTCTAGTTTTTTAAGCCAAATGAATTACTTCTTAGAGAAAATCAATTTTTAGACTAAGGCCCCCAAATAATCCTAACAGCAAATACAAAACAACCACTCTTCTCCTCTAAAATATAAAATCACCTCCAAATTCGGTGATTATGTCAGTTAATTTCAGTCGCTCAGTCTTGTCCAACTCTGTAACCCCATGGACTGCAGCATGCCAGGGTTCCCTGTACATCACCAACTCTCAGAGCTTACTCAAACTCATGTCCATAGAGAGGGTGATCCATCCAGCCATCTCATCCTCTGTCGTCCCCTTCTCCTCCTGCCTTCAATCTTTCCCAGCATCAGGGTCTTTTCCAATGAGACAACTCTTCACATCAGGTGGCCAAAGGATTGCAGTTTGAGCTTCAGAATCAGTCCTTCCAATGAATATTCAGGACTGATTTCTTTTAGGATAGACTGGTTGGATATCCTTGCAGTCCAAGGGATTTTCAAGAGTCTTCTTCAACACCACAGTTCAAAAGCATCAATTCTCCAGTGCTCAGCTTTCTTTATAGTCCAACTCTCACATCCATATATGACTACTGGATAAACCATAGCTTTGACGAGACAGACCTTTGTTGGCAAAGTAATGTCTCTGCTTTTGTATATGCTGTCTAGGTTTGGCACAGCTTTTCTTCCAAAGAGCAAGTGACTTTTAATTGCATGGCTACAATCACCATCTGCAGTATTTTTGGAGCCCAAGAAAATAAAGTCTGTCACTGTTTCCTCATCTATTTGCCATGAAGTGATGGGACCAGATGCCATGATCTTAGTTTTCTGAATGTTGAGCTTTAAGCCAACTTTTTCACTCTCCTCTTTCACTTTCATCAAGAGGCTCTTTAGTTCTTCTTCACTTTCTGCCATAGGGCGGTATCATCTGCATATCTGAAGTTATTGATATTTCTCCCAGCAATCTTTGATTCCAGCTTGTGATTCCTCCAGCCCAGCATTTTGCATGATGTATTCTGCATATAAGTTAAATAAGCAGGGTAACAATATACAGCCTTGATGTACTCCTTTCCTGATTTGGAACCAGTCTGTTGTTCCATGTCCAGTTCTAACTGCTGTTTCTTGACCTGCATACAGATTTCTCAGGAGGCAGGTAAGATGGTCTGGTATTCCCATCTCTTTAAGAATTTTCCACAGTTTGTTGTGATGTGCACAAAGGCTTTGGTGTAATCAATAAAGCAGATGTTTTTCTGGAACTTTCTTCCTTTTCTGATGATCCAACTGATGTTAACAATTTGATCTCTCGTTCCTCTGCTTTTTCTAAATCCAATCTGAACATCTGGAAGCTCATAGTTCACATACTGTTGAAGCCTGGCTTGGAGAATTTTGAGCATTACTTTACTAGTGTGTGAGATGAGTGCAATTGTGCAGTAGTTTGAACATTCTTTGGCATTGCCTTTCTCTGGGATTGGGATGAAAATTGACCTTTTCCAGTCCTGTGGCCACTGCTGAGTTTTCCAAATTTGTTGGCCTATTGAGTGCAACACTTTCACAGCATCATCTTTTAGGATTTGAAATAGCTCAACTTGAATTCTGTCACCTCCATCAGCTTTGTTTGTAGTGATGTTTCTTAAGGCCAACTTGATTTTGCATTCCAGAATGTCTGGCTCTAGATGAGTGATCACAACAGCGCTGTGATCATGGTTATCTTCTTGCCACCTCTTCTTAATATCTTCTGCTTCTGTTAGGTCCATATCATTTCTGTCCTTTCCTGTTCCCATCTTTGCATGAAATGTTCCCTTGGTATCTCTAATTTTCTTGAAGAGACCTCTAGTCTTTCCCATTCTGTTATTTTCCTCTTTCTTTGCTTTGATCACTAAGGAAGGCTTTCTTATCTCTCCTTGCTATTCTTTGGAACTCTGCATTCAAATGAGTATTACTTTCCTTTTCTCCTTTGCCTTTCACTTTTCTTCTTTTCTCAGCTATTTGTAAGGCCTCCTCAGACAACCATTTTGCCCTTTTGCATTTCTTTTTCTCGGGGATGGTCTTGATCACTGCCTCCTGTACAATATCACGAACCTCTGTCCACAGTTCTTCAGGCACTCCATCAGATCTAATCCCTTGAATCTGTTTGTCACTTCCACTGTATAATCATAAGGGATTTGACTTAGGTCATACCTGAATGGTTTAGTGGTTTCCCTACTTTCTTCAATTTAAGCCTGAATTTGGCAATAAGAAGTTCATGATCTCTGCGGTAGTCAGTTTCCAGTCTTGTTTTTGCTGACTGTATGGGGCTTCTCCATCTTTGGCTGCAAAGAATATAATCAATCTGATTTAGTATTGACCATCTGGTGATGTCCATGTGTAGAGTCTTCTCTTGTGTTGTTGGAAGAGGGTGTTTGCTTTGACCAGTGCGTTCTCTTGGCAAAACTCTGTTAGTCTCTGCCCTGCTTCATTTTGTACTCCAAGGCCAAATTTGCCTGTTACCCCAGGTATCTCCTGACTTCCTACTTTTGCATTCCAATCCCCTATAATGAAAAGGACATCTTTTTTGAGTGTTAGTTCTAGAAGGTCTTATAGGTCTTCATAGAACAGTTCAACTTCAGCTTTTTCAGCATTACTGGTTGGGGCATAGACTTGGATTACTGTGATACTGAATGGTTTGCCTTGGAAATGAACAGAGATCATTGTGTCATTTTTGAGACTGCATCCAAGTACTGCATTTTGGACTCCTGTTGACTATAAGGGGCCACTCCATTTCTTCTAAGGGATTCTTGGCCATAGTAGTAGATATAATGGTCATCTGAGTTAAATTCACCCATTCTTGTCCATTTTAGTTCACTGATTCCTAAAATGTTAATGTTCAGTCTTGCCATCTCCTGTTTGATCACTTCCAATTTGATCCTGTTTGATCCACTTCATGGATCTAACATTCCAGGTTCCTATATAATATTACTCTTTACAGCATCAGACTTTACTTCCATCACCAATCACACCCACAAGTGGGTGAAGTTTTTGCTTTGGCTCTGTCTCTTCATTCTTTCTGGACTGATTTCTCCACTGTTCTCCAGTAACATATTGGGCACCTACCTACCTGGGGAGTTCCTCTTTCAGTATCCTATCTTTTTGCCTTTTCATAGTGTTCATGGAGTTCTGAAGGCAAGAATACTGGAAGTGGTTTGCCATTCTCTTCTCCAGTGGACCACATTCCATCAGACCTCTCCACCATGACCCACCCGTCTTAAGTCGTCCTACACATCATGGCTCATAGTTTCATGGAGTTAGACAAGGCTATGGTCCATGTGATCAGTTTGATTAGTTTTCTGTGATTGTGGTTTTCATTCTGTCTGCCCTCTGAGTGGAGAAGGCAATGGCACCCCACTCCAGTGTTCTTGCCTGGAGAATCCCAGGGATGGCAGAACCAGGTGGGCTGCCATCTATGGGGTCGCACAGAGTCGGACACGACTGAAGTGACTTAGCAGTAGCAGCAGTAGCCCTCTGATGGATAAGGATAAGAGGCTTATGGAAGCTTCCTGATGGGAGAGACTGACTGAGGGGGAAACTGGGTCTTGTTCTGATGGGCAACACCCTGCTCAGTAAATCTTTAATCCAATTTTCTGTTGATGGGAGGTGCTGTGTTTAAAGGGAAAGAATCACCTTGGACAAATATTCTAAAATTAACTCAAAAATGAAGGGATAAAGCTTAAAGCTACTTGGGAAAATATCTTTACTGGCACAAGGACGATTTTATTAATTATAAATAGAATATTCATTCATCCTGTAATTGAGATGCATAAATACAGACCATCATCTAGCAAAGATAATTAATTTGAATTAAATAGATAAGGTTTTGAATTAATTTATTATGCTACTTTTGCAAGTATCTTTGGATTCACTTAGATCTAGAGTAATTATTTCACTTATTTTAAAACTATGGCTGGAATTTGAATTGAAGAACTGGTATTAGCCTAATTACAGAAATTTAAAGGTGCTTTTTGATAACATAAAATCCAAGTCCATCTTTTAAGCTGCACTTTAAATCATTCCGTCAGCAATGCTGATGCCTGGTTTTTCCTTGTAAATTCATTGAATAATTGTATATGGATTAAATGGATGACACTGAAAGTAGAGTGTGATGCAGCTTCTTATTAGATATGCCCATATTGTTACATCACATTAGAAGTTACAAGGATGCGTCAGTCTTACGTGGCATGATGCCCTGGTCCACTAGTTGTTCTCTTGTCCTCCTTTGTTGCAGCCTCAGCTGGAGCACTGTAAAAAGGAAACAATCACCATTGGAGTTTACATGCAACTGTAGGGTCCAGAGGAGGTATAATTAAGCTTAATTAATCTTCTATTTCATAATTGAATAGGGATATTCCTGGCACCATTCAACTTGTCAAAAAAAAAAAAAAACCCCCGTTTGTGATTTTTGCCTGTTGGGTGAACTCTGTTCTTTCAGCATATTTTTTGCTTAGTCAGTTAATAATTTTAAGTTAATGATTACAGCTAGCATTTTTTTAATAAATAAAATCACATCATACTTAGCAAATAAACAAAAATAGCTGGCTTACACATTGTTAAGATTCCTTAGTTTTTTAAAAAATAAGTTAATAGCAAAAATGTATTTTAAGGAAAGATTAATGTATCTGGAGGAACTTACTCGATCTGAAATAAATCTTAAATAGCTTTAAAGAAGGCCAACTTCATAATAAAAATTAGACTTATGAGATACTACTAATGACCCAAGGGAAAATTTCTGAATTAAGACGTTAAAGTTTAATAATCTGTGTACAAACATAACAGTGTATCTCATTCTAGAAGTTCTAAGAAAGCCATAAATCAACTGATACCTAATCATTTTAATTAAAAGAGTAAATGAATCACTAAACGTGTAGAAAACAAGGTACATATCACAAAATGGGGAAATCCTGTTGCCCAATTTTAATGATATATATTTCCCCGAGATTTCTCAGGCAGATTCCTTTCATAGCATCTCTATGTTTCTATCTGGAAAGTGAACTGATTTCAAAAAGGAGTAACAAATGAAGTAACTATGAAAAACATTTTCCTTGGTTTACCCTACATTCAATTTTAAGTTTCCATGTTTAATTTTTATTTCAGACCATGGATGAAAACCAAGGTTAGGATTATTAAGGGCACACTTTGGGGTGTAAATATGCAAAAAAAGAAAAAATATTACCCGGGTGTATTTCTTAAATGGTAGGGAAGGAAGACATTTTTTAAAGCAAGTGTGTGATGAGCTTGTTTGGACCAGGCTCAAATGCAATGCCCATAATGATTCTGACTTGCAGTTAACCCCAAGGCCTGATCTGTGGGACCTGCAGCCCTCACGTCACAGTGTTGCTTTTTGCTTGTGCTGAACTGCAGAGCAGAGCCCATCTTAGATATACTTCAAAAAGAGATCTGACTGTAAAATGGCTTTAAAATATATTTTCGTATTCATTGCTAAATATAAATGTCATTCTTTATTCAATACCGAAAAAATTTTTTATCTATTTCTTTTGGGGGCCATAGGACCACAAAACTTCACTTGACATCTCATTTAGAACTGAAGCAATTGAGATAAGATTCTATTACACACAGCAAAGAAAAAATTAATGAGTCAAAAATTATATGCACATGGTTCTCATATTACAATGTTTTGCGATTCTCTGAATCAATTATGCTCTAACATGAAGATCTTTTCCCTGATAACTTACAGTTTATTGAGAATAGTATGTTCCCACTGTACCTCACTAGGAATAAAAATAACCAGAGAGATGACCTGTGGATCTGAAAGCACCCAAATGTCTGCATACTCTGACATTCTTTTGTGAATGCCAAAGTTAATGCTTGTCTGAAATCAAGGTGGTCATATTAAAAAAGAGGCAGAATCCCAAGAAAAGAATACTGAGAAGAGAAAAGGGTCAGAACAATCTCTAGTTCAAAGGCTGACACTTCTGGAACATGGTGGTCCATGTCTGTTGGAGAGTCCCCAGCAGTAGTATTTTTCCTTCCTCCTGAGGGAGTCTTCAAAGAAAGGAGTAAAACAGAAAGGGTAAAGAAAACATCAACAGCCCCCTTTGTTTGGTTTAAAACAAACAAAGTATCATTAGTTCAGTTCAGTCGCTCAGTCGTGTCCGACTCTTTGTGACTCCATGAATTGCAGCACGCCAGGCCTCCCTGTCCATCACCAACTCCCGGAGTTCACTCAGACTCGTGTCCATCGAGTCAGTGATGCCATCCAGCCATCTCATCCTCTGTTGTCCCCTTCTCCTCCTGCCCCCAATCCCTCCCAGCATCAAAGTCTTTTCCAATGAGTCAACTCTTTGCATGAGGTGGCCAAAGTACTGGAGCTTCAGTTTTAGCATCATTCCTTCCAAAGAGATCCCAGGGTTAGTGAGACAAATGTGTCAAACACATACATATTTTTAGGCAAGTGGCATCTTGGAATGAGGGTGGACATGTATACTTTATTAAATATATCCTTATTATTGATCACGGAGGTTGTTTCCAATTTCTTCAACTCCAATAACTAATGCTATGGTGAGTTTTTTTTTGTGTATAAAGTTTATTCCTTATTTCCAGTTATTTCCTTAATTCCTAAAAGGAAGAATATCCTTATGTGGTCCATATAAGGCATGGCCATAAAGTAAAGAGACTTTTGCAAACCATCATTTTTTAAATTATAGTAGATGTGTGAAAACATGAATATAGACTACTTTATATCTGCTGCATTTAGAGAAAATCTTTCTAATTAATTTTTAAATTTTTCCAAGATGATGTGGGTTATTACCTCTTAGGGTTAATATTCATGGTTTCCTACTACATTTCAACAAAGAGAAAAATGCATATAATTTTGAAAATTCTTGTGTTATTCCTTGTTACAACAGACAAAAAACAATAGCATGTCAACATATGTGGTTTTTGTTTGCTTCTTTTAGCTGTGCTGGGTCTTTGTTGCAGCTGGTGGGCTTTATTGCCTGACAGCGCAGGGGATCTTAGTTCTCTGGCCAGGCATTGAACCCGAATTCCCTGCGTTGAAAGGTGCATTCTCAACCACTGGACCACCATGGAAGTCTCAACATAAATGTTTTGAACTTGCTCTTTTTTATATACAAGAAAAGTAAAAACTTCATTTTAACCACTATTCTGAAAAATGAAAGGTGGCTTATCTAATAGCAAAGAGGAAATGTCATTCTTCTTCACCATCAGAAATAGCTGATAGTAAAAAGTATCATCTTTTAGTTCCTTTCTCCTGAATCTTAAATGGATTAAAGCACTTCTAGAACAAGACTTTAAGATTAGTTTCCAATATTTAAAAACAAAAACAGAAAAAACCCTTATGATAATGTCTTTCATATAATATTTATACCATCTTCAAATGTTTAGCTGCTTTCTGAGCCAAGATGATTATGTCTATTCTCTTTTGTTTCTATAAATGAATGTTTGAAATGTTTCCATAATATGACATAATTAAAGTGCCTTTTCACTCTAAAGAAAAAAACTCATATTAGCAGCATTTTAAACAACATACAGCAGTTTAGCATGAGTTGAATGAGCCAAAACAAAGCACAGTTTTTGGCCAAGGGACTTGCAAGGGGACATCTGAGGACTGTATATTACAAAAACAAGGCAGAAATGACACTTTCTGGGAAGCAGTATAGCAGGCAGCCATGGTCTTAGAAATTCTTTATAAACAGCTAGTTTCAGTTATGGGGTATGAAGGAGGGTGGGATGAATAGGTGTGGTGGGAGATGAGTATCTGCAAGGCAGAGAGAAGATCTGATGTATGTTATTTAATCACAAGACACAGGATAGAATAAACTGCCGAATTATGAGGGGAGAAAAAACACAGGCAAACCCTGAACCAGTCAAATGAAGGCTGGGTAAATCAATGGCAAAAGCAAAGATGGGAAACTAAATACTCTAGTATTGACTATGAATTGACTCTGAAGATAATATTAGGTAAAAAACAGACCCTGGTTCCAGTTTTTTTAAAATTATTTTTTAAGATGTTTGAGTAGTTAAGACAATGAAGTAGTTGGACTTTGGCAAAAATTTATTATGCACTGTTAAATGTATTTAGGTGCCTGGTCCTAGAATAACAAAACTATTTAGAAAAACTACATCTTCATATTATCTTTTGAACTTAGATACAGGAGGGGTTAACTGGCCTCTAAATAAGACCCTGGAGGAGGAAATGGCAACCCACTCCAGTATTCTTGCCTTGGAAATCCCATGGACAGAGGAGGCTGGTGGGCTACAGTCCATGAGGTTAATTCTGTAAAGATTCCCATATTTTTAGTGCTTTACTGTGAATGGGTATTTTGTAGTCACAGAGTAAGCAGTCACATCTTGAATGCTTTCCTTCTAAGCCTGGGATTCAGAAATGTATCAATATATGTACCAATAATTTCTCCTATTTAAAAACTCATGTTTTCTAAGAATATTTCTATTAAAATAAAGGGAAACATGCACATAAAAAAAGGGCATTAAAAAAAGTAAAAGATATCTTCTCAGATCAGTCTCTGTAGGCAAAAGAAGCAAAAGCTTTTTCACTGCAAAGGAAATCATAAACAAAATGAAAACTCAATCTATTGCACTGGCAGAAAGTATTTGCAAATGACGCTACCGACAATACCCAAAATATACAAACAGATCATACTGTAGCTCAATATTAAAAAAAAAAAAAATCAAACACCCCAATCAGAAAATGGGCAGAAGACCGAAATAGACATTTCTTCAAAGAAGATATACAGATGGCCAAGAGGTACATGAAAAAGAGGTTCAATACTGCTAATTATTAGAGAAATGAAAATCAAAACCACAATGACCTCACACTGATCAGAATGGCCATCATCAAAAAGTTTACAAATAATACATGCTGGAGAAGGTATAGAGAGAAGGCAACCCTTGTACACTGTTTGTGAGAATGTAAATTGGTGCAGTTGCTATGGAAAACAGTATTCCGGAGGTTCCTTAAAAAGCCAAAAACAGAGTCACCATATAATCCAGCAATCCCAGTCCTGCATATGTATCCAGAAAAAATGAAACTCTATTTCAAAAAGATCCATGGACCCCAGTGCTTACCATTTACAACAGCCAAGACATGGAAACAACCCAAGTGACAATCAAGATGACTGATTTAAGAAGATGTGGTATCTTTATAAGATTAACAGATACAAACTACTATAAGAAACACTAAGCAAAGATTTACTGTATAGCACAGGCAACTACATTCAATGTCTTGTAATAACTTTTAATGGAAAATAATCTAAAAATGTGACTCATTTTGCAATATACCTGAAAATAACACAATATTGTAAGTCAACCATACTTTAATTAAAAAAAAGTGAAAGCCAGTCCATCCTACCAGAGACCTCCAGTCCTCCTCCACAAAGGTAACCACTGTTAAATTTCTATGGTTCTAGAGAATGTTTTGTGAATATTCTGGCAACATTAAATATAGACTATGCAAAGGAAAACATGGGATGGGATCATGCCATTCACATAGTTTGATTATTTACTTAAAAAAACAAAACATGGAATCTAGGTCATTCTTCTTACCGGCTATAGCTAACATATGGATGTATCAATCGTATACTCTTAAGTTCCCAGATTTCCTGCTATTATTAACAGTGCTACAATGATTTTCTTCATCTTGTGACATATGTTTGTGCTTGTGTATAAGCATTTAAGTACAAATACACACATCTGAAATTTTGATAGAGTCACTTTGCAATCTGAATGGTTGCACCAATCTAGTTCTCCATTTACAAGATAAAAGAGGACCTTTCTGTTCATCCCTTCCCCACAATATACATCATCAGGCCGTAAAGTAATTTTTAAATTCAGAAACAAAGATCACTTACTCTTAGCCACAACTATCAACAATATCATGCCAAAGTAACAGTAAAATCTGATATAACTAATGAACAGTAAGGGAACAAAAGCAATCAAAAGAATCAGTGAGGATGATGGGGCTGGTTTTTGACTGAATGCAGAGATATTTATACAGGGTGTCAGAAGAACTGGTTAAGTTCTCTTGTAAACCATATATTGATTTATAAATTTGGTAGAATTTTTCTCATATTCCACGATAGAAACCTAGTAAGCATAAGGCTTCTCATTCTTTTTTCTTCAACTCCAACACAGCTGAGAGATGTAATGGAGAGATTTGATACATATTTAGAACAAAATCAACACTATGTGGTAAAGGACTGGATGCTGTATTTGAAGGAGAAAAGATAAAGATGGTGCCTGAGATTCTGGCTTAAGAACCCGGATAGATCATTAACTAAGATAAAGAACACAATGATGGTCATTTAGGGAACTCAGTCTTGGATATGCCTGAATTAGAAGTGGAGACGGCAAAGTGACAATTGGTTCCACGGTTCCAGATTTTGAAGGTAGGTCTTGGCAGGAGACCAGAATTTGGAAGTTGTCACTTATGTAGTATTTGAAGCCATGGGAGTTTGCCAAGGTAGGGAATATAGAAAGAGGAAGAAGAAGCAAACCCAGGAGCAAGCTCCTAGGAAATGCAATTTAAAGCCCACTTTTATAGGTCAGATGGGGGTGAAAGTCCAAAAAAGGAAACAAGCAGAAGATGCCCAAGGAAGAGGAGGAGCCTGGAGAGTGTGTGTAAAAGTGTTTCCAGAAGGGACTCACGACCAACTGGGCCCAATGCTGCTGTTGCAATACATGGAGGAGCTGGTCTGTGGAGTGATGAATGGAAATGGGACTCGAAGAGGGAAGTGGGGAAGGAGGGGTGGGTGTGAGAACGACAGTAATGGAAGAAATGCTTTCAATATGTTGCACAGCAAGGTAGGAGAGAAGTGAAGGCTTCAGGGGTGTGGAACTTAAGGTTGGAACATACCTGAACAGGTTTATAAGTGATAAAGAGCAAGATGGAAAGGGGGTAGGGTTGGGGAGGGAGAGAACGGAAATGAATGAATATGAATGAAAAGAGAGAGTAAGAGGCAGCAGGGTTCCTGAAGGGGGGTGGGGGGATTCAGAGGAAATAAGACCTCAGTCACTTCCCCCGTAGTGACAGGAGGGCACAGAGAATTGCATGTGGCTGCAGGTGGGTTCACAGATTTGGGCTGCCATGTCCAGCAAACTTTCAAATGATGGCTTTTAATTTCTCAGAGGAGGAGGAAAGATCATCTGTTCAAAATGAGATGAATATGAAGGAAAAGTCAGTTTGAGGCCAGTGAAGGTCTGAAATACTCATTGCAGACTGTGAAGAACAAGTTGGAAAAGAAAAACATGGTTATTTTTCCCTAAAATGCTCCAACTCATAATGTAACAGCTTAGGGGAGAAAAGTCAGTCCAAAAACAAGCAAGTCACTCAATGGTGCTGAACTGTATCATTTTTTATCAGAGAAAAAGACCACAAGATACAAAATTAGAACATTTGGCAGTTCTTTCTCTAGCTCATCACATAAAAATTTTAAGTTAAGAACAGTTGCAGCCCAGCAATTCCACTTCTAGGTGAACTGAAAACGGGTTCTCAAACACACACATACCACTCACGTTCATAGCAGCACTAGTCACAACAGCCAAAAGGCGGGTACAGTCCTGATGTCATCAACACATGAGCGGATGAGCAAATTCTAGTCTATCCATACAGTGGAATATTATTCAGCTGTAAAAGAAGTGAAGGACTGTATGTGTGACAACATGGATGAATTAGAAAAATATTACACTAAGTAAAAGAAGCCAGATGGCAACAGGTCGAATATTATATGATTTCATGCTGCTGCTGCTCCGACTCTGTGTGACCCATAGACGGCAGCCCACCAGGCTCCCCTGGCCTGGGATTCTCCAGGCAAGAACACTGGAGTGGGCTGCCATTTCCTTCTCCAATGCATGAAATTGAAAAGTGAAGTTGCTCAGTCGTGTCCGACTCTTAGCGACCCCATGGACTGCAGCCTACTAGGCTCCTCTGTCCATGGGATTTTCCAGGCAAGAGTACTGGAGTGGGCTGCCATTGCCTTCTCCAAAGATGTGAAATACCCAGAACTGGTAAATACAAAGAGACAGATACTCTGGTGGCTGCCTGAAACTGGGGGGAGTAACTGCTTCATGACCACAAGGTGCTCCCTTGGACTAATGAAGACATTTTGGAACTAGATCGAGGTGTACTTGCACAACCCTGTGAATACATTAAATGCCCCTGAAATCATTCACTTTAAAATAGTTACTTTTATGTTAAGTGAATTTTATCTCAACAGAAAAAATGGAACAGTTGGCAGAACAACAGGCCTTAAGAAACCAATTTCTTGATAATCAAATTTCTTAATTCCCATCTATGGCTGGCTAGCCCCCCTCACCATCATAATTCCATTAACCACCAATGGGGACTTTGTCTTCTAATCATTTGATGACTACAATAACAACTATATATTACATTGCATTCCCTGCCACACCAAATTCTAGGTTTTGTTGTTCTGGGTGGGGCCTCTAATTCCCCTTCTAGACTTTGTCCCTATATCTATAGCACCTTTTACAATGCTCGCCATATAGAAACTTTAACAAATAAATACGCTTACTTAATGTTGCATGGTATACTTACAGCATATAACTGAGTTACTATTTTCTAAGGAAAGAGAATTCTAGCCAAATTTAAGAATAAATACCAAGAGGATTTTGTATGTGGCAAGTGATTATCACGGGACAGAACTAACACTTGTCTTGCTTAGTTGTATGAATTTGAGGCTTCAGACATTTTGGAATTGATGTTGGTGACATCTAATTATATTTAAATCTAATTATATTGTTTTGAAGGTAAAAGAAGACTGAAAAAGGGAAGGCTAAGGGCAAAGGAGTAAAGAAGAGCATGCAAAACTGGTAGACAGTAATTTCACCTCCATTTACAATTAATGTGAAATTCAGCTTGTATTAGAGAAGTGTAAAAGTCAATCCTAAAGGAAACCAACTTTGAATATTCAGTGGAAGGGCTGGTACTGAAGCTGAAGCTCCGATACTTTGGCCACTGGAAGAGACCCTGATGCTGGGAAAGACTGAGGGCAAGAGGAGAAGCGGGTGACAGAGGATGAGATGGTTGGATGGCATCAATGACTCAAACTCAAGAGAGATAGTGAAGGACAGGGAAGCCTGGCATGCTGCAGTTGTAACAGTCAGACACGACTTAGCAGCTGAACAGTAACAACAAAAAGCACTTAAGTGCTCTCATACATGGTAAAAAGAAGCAACCAAAGATTACAGACCTTTTGTTGTATTTTCATGGGTCTAATCTGCCAATTATAAAATAAAGTTCTTCTTCAAGTTGTTTAAAATAAAGGAATACAAAGAGGCCAGAAATAAAATGGTGGTTTGTCTGGTAAGAGTCATGCTATCTGCACTGATTAAGCAAACTCCAACAACCACCTCCTGTCTGAAGCAAAATCAGTGACAGTACACACATAAATCTAAGCCTCTGACACTACCAAGTACAAACAGCATCTTGAGCAGGAATTTGTATATTAGGTTATTTTCCATTTAGAAAAAGGAGAGACAACATTGTTAATTAAAAACAAAACAAAACATCCAAGTAAGTGTTTGAAAGTTACCTTAGGATTTCTCTGGTGGTCCAGTGTTAAGAATCTGCCTGCCAATGAAGAGGACATGGGTTTGATCCCTGGTCCAGGAAGATCCCACATGCCTCAGAGCAACTAAGCCCTGTGCCACAACTACTGAGCCTGTGCTCCAGAGAACGAGCCATGAATACTGAACCAGTGTGCTGCAACTACTGAAGCCTGTGCTCCCTGGAGCCCATGCTCTGCAAGAAGAGAAGCCACTGCAATGAGAAGCCTGCCCATCACAACTAGAGAGCAGCCTGCACTCGAATGCAACTAAAGAAAGCCCACACACAGCAATGAAGACCTAGTGCAGCCAAGACAAGCAAATGAATAAAAAAGAAAGTTAGCCTTAGACTGCCTTGGATAGAAACACAGCCTTTCATCCAGAAAGTCTACTGCACCCTTACGAAGTCCACTGGGGGTGTGGGGTGTGGGAGAAGAGGCAGGTGGTACAAACTGTGGAATTCTAAACTACTACCCCTTGCTGGTAGGGAGGTCACAGTCAAGAATGCAGCATTTACTCTCTATTAGAAATGAAAGAGCAAAAATGAAGTAAAAACCAAACATGCAAGCAGTCCAGGCTGATGCACTGTAGGTTTCCCGCATTAATCTGCAGCATGAGGTCAGGAAGACAGTGTTTTCAACATTCAGCCTTGGAAATTTACAGGCACTTTGATAACTCCGTGGTTGGCTGCTGCTGCTTCTGTTTCCATGGAAACAGGCTGCTAAAAATGGGGCATGTTTCTTTAAACTGATCATACCTTCACACAAATTCCCCTCTCCTTTTTGTCAAAAGTTGGAATGAATTTAAAGTATGCTTCTCATGCTATGACAATGGGATGTCAAGGCAGGGAACCTGGTACAGAATGGCAGGGACAACATTAGCCTGTGGCAGACATACAGAAAGATATTATATGTACCTATGTGCATTTAAAGAAATCTCACTTGGTTAAAAAGTGGAAATAAAGGACACAGTGGGAAAATGGGAGTATACCACAAATAACAGGCACTCCAAAGTAAAATCATCTGCTTAATTGGTTACCACCAGCACTGTTATGCCTAGATAAGATTCTTAACCCTCCATGGTTCCAAAAGAAAATAATGCTTATTTTTCTTATTTTGGGGGTAATCAAAGATTCTCTGTTTCCCTGCTACATTAGACTCTCAGTGTGCAGCTCTAGGCAGACGTGCTGACAGCTGAGAGCTCTTTTCTAATCCCTTTAAAATGGGAAAATGTACGCTGTACAAAAGATTCTGAAATGTCTTAGTGTAAACTCCTTAGGCAGCCTCTCTGAATAAAAAGACAATTAACAACAAAACAGAAAAACAGTAGGATATTATTTACCTCCAGTTTTCCCAGAATAGTAAGCACACGCTACTCTCTTGAGCCTGGCTCAGTATCTTGGTTTTTATTCCCGTTTTGTGGATTCAGGAATGGGACACACACAAAAATCACACACAGCTGAACAACACTTGGACAACATGGGTTTGAACTATCCAGGTCCATTTATGTGTGATTTTTTTTCAATAAATATAGTACTTGTATTTTCATTTTACAGATCTTTAGTTAACTAAGTGGTGGAGGGGGGAGGTGTCTGTGTTCAATCAGAGATCACGATCTGTGGAATCAAAAGAATCAGGGATTGAGCTCTGTCTCTGCCTAAACTGTTTCAGTTTCTGCTCTTGGTTGACTCATTTATCAACTCCATTGTTTCTGAGGCAGAGATAGCAGTACTCCCAATTTTGACTGTGTGCAGCAAGGGGCCTCACCATTCCTAACTCCCATGCTGTTCAAGGGTATACCTACCTGCCTACTCACACACACACGCATGCAGGCCAATTTGCCCACAAAAGCAGAAGGAGAGCAGAGAACTGTCACGAGTTGCGTGTGACCCTGATGTCACAGCAACTGCACGTGATGATGCAGGCCAAAGGATGGGCTGCAGTTGTTCAGGCCAAGGGGGTGGGCTGGGGTGGGCTCGGGTGGGAGAGGCCTTCTGGGAGAGATCAGCTGTGGAGGAGGGAGAAGTAAGCAGAGGCCGGGCTCCACTTGCTGAAGTGACCGGAGTGCGGGTGGAGATAGCAGGGCGGCTGTACTTGAGGAAAGATTCCTGTTAAGATTCTGTTTGAGTAAAGGGACTTGGACAAGGGTGGGGGCTGCGGTGAACCACAGCTGTTGACAAACGAAGTATTTTTGAGGCAGGACTGGCAGGTTCAGCAACCAGATCTGGTTACAGGCTATGAGGAGGAGGTCAAGGAAGGTGTCAGGGATCCCTCCTATTCAGGTTCCTGCCATAAGCCGATGAGGGGACAGAGGCGCTGCTGACCGAGACAGGAGACCCTGGAGGAAATGAATGTTGATGAGTGAAGGCCCAAATCACAAGAGAGACGCCTGGCACTCGGAGTCTTCGATCCTAGCTTGTTCGGACCTAAGCACACAGAAGTTTCTTCTGCTATCTCTTTTACGTGTGTGTGTGTGTGTGTACTTTAACTTCTATGTTATCACTCAGTTTCCTGTCTGTGTGTGTGTCTGTGTGTGCGTGTGTATTTTAACTTCTATGTTATCACTCAGCCTCCTGCCTTCCAGGCTCTGAGCTCCTTGAACACCACAGCTTATAGAGGTTTATAACCTCTGGCATGATGCTGTGAAGAAGCAGTCAAATTTCTGCTAAATTATTTCCAATAAAAAGTTAAATTATATAATTTAATCTCACAGGTAGCATATATCCATTTTAAAAAGACACTGAATTACATCTGGGAAGAGATGTAATATCCATACCTGTATATTTGAATTTAAGAACCTATCTCACACTCCAAATTTAGTTAAAAAAATTAATTTAGTGATATCTCACTTGTATAGCACTTTTAATTATGTAGAACACTGGCAGAAAATGAAGAAAGAAGAAATTCCCCAAGAAGCAAAAATAGATGTTGCAAAGTTCATGTGCTTTATTTCTAGAAGGCTAGCTAGCATGCTCTATTTCACTTTCTATTTGTCTGCTTCTCCTAGTACGACAATAAATTTTAGTTGCATTAACAAGAGAATGAGGATTCCCTATTACTTCTTATTTGTTGCTTACTTTTCAAGATTGGGCTTCCCTTGTGGCTCAGAGGTTAAAGCGTTCGCCTGCAATGCGGGAGACCTGGGTTCGATCCCTGGGTCTGATCCCTGGGTCGGGAAGATCCCCTGGAGAAGGAAATGGCAACCCACTCCAGTACTCTTGCCTGGAGAATCCCATGGGCAGAGGAGCCTGGTGGGCTACAGTCCACGGGGTAGCAAAGAGTCGGGACACGACTGAGCAACTTCACTTTACTTCACTTTCAAGATTACAAGCAGCAAATCAAAAAGGCAGAATGTGGCAGATGACAAAGATCAAATAATAAATAATGATTCGATGAATCTAGCAATGATCCAGAGATCATTCTCTGTGTAGGCAAATGGTTTATACACCTCACCAATGACTTAAGGCCCCAATGCCTTACATTCTGGGGTAGCCGTTAATTTATAACTGAATTTTAAATTATATCTGAAGATAATAATTCAAACGATTACACTGTTTAAGAAGGCTGGGAGGGATTAACATTCTCCAAATACTTAATGCGTAACAGTAATATATCTATGAGAGGTAGGACACTGGAGGTGAGGTATAAAAATTATTCAAACAATGACACTATCTTGAAGAAACAGTATGGTCTCACAGTGAAGACAGTACAGACACCTGTCACAGCAGCAAAAGGTGACATGCCATAAACAGAGGCAGAGCCAGTCACTGGGAGGATATGATAGAGAAGAAATTAATTTTAGGTGACAGGTTCAGGTGACTTTCTTTAGGCAATGGCACAAGGACTGGGTTTTAAGACACTGTGGACCTGCAAAGCTGGGATGAGCAGTTTCCCAACAGAATCTCCAGCGGTGATGGAAATGGTTTATAAGCTGCACGGTTCTTAACCACAAGTGGCAACTGAGTAGTTGAAATGTGGATAATGATTTTACTTCATTGTTAATGATTTTAAATTTAAATGAGTGCAGGTACAGTATGTGTAACTCCTGTCACTCAGAAGAGTTCTGGTGCTTTGTAAAGGTGTTTATTTAATCTGTTTTTCCTAGGCTGAACTACTCAGAACATCTCACATGTGCTTTTTTTTTCCACACACAGACCTCCTATGGCCATGTCCCAGCGCACCATGTTAACCCACTTCCCTGTCTACGATGCAATCTTACACAAACTCCACATACTTTATCCCAACTGCTATTCCCAGTCTGTGACGGAACTGAGACTCTGGTTCCCTAAACTTATAACTCCTACCCTCGACATCCACAGCTGAGCCACACAATGAAAGCAGTCCAGATTCCTGAGTCACTTTTTAGAGGACCACTGACTAGGAGAGCTGCCTATCCCACCTGGGACTAGGTTTCAAGCAAAAAATGCACTTTCATTAGTTAAAACACTGAGTTTGGGGGCTGTTTGTCAGAGCATGTAGTTTAGTCAAAGTAAGTAATATACAAGTCAGTTTTCTTTTTTTGGTTATTTTATTTTTACCATTAGAAAGCTCTGCATATTGAACATCAATTTTTCTTCTTTCAATTAATTTAATACCATTTTGTCTTTAATAAATATGGGATATCACTAGCTGGTAGCACTGGCATAATGATTCACTATCTCAATAATGCTTCATATTAAGCCACTTATCTGAATTAAATCATTTCAATTTATTTGAATTTCCCTCAAGTTTTGTGATTATTAATTTGTAAGTTGTCAAGCCAGTGATTTGTAACATCCTTAAGTTGTTAGAACCAGAAATTAAATCTCATCTATGTTGAGCACTATTAGAAAATGTTCTGAACCTTTCATGGATAAATCAAAAGTTGATATTCCTTACTGCTGCTTTGAGAAAAGAAAATAGTCTAAGGAAAATGTTCTATTTTGAATCTGATCAGAATTTATGACATTTATTGCTATTTTTCACCTAAAGCAGAAAATAATTAGATTCTCCAGCTATACCCATGTGTGAGTCACTCAGTCATGTCTGACTCTTTGTGACCCCATGGACGATAGCCCACCAGGCTCCTCCATCCATGGGATTCTCCAGGCAAGAATCTGGAGTGGGTTGCCATTTCCTTCTCCAGGGGATCTTCCTGACCCAGGGATCAAACCTGGGTCTCCTGCACTGCAGGCCAACTCTTTACCATCTGAGCCACCAGGGAAGCCCCATTCAGTTCAGTTCAGTCGCGCAGTCGTGTCCGACTCTTTGCCACCCCATGAATCGCAGTACGCCAGGCCTCCCTGTCCATCACCAACTCCCGGAGTTCACTCAGACTCACGTCCATTGAGTCTGTGATGCCATCCAGCCATCTCATCCTTGGTCGTCCCTTTCTCCTCCTGCCCCCAATCCCTCCCAGCATCAGGGTCTTTTCCAATGAGTCAACTCTAGCCCCATAGGTAGGTATTTATCAAAAAAGTTTATGTAAGCATTAACAAAACTGTAAGGAGATGTGCTTTATAATCCAAACAACTCTCTGATATGTGGTGACAACTATTCACAGGCAGTTGACACTTGGAACGTTTTTCTCATAAAGTTTCAACAGGTATTACTAAATTTTCTTGTTAATGTGTCACATAAACTTTGAAACCCATGATTACCGGCTTTCCCCCATATAATAATTTCAGCTAATTAGCACTGTCAGCAACAACAGGAATTCTAATATGTCCCCAAATAAGTAAGAGCTAGAGCAACTGCTTGAGAAGCAGAGCCAACTGCCCACCGCTTGCAGCAGACACTGTCACCCAGCTGTGGCTATATGATTAGAGCTGAATGGATCAAAATCTATCCTTCCTTCATTACCTGAAAACTTTTGATTCAGGCATTTAGAAAAATCCCAGAGGTTGTTCTTTCAAATACAAAACCAAACTTTGCCAAAAATGAACATGAACACCAAATATGGTTCATGTAAAAGATAATAAATATTTCAAATTAGTATCCCTCAACATGAGGCTTAAACCATAGACGTGACTGATGGTCCAAAATTTGTCTTTTGACAAGAGGGCATTGGACCTAATTAGCCTCCAGGGCATTTTAGTGTTTGAACACTGCTACCACATCAGTCAACTTTCACGGATTCTAAAACTGACACGTGACCCAGGACCTAGAAGCAGACGAAACTCAGCAGAGGCCTATCGCCCGAGTCCGACAAGCTGGCTGGTGGTGCTCATGTGCAGACAGTGACGGTGACACACTGAATTCCAGGGGTTCACACCTGCAGAGGAACCTAGCCATTTTCATACAAAGCCAGGTAAACAGAAGTTTTCTGCAGAATTCCTCCTAGTTTTTTCTGTTCTACTTAAATTCAGGTCTAATCCTCTTTCGGTATCACTACCTTTGAGGTAACAGATCAACTTTGATATCTAATTTTTTTTGGTTGTTATTTTTCCCCTCCGCCCTATCTCTAGCAAAAAATCAGCAGAAGTACAGTCTGTTAAGATAGAAAGCAAAGCATAGTCGGTACAGCTGTGGTGAGACAGATTCATTTTATCATCCAATCATTTCTGTGGAGTGTTTAAAAGCATGAAAGTTTTCTTCCTGTATACCTCTTTAAACCAATGAATTTACATGAAAGTAAAAGTAATAGACTGGTGCGCTGCTGTCCATGGGGTCGCACAGAGTTGGATGTGACTGCGCAACTGAACAACGATAGATATAAACACTTCTCTACTTTGTCAATATACAGGATTTTAAAAATTAAATTTTAAGTAGAAAGGAAAGGCAACAAAGGATGAAAAAATAAGAAGACGGATGGTTACACTGGCATTAGACTGGCATCTCAAAGAAATACTACCAAGTAGGTATTGTTTATCCTCAGTGTACAAAGGTGGAAACTAAGGCTCAGAGCAGTGAACTTGTCCAGGGTCACAGAGCTAGAAAATGGGATTTGTTCCCAAGTATATCTCACTTTAGGGTCTGTGCTCTTGCTCTGTGACATTATACTGTGGTACATGTATAAATTTGTATAAATTCAAAGCATGGTCACAGTGGTTAGGGAAAGAACTGGTACATCTCAAGGCAGTTTTTTGTTGTTCCTGTTGATAATTCTCCTACTCTGTTTTTATATTTTTAATTCTTTATCTCTGTGCTCCTTATCATACTCTATGTGACATCTTTTTATTTCTCCAATTCCATTTTCCTCTACTTTCCCAGTTTTTCAAGTAGCATAAAAACAATTTAAAATGTATGGTGCTAATAGGAGCTTAACACTAGAACTTGACTATATGATACATAAATAATCCCCTTTTTAAGTTAATGATTTTAAAAATGTAGGTTCCCCTCAGTGAGACGCTAGAACATGTCCTAAAAACTCCACTGGTATCGATTTTATGAGAAATGTACACGACAATTTCCAGCCAGGAGCAGAGGCAACCCCATTGTCTGGCTCCTGGCAACAGCTATTTATACTTCATTGTGTGTCGTCTGTTTCTATCTAGATGTTTTTTTTCCCTACCAATACCCAAGAGAAGTTCAACTCCAGTAAGAAACGACCACTGTTTCTCATTATCTTTTAAATATGCAACAATGTATCATCATATTCTCATAGTTATATATGTATGAGAAAAAGAAAGGAGGAATATCATTTTGAAAGCAGCTCAAACTGCAGCTAGGGAGGATAACCACATTTACTGTTTGGGTCTCCAGAAGATGAGGAAGAGCCAGTGGAGAGGTGAGAGGGTGGCTGATGGCAGGAGCTGAAGGCAGATAAAATGAAGAGAGGGTATTGTGGGGTTTTTTTTCCTCCTGAAGCATACTAGAAACAAATTTCAAATTAAGCAAGCACTGAGGGGGGCAATTTTCAAATCTCAAATTCAGGAAAAACTTATTCTCAGAAGATTCTGATCTCTTACTCCATGGCCCTCGGTCTCCAGCTGCCGAGAGTAGAGCCCACTGGGCACTGGCCTGGCCACGCTGGGGCCAGGACACAGGACAGCAGTGCCCAGGCCTTCGGACATTTTCCTAATCAGGGAGGTACCTGTGCAGCGGCCACCGACAATAACTGATAGCATTCCTAAGTGTATTCTATGCTTTGTTAAAAAAAAAACCCACAAGACTACGCACTGTGCTTAAAAAAAAGGATGCAATGTGCATTATAACCAAACAAACTAATCATTTAAAGATATACTAAGAAAGAGTTAGCTACTTTCCTGATTTTAAACAATAAAAGTCATACACATGTTAATTGGGGGAAAAAAACAAAACCATTTTCCTGGAATTATGTGTTTTGTCAACCTAAAAGGAGCAGGGTTCTGAGTAAGACCGAAAAGGAAATGGCCTCTCCTAAAGTGGGGGTGAGGGGCACAGAAAAATGAGAGAACATGAGAAAATAGACAAAATGAACCTGGAAGCATCTTACTGAAATGAGGACTGGCTTCTTAAGTCCCCTTACTGTATTATTGCCAAATCCCTAGAGTTCCATCAGTTAATGAATCTTCAGAAAGAGCTACTGAGAACAGCATTACGCTTCCATTTCAAAGAACTTAGAGTGTATAAGGTACATGAGTGGACGGAGGGCAGACACACGGCGTGGGAAGGAGACACATATGCCCAGCCTGGTTCACAGGAGGGTAAATGTGGCCGTTTTGCCCCTGTCCACAGACAGACTGACCTTCCTTGAGACTTTTCTGGTGGCTCCCTTCAAGGCATTCCTTTTCTTTGAGTGGCTCGAAATCGCCAGAAGTTAAAATCTCCGGGAAGCCCTGTTGCTGCTTCTTGGAGCTATCGATCATGGTGAGAGGCTCCTGGAGACAGGCAGCATCCAGCAGAGGAGAAGCTCAATCTGCCGACCAGCAGAGGCCGGCACTGGGAATCCTCTGGTCCCCGCTGGGTGCCGGCCGCCGGCCACCTCCTCACAATACCCCGATCCCTGGGCAGTTATATCTTTAAGCAGCTGAAGGCAGCCGTTACCCTTTCATTCCCAGCTTGACCTGCAAATCCACTCCTGCTGCTGGAAGCCCGAAACTCTCTCCCACGTTGGGAGGCAGAGCTACGGAGGCACGAGGCTGAAATCCCACCCCTTTTCCCAGCCAGCCCCCTTTCCCTTGCCATTCCAGCCTCCCCCGCACCCGGGACTTCAATCTGCAGCTTGATGGTCCGCATCATCTGACAAACACTGACTCAAGCAGTTAAAAATAAATCCCCTAGTGTTAAAAGAGAAGACTTTGCTGATACCTAAGAAGACAAATTGCTGCCTGTGGTCTCTCTCCGGCTCTCTATAAACACAGCCATAGGCTGTGGAAATACTTTCTATCAGCCAGCCAAGCACATCCATTACTCATTAAGTTCTCCAGCTAAACAAACGGTGGTCTAGGGCATCCGAAGGAAGAGGGTCTTATCGCAGCAGAGGCACCACAGTGAATAAACATGCTTCTAGCATATCTGGATAAAAACAGAGGCATGTCACCACCAACTCCTCTCGTGGGGTGCTTTTTCCTCGTCCGGCTCTCCTGGCACAGCCACTACCGGTGCTCCCTGTCACAGGAAAACGCCCGTAACTGCAGCTTTCTGCCTTCGCCAATGCAGACCCAAGCGGCAGTTTTCCTTTGTGCCACTAGTCGGCTGAGAGAGTTAACATCGCCATGATTGTGGGAAGGAAAAATCTCCTCCCCTGTATTGAAGGCAGAATGGAGAGCTTCTAGTTCATAACATATTCCACCAGCAACCAGCCAAGTTTAATTTCACACGAGCTATCAACAATGGGTACCTCTCCCCCAGGTCACTGGCTTCCACTAGGCACAGGGATGCTGCCTGAAGGAAATCTGCAGGTAAGGCAACTCCAGGCAAAGTCAAAATGCCTGCTTTTACACACACCAAACACCTATCTATCCAGAGCTGGAGCCAAAAGAATCTCACTGTCACGGTCTGAAGTCAGCTCCTATGAAGAGAGCTCCCATAAAGCCCATTAGAAATGTTAAGAGCAGGAGACGTAGTCCTCTTCCATGAGCAATCTGTTTTTGTTTTGTTCACTTGTTAAGTAACCAACATCTAACAGTGCCTGGAAGAGCAGGAGGGAGTTCTCAACAAATAATTGTTGCATGACTGAGTGAATGAATGAAAGCAGAAAATCATATTCAGAGCTCTTCTGGTGAAACTCAGAGTTCTGAAGAACTCCTAGATCAGTGATCAAGAATCACTAACTTCTAGATGAACAACTGCATGCTCTCTAAAGAAGCACATCTTTTCTTTTAAAAGAAACTGCACACATACACTTTGTGCATATGACATGACCCCTTTCTGGCAAAACGAAAGGCTTACATTTTTACAGCCTGGAAAAATCAATATTCTCTTCCTCATTTAACAGAGATGGGGACTGGATCAAGATTCTTTCCTTTGTCCCTGGTTCCAAGGCTCGCGTGCCCTAAATCCATGCTGTTCTAGAAAGATAACTATCTATCCTTCTTCAGCGTCTCTAGAGAATGGGATTACACAACACATGGCATGCTTCTTGTCAACTGAAATTCCTTCTGAGGCAATTTAAGCCCATCGTTGGTAGTCTAAACCCCTGCAGGAACAAACGGGGATGAACTTAACACACTTCTCAAAAATGCCCTCAAATGCTCTGCTACTATTTCTGATGCTAAGGCCTCCATTCTTCTAAATTAACTGTTCCTACACCTTTAAAGGAATAAGAAAACACACACACACACACACATTTTTTGCAGACATTCTTTGGGCCAGTTCAAAGAAGGTTTTGCAAAGATTATTTCATTTAATCCCCAACAGTCCTTTGCAATCACTATGATTATTTGTACACTCTAGACATTTTATAGACCAAGACCAAAGTCTTATAAGCTTGTAAGCAGCCAATCTGAAATTTAGCCAACCCTGGCACTACAGTGCCTGCTGTCTTCTAAAACATGCTCCGTTTCTAGGCTTTAGTTTGATCTTGGGACAGGTTTAACAGCAGAGACCATTACTGGTTATTGCCTTTGAGTAATTCTACTCCTGGTGAGGGAGAAGGAAGGCAACATAATCATACTAGAGTGCTTTGATGAATCAATTTAACTTCTCTTGAAATAATAACAGCAGCCAGCTTTGCTGAATGCTTACAATGAGCCACAGTCTCAGTGCTCATCATATATTATCATGTTCATTCTGTTGACATACCTGTGAGTTCAATGTTGGTATCCTAATTTACAGGCTTGCCAGGTGGCTCAGTGCTAAAGAACCTGTCTGCCAGTGCAGGGGACCAAATACAAGCCCTGGGTCAGGAAGATCCCCTGAGAAGAAAATGGCAGCCCACTCCAGTATTCTTGCCTGGAGAATCCCATGGACAGAGGAGCCTGGTGGGCTACAGTCCACGGGGTTGCAAAGAGTTAGAAACGACTGAACCCGCATGCATATATATCGATCCTAATTTACAGGTGTGAAAACTGAGGCCTAGAAAAATCAAATATTTTGTCAGAGTCACATATCTTGTAAAGTGATGGCCACAGTTCTAAACAGGCAGCTTTGCAGGATTCACATTCTTAACTGCACTGCCAAAGGAACAATGAAAACAATAAACCCCAACACTCTCTTTTTCAGGGATGCTACTTTTAAAATTGTACTCAACTATTTTTTTGGCCCCAGGTTTAGAAGCCTGAGTATATTCAAAGCTCCATCAGCCATTTAAAACTTCTTTATTGGCCATGTTTGTGTATGTATTTAGTATGTTAAAATGGAAAACAGTCTTAAGGATCCTCTGCAAGCTTATTATTTTTTATCTGATAAATATAAAAGATGTCAAAGTAAGGAAATATTTTCTGGCTGTAGATTTGTATTAAAAGTCTGCCTCTGTAGTTTTGAAAGGGAATAATACTTTCTCTAGTGGTGAATAGGCCTGAAAGGACATTTATTTTACTATTTTTAAAAATCTGAAATAATTTCAAGTTCAAAGAGCCCTATTTCCATGAACCATCTGTGAGGAGGCTCTGACACAATACCTCTTTACCCTACGTGCTCTGGTTTGTAATTCCTACAAACAAGGCTAATTCTCCAACAGAACCACAATATGACCATCAATATCAGGAAATTAATGCCGACGTATCACTGCCACCTACAGACTCCATTCACATTCTGCCGGTTGTCAGGACATCCTTTATAGTAGAAGGACCCAAACACCCAAACCAGGATCACATGTGGCACAGAGTTTGAGTCTTTTTAGTTTTCTTCCATCTTGAACAGTTCTTCAATCTTTCTCGATGTTTCTTTGCTTGATTTTTGAAGATTAAGGGTGGTTACTTGGTAGAGTTACTCTCAGTTCTTTTGATGTGTCTTCAAGATTAGATACAAGTTATAACAGGAGTATTTTTGGCAGGAATACCATAGAAGCAGTGTGTTCTTTCCATCCCATTAGGTGGTAGGGGACAAATTCAGTTTCTCTCATAGCTGATGGTGTTTATCTTGATTGATTTGTTAAAGTGGCAATGGCCAGCTTTCTTTACTGTCAAATTAATTTTTCTCTTGGTAATTAATTATTTCATGGGGCTGAGTTATTTATTACTAGCATGACTGCCAAATGATGGTTTTGAAAATTCTATCATTCTTTCTACATTTATTAGTGGTACATCCTATTTTATGAAAAAATTCTCTTTATTCAGTTTATGTTATCTATAACAGTAAGGACTCAGCTATTCAAATTTCACTCAATGGGTTATAAAATGTTCCAATCATTCCTTATTTTGATGCTCAAATTATTTCAGATTTGGCCCATGGGAATCCCCTTGAGCTGGCTTCAGTTTCTTATTCTTCTGATCTCATTGTTCTTTGAGCACTTTCTTACTTTTTGGCATTAAGACGTTCCAAGCTCACCTTTTACTTCTCCTGCTCCATTGAGAAACCAAGGTGTGAATTCTGGGTGTGCTCAATGCTATTTGGGTGTCACTATTCCCAGGCCTTTTCTGAGTCAGACGTAGGATATATGTCTGAGTTTATGTGTATGTGTGCGTGTAAACACAAATGTATTTACGTGTCTCACTATTAACAGATGTAAACATAGACCTATATTTAAGTACTGCTGCTGCTGCTAAGTCGCTTCAGTCATGTCTGACCCTGTGCGACCCCATAGATGGCAGCCCATCAAGCTCCCTCATCCCTGGGATTCTCAAGGCAAGAACACTGGAGTGGGCTGCCATTTCCTTCTCCAATGCATGAAAGTGAAAAGTGAAAGAGAAGTCGCTCAGTCGTGTCCGACTCTTAGCGACCCCATGGACTGCAGCCTACCAGGCTCCTCCGCCCATGGGATTTTCCAGGAAGAGTACTGGAGTGGGGTGCCACTGCCTTCTCCATATTTAAGTACACACATCTATATTTATTTACATATATTGAAAACCATGAGTTCACCCCAATGGCTCCACTTCCAATCCAACCCCACTGGGTCAGGCTCAGTTTCCTTCTTTTCTATATTTGTAGGGTTCTCCTCCTATAGTGAGAATCTTGTCCCCTGGGTCTCTGCCACCCTACTCATGGATACCCTATTCATCCCATTACTCTCAACGGTTGTGGGCAAACCTTAGGGAGGTATGTCTCCCTGCTCACAGGCCCTGAAGCCCTGCACTGGATCTCTGCCCCAACTCCCATATGGCAGCTGCTTTGCTCAGCCCCACTTAATATCTTTCCGATTGAATCAGGGCTGGTGAGAGGAAGGAGACTGGCTTTACCGCCTGGTAAGAAGAGCCCACAGTTGTCACGTGGACTGCTTTCCAATACATCTGCCCTGTTCTTTACTAAATGCACTATATCATCAGCATGTGGCACTTGGCTCTATTGTCACAAGTGGCATTTAACTTCAGATGATAAGTGATTTAATTCACTTTGGCTATGATAAATCTGCTTCCACAGTGTTTGTGTCTATACTCAAAAGAGTTGTTTTAGTATAAAAGAGAATACCATAAATCAAGTCAATTTTCCCACTACCCCAAGCATAGATATTTAATAAGCGTGAGAAAAGCTGTATGGCTTGAGACTAGGAACAGTCCAAGAAAGGCTTCCGGGAATCAGAACAGAAACAAACGTGGCTCAAGGGACCTACACAAAAACTTGGCAGAGTCAACACGCTTATAAAACTGCTGACGAAAAAGACCATCAGTGTGATGATGCTATGCTTCAACAAGGAAAAACCTGAGGATGTTACTGTTCCACCAACGTAAAACATGTTCAAAAGTAATGAGTAAAGTAATTAGCAGCAGAATGCAAGGAGACTGCTAAAGACTGCATGTACTTCTGCAGCATTCTGGGCCCTGGGATTGAGGAGGATGCTCTTGTCTTTTTGTCTTCACCTCTTGGTGCTTTGGAACAGGTACACAGGGGGCCACTCACTGAATCAAATGTGGGCACTCTGGGGCTTCTTTCGCACAGTCTGAGCACAGTATCATGACATTTGTAGAGGCATAATCAGTCAGGTTGGAACCATTTTGGAAGGAAAAGTTACAGTCCAGATGACACCTAAATTTTTTTCCCTCAAGATGCCATATTTTCAGTGAGATGCATATACGATCCCTAATTTTCTTTTTAACATTATAAGTACCGCAATAAAATATCACATTTTAGATGATTATTAAATGGTAAACCTCAATGATTTCATAATTATTAAGCCCAAGTAGATAATCCTGATAATGTAAAATATTTTTTGTAAACAAGGATAGTTAGAGTGCTGTCCATGAAATCAGGCAACAAACCTTAAAAGTCATTCATTTTTACCACTGTTTAAACCCCATGGACATTGTATCCACTGCATATTCAAAGAGATTATAGAAATGACTGTTCACAAGGATACATTTTTCTGACATTTCCAAGATAATAAAATTTTGAAAGAATATCAGTGATTTGAAGAACTAAGTATTATTATAGCATAACTGAACACTGCAAAAGGGCCAAAAAGTCAACTCACTTAGTTGTGTCCGACTCTTTGCGACCCCTTAGACTGTAGCCTACCAAGCTCCTCTGTCCATGGGATTTTCCAGGCAATAGTACTGAAGTGGGGTGCCATTTCCTTCTCCAGGGGATCTTCCCGACCCAGGGCTCGAACCCGGGTCTCCCACATTGTAGACAAACACTTTCCTGTCTGAGCCACCAGGGACCAAACAACGTAATAATCACTGGGTTTGTAATCTGTGCCTATCATACTCTTCCATCCTAGAATGCAGCCAGGACTGGCACAAATGGCACTTCCCTCCTATGTCTGCTTTATCCTCTCTGAAGATGTGCTCAGGTTTGTCAGGACTGGAACTGTACCAGTAACACTTTGCTGACTAACATCTGCTTACGCTGAGGGGAGAGAACTTCCTGTGGGGCAAGGAACTGGCAGGGAGAAGGGGTTTCCTCACTCTTTTCTGGCAAGTCCTCATGGGACAGTGGCATCACCCTACGGCCGTATTCTGACTCCATCTCAGAGACTTGCGGCCCTTTGCCTCCTCCTGCCCAAATCCTTTGTAGGGATAATCAAGAGAGGACAGGATATACTTTATCAGATTTAAGAAAGTCATCCAAATCCTTTCTCTACTTCTAAGCCTGAGAGTTACTTTATAAACATACAGACAGACAACTGGCTGAAGATTTGCAACCAAGAGCGTTCCTTAGGTTGTATTTCTTCAAAGCAGACTTCCTTAAATTCTGAGTTACGGAATATAAGGGAGAATGAAATGACGACAGCTTTGAAGGTTTAGCAGAAATGGAAGGGAGGAGTGAGAACTTAAGAGGATCAAGTCCTAGTGAAGACTGGATGGCATGTCACCCAGTTATGACCTGTGTGAAGCCAACATCAGCACCTGTAACAAAGAAACTGATTATCATAGTGTTTCTTGATCTTTTGTACATTTTGGCTCCTGACCCTTTATTTTTAAATATAACTTTTCCTAATCACTTTTCCTTGAAATTTTAATACCACAGATTCACTGTATATATTTATGTGCTCTATGTACATCTGTACATTAGTGAAAATTGCTTACTCGTGTCCAACTCTTTGTGACGCCATGGCCTACCCAGTCCATGGAATTCTCTAGGCCAGGATACTGGAGTGAGTAGTTTTTCCCTTCTCCAGGGGATCTTCCCAACCCAGGGGCTTAACCCAAGTCTCCCACATTGCAGGCAGATTCTTTAGCAGCTGAGCCACAAGAATACTGGAGTGGGTAGCCTATCCCTGTCGGGAGCCAGAGCGAGGAATCCCACCAGTGACAGGGTCACGTGGCAGACTCAGCTGGCAGGGAAATTTGAGTCTTCGGATTTCTCCCTGGTTTTTCCTGAGCATCAGTTCAGTTCAGTTGCTCAGTCGTGTCCGACTCTTTGCGACCCCATGAATCGCAGCACGCCAGGCCTCCCTGTCCATCACCAACTCCCGAGTTCACCCAGACTCACGTCCATTGAGTCCGTGATGCCATCCAGCCATCTCATCCTCGGTCGTCCCCTTCTCCTCCTGCCCCCAATCCCTCCCAGCATCAGAGTCTTTTCCAGTGAGTCAACTCTTCCCATGAGGTGGCCAAAGTACTGGAGCTTCAGTTTTAGCATCATTCCTTCCAAAGAAATCCCAGGGTTGATCTCCTTCAGAATGGACTGGTTGGATCTCCTTGCAGTCCAAGGNTCTCTCTGGATTATCCGCGTGCATCAGTCCCAAGCATCCTGCATCCTGCATCAAACCTGGCCTGGCGATTCGTTTCACTTATGATATCACACATGTTACACTGCCGCTCTGCCAACCCATCCCACCCTCTCCCTCTCCTACAGAGTCCAAAAGGCTGTTCTATACATCTGTGTCTCTTTTGCTGTCTTGCGTACAGGTTTATCATTACCATATTTATGAATGATAAATTTTTAAAAATAACTTGTCTGGTGGTTCCAACTTGGGTGTTATCTTTGAATCACATTCTATCATTTGCATTATTTCTTGACAATAGGTTGAATTTTTTCTATTTATGGGCATTGTTTTTAGGAATGGTAAACAAGTATATAAATATCTTTGATTCTCAGAAATTGACATTTCATTTTTTATCTGAAGCTGTCTTGGTGGGATGTATAGGGGAATGGGATTCCCAGGGGCTCAGTGGTAAAGAATTCACCTGCCAATGCAGGAGACACATGAGATGTTTTGAGCCCTGGGTCAGGCATGCATGCATCTGGGGGAACAGCTCTGTGCTAGTGCGCTGATGATCTTGCACTGATTTACACAGGCCTCATAGCCAGGATTTAACTGCAGAACTGCTCTAGTTCTTTGCCAGATGCTCTGTGAGTCTTTTGAAACATGAGAGCAAGAAAAACCTTGTAAGGAGCTGCTACTAGGCAATTTCCCACTTGCCTCCCTGTCTTCTTAGGAGGTTGTTGTGAGACTGTTTCTCATTGACTCCCAGATTGTGATGAGGTATTAAGATTTCAGTCTTGCCCTCTTCAGGAAGAGCTACTATATAAAATATAGTATATAAAACAAATTATATTTGCCATGGCACAGGCTATATCTCATCATTTGTTTTGCAGTCATTTGAACTTTTTGTATTATGATTGTACTGTAACAAGGAAGACAGGGAGCTGGCAGCTTTGACCGCTCTTCAGTGGCTGCATGTAAGTAATAAATTATCTGAATCTAACAAGGGGCATATCTCTTCATTGGAAAAATAAACTTTTCTTGATAAGATATTGGGTCAATATAGTCAGAAATTGAGCTAGTTTGGCTTACTTGTTTCTGTCTTTACCTTCAGCAAACCATAGACATCAAATAGCAGTGTGTTAAAAGTGAGGACTGGACTTCTGGAGGATTTTTCTCAATGTTCGTGCTCTACCCTCTGTTCCAAAGAAAAGACTCTCTCCAAGCACTTTTCCCTCCACCTGTAAAAGGAAGCTGGAAGTCTTTTGTTGCTCATTAGTCAATTCTAATCTTGTCATGGGACAGGGGTTTTTCTGAATGCTCCAGGTCTGGCCCAAGTCCTTAGCATGACCTAAGCGTCTGGACTTTGGGAGTCCAAGTTCCTCAGCACTGCTTCCCCACCTGTTTGTGTCAGCTAAACTCTGCTTTGTATCTATGGAAGATTTTGAGTAGGAAAGAATTTCTTCCTCTCTGTCTTGTATTGGTATAAGATCCTGGATCCTGGACCCTCAGGGGCATAAAGCTTTCATTCATTTCATTTCCCAGAAATAGCATATCTTTTCCTGTGTTCTTGAAGTAGGAATGTTTCCTACCCTTCCTCAGAGAAAGAGTGTTTAGTGGCTATGTTTCTCTCAAAGGAATTGATCTTTGCTTAAACCCTTTAAACAAGAGTGTTTCTCTGCCCCTCCCAAGTGGCTTTGGGATTTTGGTTTTATGGGAAAACATCCAAGGAAGGAGATGCTGTTTCATGTAGTTCCCAAATGGAATTCAGTTATCTCTTGTATGCCTGTACCACAGAGAGAATGTTCTCTCAGGTCTCCTGCCTTAAGACTTCAGCTCTTTGACAGGCTCAAAAACTATTATTATGTTGTAATTATTCAGCCTTTCCTCAGTATTATTCTCTTGAGATTTTTGTTGTTTTATTTTTTGCACACTAAACACAAGTGAAGCCCCCATTGGAGAGCTTTGAACAGAGGGGTGACATGATTTGAATTATATTTTAAATAGACAACTCAGGCTGCTATACTGAGTATAAGATAAAGTAGATCAAAGTTGGAAGCCAGGAACACTGTTAAGATGCTACAACATTACTCTTATTTGTCTCAGATCTTCTTTTTAGTCAGTATACAAAGAAGAATCTGATGAATGACATAGTTCACATTATGAGACAAGAAATTATATAACAATCTTTCAAAAAATATGGATTATCATGCTGTTAAGTTTTTCTTTTTTTTTAGTTTTTTTTTTTTTATGTTGAATTTTATTTTATTTTTTTTTTAATTAAATTTTATTTTTTAGTTTGTTTTGCTTTACAATACTAAGAACTCTCATGTGGGGCCCAGAGAAGGCAATGGCACCCCACTCCAGTACTCTTGCCTGGAAAATCCCATGGACAGAGGAGCCTGGTAGGCTGCAGTCCATGGGTCACTAAGAGTCGAGCACGACTGAGCGACTTCACTTTCACTTTTCACTTTCATGCATTGGAGAAGGAAATGGCAACCCACTCCAGTGTTCTTGCCTGGAGAATCTCAAGGACGGTGGAGCCTGTTGGGCGGCCATCTATGGAGTCAGACAGAGTCAGACACGACTGATGCGACTTAGCAGCAGCAGCAGCAGCATGTGGGGCCCAATATAAAGACAAATGAATAATATAATAAGCCATGTCTTTGGAGGACAATTTTATAGAGAATGTAGAAGGATCTTCCTATTATTATAGTTTAAAAATAAAAACCCTTGATAAAGGTTGAGTTCATAAAATTAAAATTAATCTCAGTGAAGGTGATTGTGTGTGACAAATGCTTATATAGTTACCATGTTTCTGTTTCAAGTTTTTTTCTATAGTTTACCTTAGAGCGCTGTTTCAGTTATTTTGTTTTCAGTGAGTTCAGTTCAGTTCAGTCGCTCAGTCGTGTCCAACTCTTTGCGACCCCATGAATCGCAGCTCGCCAGGCCTCCCTGTCCATCACCATCTCCCAGAGTTCACTCAGACTCACGTCCATCATGTCCGTGATGCCATCCAGCCATCTCATCCTCTGTCGTCCCCTTCTCCTCCTGCCCCCAATCCCTCCCAGCATCAGAGTCTTTTCCAATGAGTCAACTCTTCGCATGAGGTGGCCAAAGTACTGGAGTTTCAGCTTTAACAATAAAAACAACCATAAGAATAGCATAGGTCTCACTGGTTTAAAAATAAAGATGCATTATCTATACATATCTTAAATTCTTGAGATAGGTTATGCTTCAGGCAAGGACTGATCTTGCAGTCAACAGCAAGGGCTATCCTTTTTATTTCTTACTCTTTACTTTTCATTCCATGATGTCACCTTCATTCTAAAACTAACTTGTTCTATATCTAAAGATTATTGCCTATAGCTCCTTGGCTTATAAGCTTCTTAGTTCATATTTAGGGTGTGACAGAGAACTTCTTTATATTATCTCCCATTGAAGTACGAGGAAATTTTCTTTTTCAGAAACCCTCAGCAAGTGTTTCTTCAAATATAAATAGTTCAATGTTTTCATATGTTCATCACTAAGCCAAAAATATTATCTCTAGAGGGAGAGGATACACTAACTGGATTAAATCAATTCAGGTCCTTTTAAAGATGTATCTAGAAGTAGAGTCAGCCCAACTCAAATCTTGTGACTACAAAATCCCTGTTAGGATGGGAGAATGAAAGCAATGGAGCAAATAACAAATGACCAGTACAAGTCTGTAGAGGAAAGGAAGGATTAAATAGTACCTCTCTATAACTTTCCTGAAAATTACTTCTCTCAACTGGATGGTACATAATTTGGAGCTCATACCTTAAAAAATGAGAACTGACAGGTTATTATTCTGTATTTCTGATTGGAAAGAGATTTCTTTACTTTAGAGACTATAGGAGTATATAAGAGCATTGACTTTCTTATGACATATAAAAGCCTGTGTGAAAATTCCCCTTCCAGATGGAGGTGCATCAGATTTCCCTGTAGAGAAATAATTCCCAAAAGGTATACCATATCCAGACTATCTGTAATATTTAGACAAAAATATTCAAGATATATGAACTGCTTGTAAGACATGAGTCAAGATTAGAAGAAGTGGTAAGGTACATATGAGAAAGGAGGAAGGGTAAAGAGTACAGTGGGAAAGAAAATGATGGCTAGTATATTAGGGAAACCTGGGGAATAAATGATGATATAAAAGCAGGTTCACATCTGTGAATTTTCTTTTCTTGTATTAATATTTCATTCCATATTTTCATATGCTTTTTGAGTGGCAGAACTTCAAAACAAATACATGGAATCACTAACTATGCTCAATTCAAACAACTGAAAAGATGAAATATCCTTAGTATCCACAATAAGATTAATGTGCTTGTGTCTTAGATCAGAGAAAGATTCAGAATTATACACATAAAACAAATATGAATGGATTTGTTTTCTTGGAAAATACAGCTATGTTCTTTCTTTTTCTTATTATTTCTCTTGTTTTCCTTCTTATTTTCCTGGAAGGGGGATGAAGTTAAAAACTTCTAGAACCTATATCCTAGAGCCATTTGTTGGTTTCTAGGAATCAAAACAGAAAATTAAATAGGAGAAAAAGCAAAAGCACCTGGGATTCTTCCATTTAATAAATTCCATGGAGAAGAAATCAGGGAGAAATAGTGTATGTAGTGGAAAATCAATCAAGAGCTTAGTCCCATCATATACCCCAGTCCACACTCTATAATTCAGCTTGGCAAATAGAATTTATCATGGACTTGTCATTTTCAGAAACTATTTGGCCTGCAACAAAGCTGCTATCACATATAGGCAGAATAAGAATTGAATATGAAGGGTGGCAGGAAATCTTTCTAGTAACCCTCCCAAGTCCCCCAGTCCACACATCAATATATGAAATACCATCTTTAGAGATTTATAAATGCATAATTTATGACACAAATTCAGGCATGATAGAGTTATTTTGTATTAGTGAGAGATACCAGGTTCAGATATTTCCTTGCAGCTAGAACTGATGGGTCTCATTTTTAGGAAATTCCAAATACCAACATTCAAGCTCACCAAAGAAAGAATTTGAGGACACAGATTTATTTTTGTATAATGCTTGAATCTGAAACCTCAGATTTCTTCTATTAGAAACTCCTTTGCTGCATTTAAGTTTACAAAACATTAACTGCTTGAAGTCATGGCACAGAACAGCATGGTGAGCATTCAGAAATTATGATACAAATTTTAGAATAAGATGAAAGGAGTAGATAATTGTGTACCCAGCATCTCAAGTTAATTAATATCAGAACTCTCATCAATAGGGGTTCCAATGGAATTGAATCCAAAATAACCTGGGAAAGAAGAAAGAAGAGTCCTCTCCTTTTTCTGGCTGGATGCTTTTTCCAATCAGATTGCTTTCTCATTTAGTCATTAGCACCCATGAATCCCTTCACTGCTGTCCTAATCTCAAGGGCCTCAAAGTAAGATTTTTGTAGATGAGACCTGTGTCGTGTCTATGGTCTCCTGGATATTTTATGCTCTTTAAAAGATATATCTGTTAAATAGTCATTAATGTGTGGCCAGGGCACTGAAGTTAAGCAGTTGGCTGGCTCCTGTAATTATGAGCTAGAGAGAATTTGATGTCTGTTTCAAACTCTTGGGAAAAGAGCTGCCTTGGGAATTCTTTCAAGGGCTCAGGCAAATGATTAGCATGTATCTGAAGTCCCTTCCCCAGCGGAGCTACAAGTTTTCATCCGAATATAGCAGGTCAATTTCTTACTAATAAATGTATACCTACAAGCAGTACTTTTGATAATCTTCCTTCCTGCCTACACTCAAATAATGTCATTTTATATTTTGGTCAATTTTCTATAGAGCAGAGGAAAATTGAAATGCTTTGCCTCTTATTTTCAGAGCACTTCCATTTCATATTACAGTTTAAATCTTCTGTTTCTTTTCTCCCCCTCCGCAACCTCTTTTTGTTAAGGAACTCTCTTTCTCTGAATTCTCCCTTCACCCCATTTCCCTCCTCCTTCTTCAATAGAAAGCTAAATGAAGATATTTCAAAGTGCTCTCTAAAGAGGCAGGGAGTGGATTACCCTGGAATAAGGGAATTAATCCAGAGAGTTGAGCACTCTGGCATTCAAAATCCATGTTGTATTCTATAGCAAGCAGTATTATTTAAATCAAATTGTTATCTAAAATAACATGAAGAAAATATAATGCAAAAAAATTTATACCATGAAAACATTTGAAATTGCCTTTCCAAAGACATAAGAGCATTTTATTTTCTGAAACATAACACTGATTGGCTGCCATAGCAGCTCTGGAAGCTAAGCAATTAGAACCCTCTGGGCTATGTTCTTGGGTCTGGGTAACTGAAATAGAGGAGAAAGCAATGTAGAGTTATCTTTTAAAACAGCTTAAACATCTGATTCCCTAAATGTCAAAAGATTATTGACTTAATGAAAAACTTGTCAAGACTTAATGTTAATATTTAGGCATTCTACAAGCAAATAATTGAATGCATATTGTCACTACTGGAATTACTCCTTCAAAATATGTTTAAAAGCTGTATATGAATTTTTTAAAGCATGCATTAAAAATATAAATGTTTTAAAGTGTCACTATGAACCTGAATGCTGTCATTTAAATTCAAGGCAAACCCTCAAACCTCTATATTGAGTGACTTTCTCACTCAATATAGAGGAGCGCAGGAAGGCACTGGAGAGTAAGGCACTTCAAACCAGCTGATTCGTTTTAGCTTTTAAGGAAGTCTGGCCCCCAGAACTCCCATCTTCATTTATAGATAGCCTCTGCTTTTGTCTTCTTTTAGAAAGAGTACAACAGAAAATAGTATATGTGTGACTCCACATACCATTCTCCCTAGTAGGTATACATACTAGGGACATAGCCTCAATGAGGCAGAAGTAAGAGATTTGGTAATTAAACAGACCGACAACCTTGGAGGGTTAGGGATATGGTGGGGAAGAAGTAAGGGGTAGGTTTTTTCTTTCTACCTCTCATCCTCCTTACAGAAAGTAAAACGCTAAGTCAACAGATGTGGGAATACCATATCACCTGACCTGCCTCTTGAGAAACCTATATGCAGGTCAAGAAGCAACAGTTAGAACTGGACATGGAACAACAGACTGGTTCCAAATAGGAAAAGGAGTACATCAAGGCTGTATATTGTCACCCTGCTTATTTAACTTCTATGCAGAGTACATCATGAGAAACGCTGGGCTGGAAGAAGCACAAGCTGGAATCAAGATTGCTGGGAGAAATATCAATAACCTCAGATATGCAGATGACACCACCCTTATGGCAGAAAGTGAAGAGGAACTAAAAAGCCTCTTGATGAAAGTGAAAGAGGAGAGTGAAAAAGTTGGCTTAAAACTCAACATTCAGAAAACAAAGATCACGGCATCTGGTCCCATCACTTCATGGGAAATAGATGGGGAAACAGTGGAAACAGTGTCAGACTTTATTTTTGGGGGCTCCAAAATCACTGCAGATGTTGACTGCAGTCATGAAATGAAAAGATGCTTATTCCTTGGAAGAAAACTTATGACCAACCTAGATAGTATATTCAAAAGCAGAGACATTACTTTGCTGACTAAGGTCTGTCTAGTCAAGGCTATGGTTTTTCCAGTGGTCATGTATGGATGTGAGAGTTGGACTCTGAAGAAAGCTGAGTGCAAAAGAATTGATACTTTTGAACTGTGGTGTTGGAGAAGACTCTTGAGAGTCCCTTGGACTGCAAGGAGATCCAACCAGTCCATTCTGAAGGAGATCAGTCCTGGGTGTTCTTTGGAAGGAATGATGCTGAAGCTGAAACTCCAATACTTTGGCCACCTCATGCAAAGAGTTGACTCATTGGAAAAGACTCTGATGCTGGGAGGGATTGGAGGCAGGAGGAAAGGGGGCGACAGAGGATGAGATGGCTGGTTGGCATCACCTACTCGATCAACATGAGTTTGAGTGAACTCCGGGAGTTGGTGATGGACAGGGAGGCCTGGAGTGCTGCGATTCATGGGATTACAGAGAGTCGGACACAACTGAGTGACTGAACTGAACTAAACTGAAGCATAGGATTTGGACAGAATCTATGATCCTTCCAGGAGAAACATGGGGACCATCATTTCTAGCCTCATAATTTTCCAGGTGGGAAAACTGAGATTTAAAGAGATAAAGGGTCTTGTCCAAGGTTTCCCAATTAGCATCAGAAACAGGGCTAGGATTAAGTCTCTGCACATCTCCCCCGAGGCTCACAACCTGATCTATAGCCTTTAGGATTCTATAAATAGGACTCAATCCTGCCTAGGTAAAGGAAAATGTCCAACAAGTCCAAAATAGACATTGTTGCTCTTCTGCTATGGTTCACACTTTTTGCAGTTTTGCATTGAGTCACCAAAGCCATCTCTTGGGTCTCAAAGGCCAAACCATTAATGTACATCTGTTTTTTGTAGACAGACCCCGTTCAGTGTCAAGAACACTGCAATGGCTGTGGGGATGATGCTGACCTAGCAACATATTTCTAATCAAGCATAAAGTGGAAAAACCAGGTTAACGGCTTGTGGATGAATCCATTTGCCTGTTTAGATAGCAAAATGGGCATTCTTCCATATGGAGGATGTGGGATAAAGTGGTAAGTGGAAAAGTTTTTCCCAAGTTGCTGTTACAGGCCCTGCACACTCAAAATGAGTGCTTTAAATACAGCAACAATATGGCACTATTGTACGGTAAAAATCATCTTAGTAGGAGATGCAAGCCCTATTTTAAAATACACCCTAAATAGTCCATTTACTCCAACAAATGGCAGCTGATTGGGCTGTGCTGTAATTGGGTACAGCATTGAAGAGCTGCTTTGCCTATTATTTAAATTTCCAGTGAAGAAATAGCTAGTTCCTTCATCTCTACTCGACTCATTTTTCTTTCAGGACCACAGATGTGTCTTGGCCATAGCACAGTTCCAGAGAAGGAAATAAGTGAGGGAGTTTAGGAAAGGCAGTATTGCTGCAGCACCATTCGCAGCCATGACAACCAAGCCGCCTCTGCAAATGGTTTAGGCCCACCTTCTCTCCAGGCATCTGCTTGGCAGCTCAACGAACTTAGCTGACAGTGGGAATAATTTGCAGACTACAGCCCTGCACTGTCAGGCTAGATAAACACCCTCTTCCTCCCCGTTCTCCTTGCCCAGGTGGCCATTGTGGGTGGCCTGAGGTAGGATGTATGCAAATTAAATAAAGTCACCTATCTCTGAGCACCTGTTCAGTGACTGGCTTTGTACTGGCCTTTGTGGGAAGCTATAATCCCATAATTACATGGGGGAAAGTTAGAAAGGCAAAGTTGTAATACAATTCAAATAGCCAGTACTATTTTCTCTGTTATAGTTCACAGGCATCAGAAATTAGATATATCAAAAATGATCTTCCTTCCCACACCTACTCCTCTTCCTCTTGGCCTCACATATGGAGAAATGAATCTGCCACTGAGCTATTTTCCCAAATGGGAAAAATTTGCTCATTTCCCATCCAACTTCCTTACCAGGAGTTTAACTTGATTCATAAATATCAAATATACCCCTCACTTCCATTCCTACTAACACAATGTTCAGTCATTTCAGTCGTGTCTGACTCTGCGACCCCATGACTCGCAGCACGCCAGGCCTCCCTGTCCATCACCAACTCCTGGAGTTTACCCAAACTCATGTGCATCGAGTCGGTGATGCCATCCAGCCATCTCATCCTCTGTCATTCCCTTCTCCTCCTTCCCTCATTCGCTCCAAGCATCAGGGACTTTTCCAATGTGTCAACTCTTCACATGAGGTGGCCAAAGCATTGGAGTTTCAGCATCAGCATCAGTCCTTCCAATGAATACCTAGGACTGGTCTCCTTCAGAATGGACTGGTTGGATCTCCTTGCAGTCCAAGGGAGTCTCAAGAGTCTTCTCCAACACCACAGTTCAAAAGCATCAATTCTTCGGCGTTCAGCCTTCTTCACAGTCCAGCTCTCACATCCATACATGACTACTGGAAAAACCATAGCCTTGACTAGATGGACCTTTGTGGGCAAAGTAATGTCTCTGCTTTTCAATATGCTATCTAGGTTGGTCATAACTTTTCTTCCAAGGAGTAAGCGTCTTTTCATTTCATGGCTGCAGTCAACACCTGCAGTGATTTTGGAGCCCCCAAAAATAAAGTCTGACACTATTTCCACTTTTCCCCACCTATTTCCCATGAAGTAATGGGACTAGATGCCATGATCTTAGTTTTCTGATGTTGGTCATAACTTTTCTTCCAAGGAGTAAGCATCTTTTAATTTCATGGCTGCAATCACCATCTGCAGTGATTTTGGAGCCCCAAAAAATAAACTCTGACACTGTTTCCACTGTTTGCCCATCTATTTCCCATGAAGTGATGGGACCAGATGCCATGATCTTCGTTTTCTGAATGTTGAGCTTTAAGCCAACTTTGTCACTCTCCTCTTTCACTTTCATCAAGAGGCTCTTTCGTTCTTCTTCACTTTCTGCCATAAGGGTGGTGTCATCTGCATATCTGAGGTTACTGATATTTCTCCTGGCAATCTTGATTCCAGCTTGTGCTTCTTCCAGCCCAGTGTTTCTCATGATGTACTCTGCATATAAGTTAAATAAGCAGGGTGACAATATACAGCCTTGACAGACTCCTTTTCCTATTTGGACCCAATCTGTTGTTCCATGTCCAGTTCTAACTGCTGCTTCCTGACCTGCATACAGGTTTCTTAAGAGGCAGGTCAGGTGGTCTGATAAAAAATTTTCCAGTTTATTGTGATCCACACAGTCAAAGGCTTTGGCATAGTCAATAAAGCAGAAATAGATGTTTTTCTGGAATTTTCTTGTTTTTTTCGATGATCCACCGGATGTTGGCAATTTGATCTCTGGTTCCTCTGCCTTTCCTAAAACCAGCTTGAACATCTGGAATTTCACGGTTCACATATTGCTGAAGCCTGGCTTGGAGAATTTTGAGTATTACTTTACTAGCTATGAGATGAGTGCAACTGTGCAGTAGTTTGCACATTCTTTGGCATTGCCTTACTTTGGGATTGGAATGAAAACTGACCTTTTCCTGTCCTGTGGCCAGTGCTGAGTTTTCCAAATTTGCTGGCATATGGAGTGCAGGACTTTTCAGAGCATCATCTTTCAGGATTTGAAATAGCTCAACTGGAATTCCATCACCTCCACTAGCTTTATTCATAGTGATGCTTCCTAAGGCCCACTTGACTTCACATTTCAGGATGTCTGGCTCTACATGAGTGATCACACCATCATGATTATCTTGGTCATGAAGATCTTTTTTGTACAGTTCTTCTGTGTGTTCCTGCCACGTCTTCTTAATATCTTCTGCTTCTGTTAGGTCCAGACAATTTCTGTCCTTTATTGTTCCCATCTTTGCATGAAATGTTCCCTTGGTATCTCTAATTTTCTTGAAGAGATCTCTAGTCTTTCCCATTCTGTTGTTTTCTTCCATTTCTTTGCACTGATCACTGAGGAAGGCTTTCTTGTCTCTCTCCTTGCTATTCTTTGGAACTCTGCATTCAGATTCTTTCCTTTTCTCCTTTGCTTTTCACTTCCCTTCTTTTCACAGCTATTTTTAAGGCCTCCCCAGACACCCTTTCTGCTTTTTTGCATTTCTTTTCCATGAGGATGGTCTTGATCCCTGTCTCCTATACAATGTCACGAACCTCCGTCCATAGTTCGTCAGGCACTCTATCAGATCTAGTCCCTTAAATCTATTTCTCACTTTCACTGTATAATCAGAAGGGATTGGATTTAGGTCATACCTGAATGGTCTAGTGGTTTTCCCTACTTTCTTCAATTTCAGTCTGAATTTGGCAATAAAGAGCTCATGATCTGAGCCACAGTCAGCTCCTGGTCTTGTTTTTGTTGACTGTATAGAGGTTCTCCATCTTTGGCTGCAAAGAATATAATCAATCTGATTTTGGTGTTGACCATCTGGTGATGACCATGTGTAGTCTTCTCTTGTGTTGTTGGAAGAGGGTGTTTCTATGACCAGTATGTTTTCTTGGCAAAGCTCTGTTAGCCTTTGCCCTGCTTCATTCTGCATACCAAGGCCAAATTTCCCTGTTACCCCAGTTGTTTCTTGAGTTCCTACTTTTGCATTCCAGTCCCCTATAATGAAAAGGACATTTTTTGTGTGTGTTAGTTCTAAAAGGTCTTGTAGGTCTTCATAGAACCATTCAACTTCAGCTTCTTCATCATTACTGGTTGAGGCATAGACTTGGGTTACTGTGATATTGAACAGTTTGCCTTGGAAATGAACAGAGATCATTCTGTCATTTTTGAGATTGCATCCAAGTACTGCGTTTTGGACTCTTGTTGACCATGATGGCTACTCCATTTCTTCTAAGGGATTCCTGCCCACAGTAGTAGATATAATGGTCATCTGAGTTAAATTCATCCATTCCAGTCCATTTTAGTTTGCTGATTCCTGGAATGTCTACGTTCACTGTTTGACCACTTCCAATTTGCCTTGATTCATGGACCTAGCATCCAAGTTCCTATGCAATATTGCTCTTTACAGCATTGGACCTTGCTTCTATCACCAGTCACATTCACAACTGGGTATTGTTTTTGCTTTGGCTCCATCCCTTCATTCTTTCTGGAGTTCTTTCTTTCTTTCTTTTTTTTTTTTTTTCCTTCTGATCCTCATGTACTTGCCTTCTTTATCTTCATATTTTTTTTTATTAATTTTTAGTTTGTTTTGCTTTACAATACTATATTCGTTTTGCTATACATAGACATGAATCAGCCATGAGTGTACATGAACTGGAGTTATTTCTCCACTGACCTCCAGTAGCATTTGGGCACCTCCTGACCTGGGGAGTTCCTCTTTCAGTATCCTATCATTTTGCCTTTTCATATTGTTCATGGGCTTCTGAAGGCAAGAATACTGAAGTGGTATTATAATGAATAGTCAAACTCTTTTGAAAAGCGCTAATAAGTAGCCAAGCAGTGTGCATGTGCACAGGCGTACGAGCGCGCACACACACACACACAAACCAAAGAAATGCAAAGCCAAGAATGAGAAGTGCACACAATGACTGATAATAAAAATACTTCTCTTAAAAACCGATCCCGGCTTTTTAGTTATGGATGGTCACAATGGTTTCTTTTCCAGTGTTGTGTTTGTTGTGCTTTAAACTTTCCCCCTAGATACTATTTTTAGAAACATGAAGTAGTTCTTTTTAAAAAAAAAAACCTTAGAGAACACTACTTACATGTGAACTTAAGAAGAGTTAGAAGTTTCAAAGAGAAGGGTGAGAACTTCTAACAAAGAAAAGACAAACAGGAAAGAATATAGGAAATAGGCAAATTTACCAAAGGCACTGTCAAGCAGAAATATTTTCTTAAGTCACAATGTTAGAGACTATACACAGAATACAAATATAAACAAAAAAACTAGGAGGAAAATAAGAAATGGGAGTACTAGATGTACTATGAACATTTTACACATACACATAATCATAAATTTAATAAGGAAGGATTAGAAAGCTTGGGAAACACCATGACAAAGTACATCTCTGTTTTTATTAGACTATACACAACTTTCAAATGAACCAATATAAAAAGACTGGGAAACCAGAATATTCTAGAAAAAAAAGTCTTAAAATAACAAGGCAAATTCTTGAACACAAAGATCTGTAAAGCACTAAACTGTGTATAATTAAATACGTACAGCTCAGAATGATATTAATGTTCCCAGTAATCAACAATTCTTTTTCAAAATGAGGCTCATTACCACTTCACCACATTCATAATAGCAGAGAACTTCATAAGCATCACACAATTTGAATAGATGAATATACTCTAGGGCTCAAGCAGGAACTTTTCATTCCCAGAGTCTGGAGCTAGTGCTGTGAGCCAGAGTGGGGAAAAAAGTAGGTTTCTTAAAGTATGTGCTAGCTCAGTGACAGGAATTTTCAGTCACAAATGGCAATATATTTATATATATACTTAAGTACTGAAACAAATTAAACGTAACAGTATACTGCTTAGCAATAACACAGAAGCCTCTTTTTAGCATTTTAAAATAATATTTTCAAAAATATATGATGAAAATTAAGCCAAATTCCTTCGGTGTTTTTATATTTGGTTGATCTGTTTCCATAGCAAATACAACCCCAATAACACTTACCAATGGCTGTGGAATGAACTAAACTCAAGGATTACTTCTTTCCCTCTTTGTAACCCTGGCATTTAGCACATCGTCCCACACTTAATAAATCTGCTACATCAATAAACAATGATCATAAAACCAATCAGGTCAAAATGCATCCACGGACAAGATGGTACTATAACAGCAATCCATTCTTTTTTCTTTAAGATATCCATACACACTTAAGTGGCTATAACATACAGGTACAAATAAATTCATTCTTAGAGGCTTCTAGCAGTTTCAACAAAATACATCTTAATCTGAATTGACGCACAATGAATTGTCTTTCAAAGGGGTTTTCAACTTATGCTTGACATAAACATAAATGAATACGTAACTTTCCATCTCAGTGACAACTAATTAAGAAAGGGTTAGCAGAAGTCTACAAAATCATAGCAAAGCAGAATAGAAAGCAGCGTTTAGGTCATAAGTTGGAGTACAAACAAAATGAAATTTGAGGACTATTTCACTGGCAACTTTGTTAGAAATAAATTTATACATAAGATCTTTACAATAAAAACTAGAAAACTTTGCTGAGAGAAATGAAGGAACAACTATGTAAGTGGAGAGCTACTATACTGATGGACTAGAATTAAGCCCAAATTAATCTATAGATTCAAAACAATCTCAATCATATTCCTGCTAGATACTTTTTTTTCTTTTAAAACAAGCTGATTCTAAAACAGAAATGGAATATAAAGGAACTAGGACATCCAGAGCAATATTATAAGATGAGAACAAAGTTGGAGGAGTTACCCTACCTGATTTCTTGACTGATTGTAAAGCTACAATCATCAGGACAGGACTGGCAAAAGGATTAAGAAATAGATCAATGGCACTGAATGAAGCACTCAGACACAGATCCACATTTAAATGATCACTGAACTTTAAACAAGATGCCAAAGCATCCCCATTAGGAATGGAAGACTTCTCAACAGTCATTGCTGAAACAACCTGAAATCTACTGGGAAAAGATAAGTCTTGACTCCGGCCTCATACTGGACGTCAAAGTCCATGTGAAGTGCACCGTGGACATAAAAATAAAATCAAAAATGATAAAACTTGTAGAAGAGCATAAAGGAAAATACTTCCATGGCTTGGGGGTAGGCAAAGGTTTCTGAGGACAGAGAAAACAATCATCATGAAAAATTAGACTTTATCAAAAATAAAGCCTTTTGCTCATCAAAACACATTTTAAGAAAATGAAAAAGTAAGCCACAGACTGGGAGAACATACTTGCAAAACACATATTTCAAACATATTAAGCGTATATAAAGAATTCCAACAATCTCATAATAAAAAGACAAACAACCAGGTTAAAAATCGACAGATGTGCTTCAGGCAATACTATGGTGTTTTAAGTCATGTTTAGAATCAGGCCTAAGCAAGGCTGACTATCATCTCAGAGCACACCTGGGCTAAGAGACAGGCAGTGCATTGCGGTGAAGGAAAGTGGGAAGGAGAGGCATGAACAATTTGTTCTCAAACAAGGACATTTTAAACAGATTCTGAGTTCCAAATTGATATGCACAGATGCCTCCAACTTATTTTGAAACATGTGAAAAAAAGACTGATGGTTGGAAGAAGATAGATGAGTACACAAGAGATAAAACAGGCACGGAGAAATACTAATGGTAGAACTTGGGTGGAGTATATATGAGTACACTGTAAAATTCTTAGAAAAATGCACAAAAGGTTTGGAAAAAACCTTTCACACAAACAGCAAATAAGTACATTGAAAACTGCTCAATATCATTAGCTATCAGAAAACTGCAAATTAACACCAATGAGACACCATTGCATTCTCACTGGAATGGTTAAAAAGACTAACTTTGCCATATGTTGCTGAGGATGTGGACCAACGAGAACTCTCATACATTTTTTGGGGTGCAAAATGTATAGCCACTTTTGAAAAGGTATACTTTTTTATGATTTCATTTATACAAAATGCCCCAAAAGACAAACTTCATCTGTGGTGAACAAAACCAGAACAGTGATTGTCTCTGAGGGGCTGGGGTGAAGACTGACTAGGTAGAGGCATGAAGAAACTTTCTGGGGTGATGGCAACACTCTGTAATCCTGACTGGTAAGGGTCTGAGATACTATGTGTATGAAAAAACTCACCTAATGGTGTACTTTGCTGCTGTTGTTTGGTCACTAAACTGTGTCTGACTCTCTTTGACCCCATGGACTACAGCCTGTCAGGTTCATGGAATTTCATGGAATTTCCCAGGCAAGAATACTGGAGTGGGTTGTCATATCCTTCTCTAGGAGATCTTTCCGACCCAGGGATCAAACCCATGTCTCCTGCTTGACAGGCAGATTCTTTATCACTGAGCCATAATGATGTACTTTAAATTTGTGCATTTCATCACACCCATGTATAAATATGTATTTTGTATTAGAAAATGTAAATCACTACTGAACTTTTCATAATGATGCTCATTCTGAAGTGTTCAGAGTTGAAGTGTACTAACATCCACAATTATTTTTGAAGTACATGAAAAATGTGATAGGATTGGTAAATGAACAGAGGATATACAGAAAAATGTTAATATAGAATTTAGGTATTTGTTATATTTTGTATATAATTCTTTCAGCTTTTCAGGATTATTGAATTGTTTCAAAATAAAGTGTTGGCCAACAACCAAATAAAAACCTTAGGGTATCTTTTAATTTACAAAATCAGAGAATAATATGCCATCCTATTCTTGTTAATTTTTGACATGCACACTTGGAAACAGCTGCTCTGTTTTGCACAGAAAGCAAACATTATCACAATTTCTTCCTTCAAAGTGATTATGCTCCACTTCTTACCTTCAACTATGGGGAAGGAGAAATAGAAACAAATGGCTCTAACTGCAGAAAAACTAAACCTCTTGTCATTTAAAAGCAAAACATTCAAAGAAGGTTAAATTACAAAATCTGTTCCATTCCTTTCAGCGATCAGTGCAAAGAAATAGAGGAAAAGAACAGAAGGGGAAAGACTAGAGATCTCTTCAAGAAAATTAGAGATACCAAGGGAACATTTCATGCAAAGATGGGCTCGATAAAGGACAGAAATGGTCTGGACCTAACAGAAGCAGAAGATACTAAGAAGAGGTGGCAAGAATACACAGAAGAACTGTACAAAGAAGATCTTCACGACCCAGATAATCATGATGATGTGATGACTAACCTAAAGCCAGACATCTTGGAATGTGAAGTCAAGTGGGCCTTAGAAAGCATCACTACGAACAAAGCTAGTGGAGGTGATGGAATTCCCGTTGAGCTGTTTCAAATCCTGAAAGATGATGCTGTGAAAGTGCTGCACTCAGTGTGCCAGTAAATCTGGAAAACTCAGCAGGACTGGACTGGAAAAGGTCAGTTTTCATTCCAATTCCAAAGAAATTACAAAATAGTACCTAAAAAAAGTTAACACTGAGTATTTTATATAACAAAGTATACCAGAACTGAGAATACTCACAAACTCAGGTTTAATACTCAAGACAGAGACTGCTAACCATTTCATGGTTTAGAATGACCAACTGCAGTTGACTCTGAGTCATCTAGTTGGATGAAAGTTGTTTTATGGTGCAGGACAAGAAGTAGGAGTGTTAGAAGATGGTGCCACACAAACAAGGCTGTGCAGTCGAGAGGGGAGAACATGTACAAGAAGGCAGATAGAACAACCTGCACAACAACAGAGAGTCCCAAGAGTGACACACAGGGTACAGGAGAGAGCCAGAGGCTCCGCAGAGCTTGGAGTGCAGGGTCCAGGGGGGCACAAGAGGAGATGGGGTGGCTAGGCAAGGTGTAGGCCATAAAAGGACTTGAGAGTCCATAAGGTGTCTGGGATTTATCCTAAAGACAATGTAGAGTCACTTCACAGTGGGCAAGGGTGCCAAACCTGTGTGTGGAAAGATGGTCTGGCAGCTATGAGGCAGGGAGGAGGAACGACAACTAGCAGCTAACTGCAAGTTCTCCAAAGCAGCAAAGATGGAGGAGGAGGACCAGAGCACAAGTCATTTTCCTGTGGTTTCTCAGACAGTCCTTCTATTGACCACGTGATCTATCCTCAAATGGTGGTGGCGATTAGACTTTAGGGTACTACCTCAAGCAATTAAATTATCTAAACTGACAACTTACTCATACTAGATACTTCCTTAACTTAAAGGAATCTCAGTACTGGGACAGAAGATCAGCAATTACCATAAAAACTATATTTTGAGCCAAGGGAGCAACAGTCTGATCTTTTTTAGACTGGAAAAAAGTGCTAAAATCTCAAACCTGAAACTTGAAAAGAAGACACAATTCAAAATCTTATTTTTGTCTTCAGTTTTCTTCTTTTTCATACAGAAATCAATCCTAAATTTCAACTAAAAATGATTAAACTCTTAAAATCTGATCCAGAGAGTCAACTCTTGGAAAGGACCCTAATGGTGGGAAAGATGGAAGGCAGGGGATGAGATGGTTAGATAGTATCACCAACTCAATGGACATGAATTTGAGCAAACTCCGGGAAACAGTGAAGGATAAAAAGCTTGGTGTGCTTCATGGGGTCACAAAGAGTCAGACACAACTTAGCAACAGAGCAACAACTGTAAAAATAGGAAAGATGCCCATAACTAAGTCCCATAACTAATTCATTGAAGTCATCAAGATCTGAGTTGAGACAAATCTCAACCTGCCACTTCCAAGCATTTAACTTTGGGAAATTTCCAAATATTAATAAGGTAATAGTAAGGCAGAAAGTGAAGAGGAACTAAAGAGACTCTTGATGAAGGTGAAGGAGAGAGTAAAAGAGCTGGCTTAAGACTAAATATTAAAAAAAACTAAGATCATGGCATCCGGCTCCATTACTGCATGGCAAATAGAAGGGGAAAACGAAGTAGTGACAGATTTCCTTTTCCTTCTTCCAAAATCACTGCAGATGGTGACTGCAGCCATGAAATCAGAAGACGATTGCTTCTTGACAGGAAGCGATGACAAACCTAGACAGCGTGTTGAAAAGCAGAGACACGACTCTGCCAACAAAGGTCCGTATAGTCAAGGCTACGGTCTTCCCAGTGGTCACATATGGTTGTGAGAGCTGGACCATAGAGAAGGCAGAATGCCGAAGAATTGATGCCTTTGAACCATGGTGCTGGAGAAAGCTCCTGAAAGTCCCTTGGACAACAAGGAGATCAAACCAGTCAATCTTAAGGGAGATCAACCCCGAATATTGACTAGAAGGAATGATGCTGAAGCTGAAAAGCTCCAGTATTTTGGTCATTTGATGCATCCAGACAACTCACTGGAAAAGTCCCTGATGCTGGGAAAGATTGAGGGAGGAAGAAGAGGGTGTCAGAGAATGAGATGGCATCACCGATGGAAAGAACATGGATTTGGGCAAACTCCCGGAGATGGTGAGGGACAGGGAAGCCTGGCGTGATGCAGTCCATGGGGTCACAGGCCACAAAGAGTCAGACATGACTGGACAACTGAACAACAACAGCAGTAAGGTAAGTTCCTTATTTGTAAAATAGGAGAGCTAAGTCTTACCTCTCTAGCACAACTGCAGGGAGGATTTAATAAAGTAATCCAAGTACAACATCCAATACAGTGCCCTCATTATAAGAAGCCGTCAATAAACACGGGTGCCTATTCCATTCTTCTTACCTACAATTTCCAGTGAAAATAACTAAGAGAAAAGAAGATAAAAGTTTGCTTTTACAAGTACAATATGTGTGATCTACTTGGAAAATGTTTTTTACATGGGCTTTATCTCTCAATAAACATTACTGAGAAGTAAATGCCCTCATTAAATTAAAATGTAGCTTGGGCTTAGATAAATTGATAGATAATGCTAAATATTGGGAAATGTGTTTAATAGAAATTAAGGCTGTAAATACTATTGATTTCCCTGCAAATTGAAATATTTCTTTTCCTTGGGAAGTTGAACCACCTCTTCAAAAAGTTTCTTCAAAATGGTCATGCTTGATTTGTTCCCAACTGAGTTCAAGAAAATCTATCCAAATGATATGAAAGCATAAAAAATGGTACACTATGAAATCTGTTACCTATTTCAATAACAATATATAATAATGTGCAAGGAATAATAATGAAAAAAAGCAAAAGGATAAGTGTGAGTAGGGGAGAAGAACAGAAGGAACAGAGTCTTATCTGAGTATCCTTTTTATACAGTTCTGCGGACTATCGTCATTTTTTGCATATTTTAAAAAAATGAAATTAAATCAATAAGGGTTGGCAACAAGTTAAAATTTTATAAAAGAAAAAGAAATGAACCTAATTATCAAACTGATAAAATCACAAAAGAAGGAAAAGAATCTAAGAAACTTTTAAACACAGTCATAATAATCCACCTTCAATAGAATATATAACAACAAAACAAACTACAAAGAAATTTAGGATTTCATGTTTGCTGTTAGCAGAGGTACTGGAGTGTAATCCTGAAATCAGTTCATATATTTAGGACTGAGGTAGTGAGTAAATAGATATTTCAGGAATCAAGGAGAAAAAATATATAAGTAAGAATAGGAGAAAAGAGAGGAAGAAGCCGATGGTATTAAGATTGAAGTTAGGTTTAGGATTTTTATTTTTTAACTTTTAATTTTAATATAATATACACACAAAAAACGTGCATATAAGTGTACAATCTGCTGAGTTCGACAAACTGAACACACCCATGCAACAAGCACTAGGAAACCAAACATTTCTCATACCCTCAGACTCCTGCTTTCTGTTTCCCTTCTGTTTCCTTGTCCCACAGCAAGGATAACTGCTACCCTGATTTCTAACATCACAGACTAGTTTTGCCTGTTTTTGTACTTTATATAAGTGGAATTATATAGTATGCACTCTTCTGGGGCAGGCTGCCTTCGCACAATGTTATTTTTGTGAGGTCGTGCATGCTCTTACATGCAGCTGCAGCCTGTTCATTCTCGAGGCTATTTTCCACTGTGTGACACATCACAATTAGAACATTCGACTGTAAATGGGCATTGGGAGAGTTTCCAGTCTTCCCTATAACCAAGAGTGCTACTATGAACCACTGCTAAATGGTTCAGTCTACATTCCAGTAGACTGAAACTATTGCTAGCACCTACAAAAAAATGGCAATTTCGTATCATTTAAATCAATACATCATCTTCCAAAGAACATATGTATATATTTCTGTTGAGTAAATACTAGAAGTGGAATTGCTGACACTTAGGGTTAAGCAAACAGTTTTCTAAAATGGTTTTATACCAGTTTACATGTCCACCAATTGCTCTATATCCTTGATGTAACTGATGTTTTCTTTCTCCATGCGTCCATTCTAGCTGCCATAATACTTTACTGTGGTTTTCATTTGCATAGCTCTCAGTTCAGTTCAGTCGTTCAGTCGTGTCCGACTCTTTGAGACCCCATGAACTGCAGCACGCCAGGCCTCCCTATCCATCACCAACTTCCGGAGTTCACTCAGACATCCATCGAGTCGGTGATACCATCCAGCCATCTCATCCTCTGTCGTCCCCTTCTCCTCCTGCCCCCAATCCCTCCCAGCATCAGAGTCTTTTCCAATGAGTCAACTCTTCGCATGAGGTGGCCAAAGTACTGGAGTTTCAGCTTTAGCATCATTCCTTCCTAATAAATCCATATCCATATCTATGTATACCATTTGTATTTCTCTTTTGTGACGTCTATGTCGAGGCTTTTGTCCATTTAATCATATTGGCTTTATATGAGACCTTTATATATCCTGGAGAAGAATCTTGTTAAATATATGTATTATGAATTATCTCTTCCTACTCCGTGGGTTGCCTCTTCTCTTTCAATGTCTTTAGGTGCGGAAGAGTAATTCATATAATTACAGCACAGTCTATTAGGTTTTTCATTTATGAATAGTGCTATTTGTGTCCTATTTAAGATATTTTGTTCACCCTAAGGTTATGGAGAATTTTTTCCCCCAAAAGGTTTATTGCTTTACCTTTCAGAGCTAAACTTTTCCGTGTACAATATAGATTCCAGATTAATTTCTTTCCACTGGATATTTAACTAACCGCAACCATGTGTTTAAAAAGATGATTTTTTCCTCACTGCATGTATTATACATGGCACTTCTGTAACAAATCAGGTAACAGAATATTGTCGGATTTCTCTATTCTGCTCCATTGGTCAGGTTGTTTATATCTGTCTAAACTACTATAATGTTAAAGGAGGTCCTAATAGCTGGTAATGTAAATTCTCTGGTTTTATTCACCTTTTTCAAAGAAAGAGTATAAAGTGAAATATGATATGAGAAGGGAATACTGAACATGACTGTGAGTTTTTCGTTATTTGTACAAATGTCCACATGAGTGAACTTCCCAGAGCACCCATTACATATTCTGGGTAAGCTGACGTGGGAGGTCTGGACAGACTCAAAGAGGTTGATGGTGACTATAGAATGTTTTAATCTTCAACAAGTTTTTAGCTAAATCTGCTCAAGTAAAGTCTTAACATTTAAAATTTTAGCTTAAAATTAATTTAGCTTTATACACGGTTACATGTATACCTTTTGTGGGAGATCAAACCACTCAGTCCTAGGGGAAATCAGTCCTGAATATTCATTCGAAGGGCTGATGCTGAAGCTGAAATTTTGACCAACTGATGTGAACAGCTGACTCATTGGAAAAGACTCTGATGCTGGGAAAGACTGAAGGCAGGAGAAGGGGACGACAGACGATAAGATGGTTGGATGGCATCACTGACTCAACGGACATGCGTTTGAGTAAGCTCCGGGAGTTGGTGATGGACTGGGAAGCCTGGTGTGCTGCAGTCCATGGGGTCGCAAACAATCTGACACGACTGAGTGACTGAACTGAACTGGTGGCTCAGTCTGTAAAGAAATCTCCCTGCAATGCAGGAGACCTGGGTTTGATGCCTGGGTTGGGAAGATCCCCTGTATAAGGGGAGAATTCCATGGACAGAGGAATGTAGTGGTCTACAGATCAAGGGGTCGCAAAGAGTTGGACATGACTTAGCAAGTACACCCTCTGTAACTACTTTCTTTATATACAAAGTTAAGAACAATAGTTTATCTTAAAATACCTTTATTTTTAACTGTCTTCTAAATAAAACTTGTGCTGTGCTTAGTCGCTCAGTCACGTCCAACTCTTTGTGACCTCATGCAACTGTGGCCCACCAGGCTCCTATGTTCATGGGGATTCTCCAGGTAAGAACATTGGAGTGGGTTGCCATACACTCTATCTTTCCTATTGTAACGGTGCTCTTTATAACCTGTTCAGTTCAGTCCAGTCACGCAGTTGTGTCCGACTCTTTGCGACCCCATGAACCGCAGCACGCCAGGCCTCCCTGTCCATCACCAACTGCCGGAGTCTACCCAAACCCATGTCCATTGAGTCAGTGATGCCATCCAACCATCTCATCCTCTGTCATCCCCTTCTGCCCCTGCCATCAATCTTTCCCAGCATTAGGGTATTTTCAAATGAGTCAGTTCTTTACATCAGGTGGCCAAAGTACTGGAGTTTCAGCTTCTACATCAGCCCTTCCAATGAACACCCAGGACTGATCTCCTTTAGGATGGACTGGTTGGCTCTCCTTGCAGTCCAAGAGACTCTGAAGAGTCTTCCCCAACACCACAGTTCAAAAGCATCAATTCTTCAGCGCTCAGCTTTCTTTATAGTCCAACTCTCACATCCATACATGACCTGAGGTCCCATCTTTACAACTTTCTTTTTAGCTGCTTACCTGTGCATTATTTAAGCCCTTTGACTCTCAGTTTCCTGGTCTTATAAATTGGGAACAATTAAAATGACCAAATAAGGTAAAATGTCTACCTATTCTGGGAAGAAAACCTCTCTTTACTGTCAGAATTCAGCACTTTAACTTGACTATCTACCATGTGGGGCTCCAGGCCCACTGTGTGAGCAAGGGGGAAGAATGTAGTGATATGTAGAAGAAACATGTGGAAGAACACACACAGTGCCTTGGTGTAGGTGGATTAAAAAATTATAAACTGATTGGTTATAGCATAGAAGGGAGTGAAGCCAGAAAAGTGTTCTGTTTTTCTGATACAGGGTACAAGAAGGTCAGATTATAATCATTAATTTACATGATTATATTCCTTAAAAAAGCAAAGGTAAGGAATAACACTTGATAAAGAGTATACAGCCAAAAAAAAAAAGAGTATGCAGCTTAAAAATTAAAATTCCATCATAAGAAGAATCTGCATTAGCATATTTAAATCACTTAAAACATTATTTCAAATAATTACGTTTTCAAACATTTGGGACAACAAAATGGAGTTGCATACATGAAACTTACCTGACAAATGGAAAAGACATCTGGAGAGGAAAGCTCACTGTTAGTACTCTGAAGGGATTCTGATGATAGAGGGAGAGTTTGGGGGAAAAGCTTTCCCCAGGGCCATTAACATTTTGCCTTATTCTCTTTAAAATGATCATATAAGAAGTAGAAAAAATAGCATTTGTTGCCAGTGGTACTGTGAAATGGCAAACTCCAGCAGGTGGCAGATGGATCAGGAACAACAAAGGCACGACTTCTATCAATCTTTGAGTTTCTGGGCTCAGAGATTCTCTGAAGCTAATTATTTACAAAGCAATTCTTAAGCCACCACTCTTAACTTTATTTTGGATAGCTCTACCCAAACTGTCTCTCAAGATATAGAAAAATGAAGCAAAACTCAAGCAAAAATTAAAAAATAAAAAAACTTGATTAAAAAAACAAGTATTGTATATTCTAAAGTACATATTACACTGCAGCCATGAAATTAAAAGACGCTTACTCCTTGGAAGAAAAGTTATGACCAACCTAGATAGTATATTCAAAAGCAGAGACATTACTTTGCCGACTAAGGTCTGTCTAGTCAAGGCTATGGTTTTTCCTGTGGTCATGTATGGATGTGAGAGTTGGACTGTGAAGAAGGCTGAGTGCCGAAGAATTGATGCTTTTGAACTGTGGTGATGGAGAAGACTCTTGAGAGTCCCTTGGACTGCAAGGAGATCCAACCAGTCCATTCTGAGGGAGATCAACCCTGGGATTTCTTTGGAAGGAATGATGCTAAAACTGAAGCTCCAGTACTTTGGCCACCTTATGCGAAGAGTTGACTCATTGGAAAAGACCCTGATGCTGGGAGGGATTGGGGGCAGGAGGAGAAGAGGACAACCAAGGATGAGATGGCTGGATGGCATCACGGACTCAATGGGCGTGAGTCTGAGTGAACTCCGGGAGTTGGTGATGGACAGGGAGGCCTGGCATGCTGTGATTCATGGGGTCGCAAAGAGTCGGACACGACTGAGCGACTGAACTGAATACATACATATATACATATGAGTATATATTGATGATTCTAATTTTAAAAAATGTAATGTCTTTTTACTTTCCTGGTATTAAGTACTATCTTATTTATTTGGTGTCTACCTGTTGGAATCAACAGGTCACCTGGACAAAGTAAGAGTGACAACCAACCCCAGCAGCTCTTCAGGGCAGCACCCTGCCTTGTTCATCTGGGTCTCTGGGGCCAGCTTTGACACGTAAGCCTCACTCCCTCCACCCACTACCAACCCCTCCCATCTGGTCTCTTCTCCTAACCCCTCAGGCTTCCCAGTGACTGTGAGACAGCCACACGGGCCACAGATAGGCAGCAAAGATGGCCCTGTGAACAGAGGGGGGAGCCTTCTGCCGATGAGCCCCAGGGAAATGCAGGAAGGATGACTACGAGGAGCCAGACTACAGAGATTTTGATTAAACTGTGTTTCTGTGATTCCTAGACGATAGTCTGCTTTATTTCTAGTTATACCATTTACCACCACGATTAAGTTCTTTATCAATATAAATCCTCCTTTAAAGTTCTGATTGTCAACAAAGGATGAGGGTCTATGATGTGTTTTGAAGATTCAACGTGAAGTCTGGCTAGCTCCAAGAAGAATCTCACTCATGTTTACATAACCATGAGCTATCAAATCACCCTGATATTACTCATTAAGCAGCATATTGCTAAGCTGAATCAAATTAGAATACTGAGGCAAAGAGAGTTTTTCTTAATTTCAATATTTTAAGGAAAAAATAATATGTAATCAGTTCTTTATTAACAAAGAAAGAATTCTGCCATCAATGAAAACTTTTTTCCTTGAGGCTCCCAAATTTTAATGATTATTTTTTTTAATTGAGGTATAGTTCATTTACACTATTATAGTTTTCATTTACACTATATAGTATAGTGATCCAAAATGTTTCCAGATGATACTCCATTTATAGTTTTCATAAAATATTGGCTATATTTCCTGTGCTATACAATATATCCTTGTAGCTTATTTAGTTTACATAGTAGTATGTATTTCTTTCTCTCCTACCCCTATCTTGCCCCTCCTCACTGGTAACCACTAGCTTATTCCCTGTATCTATGGGCCTGTTTCTTTTCTGTTATATTTACTAGTTTTATTTTTTAGATTCCACATATAAATGATAACATAAAGTCTTTGTCTTTCTCAGTCTTATTTCGTTAAGCACAATACCCTCCAGATCCATCCATGTTTGTGAAAATGCAAATTTTCATTCTCTTTTGCGGCTAAGTAGTATTTCACTACATATAATCACATCTTCTAACCCATTCATTTGTTGATGAACACTTACATAGGTTCTATATTTTTGCTACTGTAAATAATGCTGCTATGAACACAGGTGTTTAGGTAAAAAGATGATTCTTGAACCAAATGAATAACTGTATCACTGGCTCCTTGTTATCTAAGAAGCTCTAACATATATGTTTACGACAATCTTGCTAACCAACCGTTCATGCCAAGGGCGGAAGCTGGAAAGCTTCTTGTCATGAGAACCAACCAAAACTCAGTCTTAGTCTTTAACCAAAAATCTGGTTTCATTCATTCAGTGATCAAATAGCCAGGAGCACCCTGGTGTATCCAATAAAGGCTGGAATGTTTGGGGTATCCGAAAAAAAAATGACACTGCAGCTGCAGTCTAATCAGAAAGCCAGGTTACCTGTATCCAAAGAGGAAACATGCTTCATGGGAAAAGCATCGGCCTTGAGTTAAAATCCCAATTCCCAACTTCTGTCTTCAGCTACTATGGAATAAGAGAACTACTCTTAACCTCTCACTGTAAAAAACTAGGTAGCCCAACTGGACAAAATACATGAAACAACTGCTCTCCTATACAGAAAAGCAGGCAACACAGGGCTGTATTCCCTAGGAGTAGGGAAACAAACGAGATGAGCCTTACAACTACCCTAGCTTTCTGTCTGGAGGCAATCTCTAGACTGAAACTCAAACAGACTTGCTGAACTGAGACAGAGATGAGAGCTTTGGGAGGCTAAGGCAGCCAGAAGCTGCAGTGCAGAAAAGGAGGGGCCTATGCTAAGGTGGCGGCAAGAATACACAGAAGAACTGTACAAAAACTAACTTCATGACCCAGATAATCACAGTGGTGTGATCACTCACCTAGAGCCAAAGATCCTGGAATGTGAAGTCAAGTGGGCCTTAGAAAGCATCACTACGAACAAAGCTAGCAGAGGTGATGGAATTCCAGTGAAGCTATTTCAAATCCTGAAAGATGATGCTGTGAAAGTGCTGCACTCCATATGCCAGCAAATTTGGAAAACTCAGCAGTGGCCACAGGACTGGAAAAGGTCAGTTTTCATTCCAATCCCAAAGAAAGGCAATGCCAAAGAATGCACAAACTACCACACAATTGCACTCATCTCACATGCTAGTAAAGTAATGCTCAAAGTTCTCCAAGCCAGGCTCCAGCAATACATGAACCTTGAACTCCCTGAAGTTCAAGCTGGTTTTAGAAAAGGCAGAGGAACTAGAGATCAAATTGCCAACATCTGCTGGATCATCGAAAAAACAAGAGAGTTCCAGAAAAACATCTATTTCTGCTTTATTGACTATGCCAAAGCCTTTGACTGTGTGGATCACGATAAACTGTGGAAAATTCTGAAACAGATGGGAATACCAGACCACCTGACCTTCCTCTTGAGAAACCTATATACAGGTCAGGAAGCAACAGTTAGAACTGGACATGGAACAACAGACTGGTTCCAAATAGGAAAAAGAGTCCATCAAGGCTGCATATTGTCACTCTGCTTATTTAACTTCTATGCAGAATACATCATGAGAAACACTGGGCTGGAAGAAGCACAAGCTGGAGTCAAGATTGCCGGGAGAAATAGCAATAACCTCAGATATGCAGATGACACCACCCTTATGGCAGCAAGTGAAGAGGAACTAAAAAGCCTCTTGCTGAAAGTGAAAGAGGAGAGTGACAAAGTTGGCTTAAAGCTCAACATTCAGAAAACGAAGATCATGGCATCTGGTCCCATCATTTCATGGGAAATAGATGGGGAAACAGTGGAAACAGTGTCAGAGTTTATTTCTGGGGGCTCCAAAATCACTGCAGATGGTGACTGCAGCCATGAAATTAAAAGACGCTTACTCCTTGGAAGGAAAGTTATGACCAACCTAGACAGCATATTCAAAAGCAGAGACATTACTTTGCCAACAAAGGTCTGTCTAGTCAAGGCTATGGTTTTTCCTGTGGTCATGTATGGATGTGAGAGTTGGACAGTGAAGAAAGCTGAGCACCGAAGAATTGATGCTTTTGAACTGTGGTGTTGGAGAAGACTCTTGAGAGTCCCTTGGACTGCAAGGAGATTCAACCAGTGTATTCACTGGAAGGACTGATGCTGAAGCTGCAACTCCAGTACTTCGACCACCTGATGCGAAGAGCTGACTCATTTGAAAAGACCCTAATCCTGGGAAAGATTGAGGGAGGAGGAGGGGATGGCAGAGGATGAGATGGTTGGATGGCATCACTGACTCAATGGACATGAGTTTGGGTAAACTCTGGTAGTTGGTAATATACAGGGAGGCCTGGTATGCTGCAGTCCATGGGGTCGCAAAGAGTAGGACACAACTGAGTGACTGAACTGATCTCCAATAAAAAATTACAAGGCTACCTGCAAAGCGGCAAGAAAATACTTCTTGAACATGAGAAAAATTCATCAATAAAAACAAACCCAGAAATGACAGAAAAAAGGAACTATTACCACTGACAACTATGTGCAAATATTTAAAGCAAAAAGGGAATATAATTAAAACAGAAATGGACAATGCAAAAAGGAACCTCTAGAGATAAAAATATAATAGCTAAGATAAACATTTTACTGGATAGCATTAACAACATGTTAGACCTGAGTTTTCCATTAGAAACTCAGGGGAATAAAGAAGCACAACTAATAAGATGATGCAAAAATAATAATGAAATGAAATACTAAAAAAAAAAAGAATAACTTAAAAAAAACAGGCAAGAAGAGAGGAATAAAGAACAGAATGGACAAACATTACATACAACAAAATGATAGATTTAAACTCAATTGTGGTAGGTAGCCTCTAAGACAATCCTCAGTGATCCCAGCCTTTTGATATTTATGGTCTTAAATAATCCTCTCCCCTTGAGCAATCTGCTTCTAATCAATATAACAGAATACTGGAGTGGATAGCCTTTCCCTTCTCTAGGGGATCTTTCCAACTCAGAGATCGAACCTAGGTCTCCCACATTGCAAGCAGATTCTTTACCAGCTGACCCATAAGGGAAGCCCAAGAATATGTAGTGGGTAGCCTATCCCTTTTCCAGCGGATCTTCCAGATCTGGGAATCAAACCAGGGTCTCCTGCATTGCAGGCAGATTCTTTACCAACTGAGGTATCGGGGAAGCCCATCAATATTCCAGGACAATGTTAACGAAATTTTGCAAAAAATTATCATTTTTGTCTTGCTAGCATTAATCTTACTGATTTTGACAAAATAAGCTGCCATGTTGGAGAGGCTCATGTGGCAAGGAACTGAGTGTGGCCTCCAGCCAACAGCCAGGAAGGAACTGAGGCATTTAGTCCAACAGCCCTCAAGGTACTGAATCTTGCCAAGAACAACTTAACTAAGATTAGAAGTGGATCATTCCCCAGTTGAACCTTCAGATGAAACAGAGCCTTGCCTGAAACCTGACTACAGGCTTGTGAAGCAGAGGTACCAAGTTAAGCTGTGCCTGAATTCCTGATTCACAGAAACTGTTCAGATCATAAATGTGTTCTGTGTGAAGCTGTTAAGGTACGAAGCAGTTTGTTACACAGCAATAGGTAACTAATACATCAGACATATCAATAATTACCTTAAATGTAAATAATCTAAACATCACAAATGAAAGACAGAGATTGTCAGACTACATTTAAAAAAACAAAGTCCAGCTCTATGCTGTCTATAAGAAATGTACTTTAAACACAAAGGTACAGGTGGGTTAAAGGTAAAAGCTCGGAAAGGATGTATCATGAAATGATAAACATAACAACTACTTTAAATAGTTTCAGAGTAACAGGTGAAGATAACAAAAACCAAAGTTACTCTCTAAAGCCACTAGACTCTGAAATTCAGAGTTTAGGACTAAGTTCTTGGATTTCTTTAAATTTTAAAATTTTCAGTGCTGATTTTATTTGATTTGAGTACGTTTAAATCCATTTATTTAGAAAACCCTCCAAATTAAAATATTTGAGTGTCCAAATAAAACCTTCAAATTTTTGAAAGTGTAAGCATTTGTTTGTGTTGAAGGTGGAGAAAACATTCAGCAGTCAAGCAAGAGCTTCATAGAGAAGCTGTGTCTCTATGCACAAACAAATTTACAAGTAGAGATTTCACTACTTTATCAGCAACTTATTTAATCAAATTCCCTTTCCTTGAGAAAGAGACTATGTCACAGAAATAAAAAGTGAGAGTGGAAAAATCTACCTTTCAAAAGCGTATTAGAAAAGCAATACTTTCTCCTAAGAGCACTGGGTTATCTAGTTAAAATATCATTTTTTAATTCTAAGCTTGAGAAAAAAGATAACATGACCATAAATATCTTTTTCATTATATATATGTTATACCTCAATCAAGAGCCAAAAAATTCTTAAGTACATTCAATAATTATTGATGATCAATTACTAAGCATCATTCTATTTCATTCCATTTTACTAAGGAGATCTCTTAAACATCCTGGGTTTCTTTTTTACTACTAATTTTAAGAGGCTTGGTTAAGGTCATATATCAATTTACTTCCTATGTTTCATTTTTTTATTCCATTTTAAAGTTGTTTAAAACATTTTACAATCCTACAACAGACTCAGATATCATATCATAAGCAATTTTTGATTGTGCATTAAAGTATTAACTCACTGAAAAGAAACATGCACAGGAGGAAACCAACCACACAAAGTCCCCCAGGAAACCCGATCCTTCATATGTGAAATGCTGTTCACCCCTGGAATTTCATATATGCCACTTAGACCTCAGACCGGGACAACTGTGAGGCTATAGCATTTAAGGTCAACTATAAACCAAATAAACCTAATTACCCATTTCCTTAAGTTGTCCAGCCTTCAAATCTCTTGGGTTCTGCCCTTCTCATTTATGTTTACCACTATTTTTTTTAAAAGAAATGCCTCATAATATTAACAGAATTCAGACTAATTAAAAAACAATTTACAGATCTGTCCCCCCACCCTATGACCTTGAAGCATCATTTAAACAACTGCTATCACACCAAGAACATTCTACATCACTAGATCTGTTTCTGTTTTCATATATTTCAAAAGTCACTGTGAGACAAGCCATTATATACTATTTTAATATATACATTTGTTTTTTAAAAGATCATTTCTGAAATTAATTAATTTTGCTGTTAAATAATTGGGCTCATAAATGAAAGAATTTTAATTTAGAGATGTGATTATGACATAGATTTCCTGGAATCAAAACAAAAAAGAAAAAATTTAAGAGACAACTCAGAGCAAGAACTCTCTTTAAACATAACAAATAACTGTTTTATTACTTCAAAATACCAAAAGTCTTCTGTACAGTACTTATCATATACAATCAGACGGCTTGAAAGAGTCTCAGCAATCATATCTCCTATCTTAATCTCTTCAGAACAACTATGTAAGAAGAAGAAAAATCTATAAATCAGTCCTTGATGACAGAGGGTTTGTTTAGGAGTTTACCAAATGGAATGACCCTACTGGAATTCCTTCAAGCGGCCTGTGAAAATGTCAGAATGGAGTCTGTTTTGGAGGTCATAGTCCCTAGAGAGCTCTGAGTTTTGGCCTGTTTGTCTTTTCACATGCTTTAATATTTGAAAGTCATTCCTTGCAGACACTGACTGATGCCCAGGGAATGCTAGGATTGTGGGAACTGGCAGTACCAACAAGGGAGACAAACTTCATGGGAAATGCGTGCCTACTACACTTGCCTGCTTAGCTCTCACAACATAAGTGCTCTTCAAATGTTATGTAGGTACACAGCGAACATTCAAAAACTGCATGTCATTTTGACATTTTTAAAAAGAAATATGTATGCAAATGGGGGCCAAAATTACTGGGACTATTGCAAGAAACAGTAAGGTATCAAACACCATGGTGGAACCCTGAACAACTGTATTTCCCAAGTATGAATTTAAATACTATATCCTCAAAATATACACAATAATAATGAATAGTTACAAAGTTCTAATTATATGACCATGTTGTTCTAAATACTTGACTTATATGAACTGATTCAACCCTCACAGCAACCTCCATAAAGTGGGTACTATATGGTCCTTATTTTACAGAGGAGGAAACTGAGACAAAAAGTAGACAATTCATTCAGTTCACACAGCTAGTCACGGTGAACCAGACGGGATGGCTCCAGAGTTGGTGCCCGTACCCACTGTGCATGCTTCACCACTGCTTATTTCATGGAATTTTACTTTAAGATCAAGCACGCAAGGCTGGGTGCCTATGGCATGTACTCAGCACTTACACTGTGTCATGTACATGGAGTTACCATCAGGGCTTTACTTCATTCAAGCCTCCAGTAACTTGGGCTGTACACCTAACCTGACTCCTATTTACAGATGACAGACACGCTTGTGTGCCCTCAGACCACACGTCTAGTGTCACAGAGCAGGCTTATCTCTGCACTTGCTCTTTAAAATTAGGTGGTTCTTCCTCCCAGTTATCTGAGAGAATCATCTCTAATTTAATTTCTTTAGGGGAGGGAACTACTTTGAAAGATCTAGGAATCTAACAATTCTATGAGAATTTCCTACTGAACTGCCAACACTGTACTAGAAGCCTAAGATCTAAGAATTATTTACAGTGGGAGACACAATGATCATTCAATAAATATTTCCTAATAATAAAAAGTAAACCCATTTCTACCTCTTGAAATACTAATTTCTTTTAATATTCTGGGAAAGCTGAGCATTCTGATATGGCAAACTTTTCTCTTATATAGTAAATGATGGCTGCTCTAATCGATACATTTCTAAACTGCTGTGTCAGGAACAAGGATTATCAAAGAATGTCTCTTATTTTGTAGCTATAAATCTCAATTCTGCAGAGTATTGAAAAATTCTAACATTTGTCAGTTTTTAAACTTAACTTATAAGAACCAAAGGCAAAAAGGCTGTGATCAGACTTTACTAAACAAAGAAGTCATAGATCAAAAATTTAAGTTAGTGAAACAGATATCCAACGATTAGCATTTTCTTAATAAAAACAACAACATAAGCAACCAGAAAAGGACATGAATGATTTGGGTTTAATATAAAGTTAAAATATTGTCTTTTATTTGAATCAGATCCTGTTATAAAAATGTTAACACATACCTGCCAACCCTTGAAACCATGAATAGAATGACACTGCATATTCCACATTAGATGTAATCTTTTTAGGATAACACAAATTGAGCCAATTTCTCTTTCCTTTTAAACATGGGGGTAGGGGAGTCTGACTAACTGAAATGAGCTGGCATGTATGTTTAATAATACATCTATGAGGAACATATTAAAGACAGTGACATTACTAATTCGTATCTATGGAAAATTCCATTGGTTAACTGAGATGGAAGTTATCTTCCATTCTTTCTGTTTCTGCTGCCCAATGAACAGCACAAGGCGAAAGTGACAGATGGGATATAAGAACACACGATGTAACGAGGAAGGGCAGCCAGAGATGACACGTGGGCTGAAAGCCGCCATATGAGTATTACAATTACAACGGGCATACCCGCGACACAGAGAGCTCGAGACTTACCCATGCTCACAGACTGAGTCAGCAGAGGAGACTGGAGTCCTGACTCCCAAAAGACTACACTTCCTGTTAATAACAGTGAGGGCAGCAGGTGAGGGTAGCCAGCAGTATGGGTTAATTTAAAGGAGTTAGATAAACACTGGGTAGGATACTGGGTGATTATTAACTATAAACCAAAGAGAAAATTACAGTTCATTTGTTACTCCAACATATTTGTCCTTTTGCTTTCTTTCACAATAATACTTCATTACTGATGCCTTAAAATAAAATGTAATAACAAAGAAAAAATCATAGGTCACTTTTTTCTAGTATACTCTGTATATTTATCGGGTTACGGTAGAGAGCAGGCATCCCTTATCTACCTTTTCTCCACCTTTGTGGCTAGAGGAGGTCCCTATGGTTGGGTTAGGGTCAGACCTAAGTGAGAAGAACTCTGACTTAATTTCAACAAAGTCTCTTGGCCCAGCAAAATGTCTGATTATAAACTAACTATTCAATTCCAAGTAGCCTTGAAAGGCCTAAGTAGATAGGGAATTATAACTGAGTAACATTTGTTAACTAATCATTCATGTTACATATGTTATTTTTAAAAATTGCATTCTGAGGGACAGGAGGAGACTGTTTCTTAATTGATTTCAGTTTATTCACTGCTCCAGTGACTAATATACATCATATGGTGGACTCTAGTTTTACAAAAATTATCAAACCTATATAAGAAAAAACGTACTTACATGACTCTAAAAAAGTCTTGTAAAAATCTTACATAAATGTGGTTTAAGATAATGACGTCTCATACTGGATTAAACTGCTAATTACTAATATGTTCTAAAACTTACTTATAATAAATGTTAACTGTTGACATTTCAAAGGAATTTCTGCAAGAAGACACAATTTTCAAGACTGGAAGAATAACTCAAAATGAGGCTTCAAGGGCACTGTAACCGGGGCCTGTGGTCTTGTTGATGTGTTTCTGAAACTGTAGTAAGCCTCACCCATCCCTTCAGTGATAATGATAACTAAAGCACTCCTAAGTTAAGTGTTCTGACACTGCCGGCTACAAAGGGAGGCTGTGAGTTCATGTCCAGCCTCCACCTTCCCTCCACATATGCTTTGTCTGGGTGTGTCCAGCAATGCACTGAAGCAAACAAAACTCTCAGTAACAGCAAAACTATCCAAGTAAGAAATCCACAGTAGAAAAAGGAAGGTGGACAGGGTTATAGGTGCTTATTTATACTGTGAAACAAAACATGATATTTAATAGGAGACTTTATAAAGACCATTGTGAAAGAGAGGACCTCACCCTTAAGCTACTTACACGGCTTCCTTTTCATTCTGAAGGCTCCAAGAAATTGTCACAAAAAGAATGAGAGCTGCCACAATTAATCAAGAATTTCATTTGCAGCTGCCCAGAAGTTTGTACCTAACTTTAAAACTTTTAATTGTGTTTAGTTTAAGTCCTAACGACTAATTTTAAAAATATAATAAAAACTAAGGAAAATTACCGAGTACATATTTCTCTTAGTCCAAGTACTCCTCAGTAACCTCTTGAGAGTCGGAAAAGAAATCTACTATCTAAATGTATCAGAATGTTTATCAATATCCTTGAGAATTATTTCAAATATTGAAGAACCTAAATTGTTCATTATAAAGTCAATGACAAAACAATTTTACATAAAATTATTCATTTCTATTACCTCTAGTTATAGAAACGAAAAGCAAGAATCCCACAGTTTCACATCTTGGCTACTCAGCATCCAATTATTTCGTTCCCAGCTGTGACACTATGAGAATTTCATGTCTCACTGTTTGCTCCAGAGAAAAATAGAACTATCTTCTCTTTCACCAACCTTTACTAGTCCATATCAGCTGGTGCATACTCTACAAAACAGATTTTACACAAGACAAATCCTGAGCACCTTTGAGCTCTTCCAAACACCTAGACTGACAGTAAAGTCTAAGGGTTAACGAGGTGTGGGGAATTGTTTTCAAAGTAATACCCATAGAAAAGATCAGCTGTGAACATACACAGCTTATTTTCTATCGTATAAGGCACGCAATTTCCTTTGGCTGGGCTCCATGCAAAGTTCAGACTGTTTGCTTCTTTATTAATACCTGTATTAAATCCAATGTAAAGAGCTACCTCGAATTCCTTGCATGTAAGAAACTTTGGAATAAATTATTTTCTCTCTAATAAGTGGTCATCTGGAACAGAACAAGCGAAGTCTCAAACTGTTCAGTGTGACCCATTTAACAGATGGAAAATCTTTAAAAAAAGTTTTCAAGATGGGCCCACAAGCTCAAAGACCTAATAAGTGCAGTAACCAATGATACCAAAGTTTAAAGTAAGAATAACAAATAAGTCACTCTTCTCTATGAAGGCCTAAAACACAGTAACTATTTAGTAGTACATACAATTTCAAAAAGCCTGCTAATACAGAAAGGGAAAGGTGGCAGATATTCATTTTCCCAGTACGTGATACTGACAGCTGGCCTGTGGGATGTCTACAGTCATGTTAACAGGATGAGATCTTCAGAGACGTGCAAAGAAGTCCTAAAATCAGGAACTCTTTATGAGGGGGGAATCTATGTCAACTTATTGGTTTACTCTGATAATGCTGGTAGTGAGCTAAAAGCTTAAGTTCACCAACCAGCACACTTTCAGTCTTAAATGAGCTCATGAATGAAAAGCTTCTTCCTCACGATCTCAGCTAAGTGTGGGCACAGACAAAGAGCTGTAGCTCTTTCAGGTATATTGTTTCCATTTATTTTGCCTTTCCCTGCTTTTATAAGTGAAATTCACCTTAGAGCACGTAAGGCTTTCGTTTATAAACAATAAAAGAACTAACTTTCCCTTTGACTGAAATCCTTCTTTTTCTCAGTAAAGGAATGTTAACATGGAAACGTGAAAATGGATCTATTATGTATATATTATGTCAAAACAAAACTCAGTTTTCCTGTGTATGCAGACTCTGAGAGACAGGGGAGTCTGGCATGCTGCAGTTTATGGGGTCGCAAGAAGTTGGACATGACTTAGCAACTGTTTTAGTAAAGGTACGTTATTTAGTAAAAGTATATCTACTTTCCTTTATGGAAGACTGTCCTGTTGGCAGAGTTAATTGCCTAAATGGTACACTGACTGCTGAAATGCCATTAACTTGAGAAATATTTTGCCCACATTCAAGGGTAAAGGAAAGCCCTAGCTTACCTTTACTAAACATCTTTCATATTTACCCTAGCAGTGGGAATATTCTGTCACTCCTACCACTGCCAATGTAAGTTTTAATCAAAAATAAGGGAAGATCCTAGACTCATTACTGTACTTAGGTATCAACTTCATTTTCCTTATAAAGTTTATTTACAAACTATTTAGTGATACAATCTGTCTACATACCAACCCCAAATTGAAATATCTTCATTTCACCTCCAAAAGAAAGTAATTCTACCAAGCAAAATTCAAAAGCTTAACAACAATAAAACGTAATCACACACATACAAAATCTATATTTGATTATTTCAAAATATCTAAACGTTCTGTGCTATGTATGCTAAAGTTGCTTGAGTCGTCTCCGACTCTTTGCAACCCTATGGACTGTCGCCTGCCACGCTCCTCTGTCCATGGGATTCTCCAGACAAAAATACTGGAGTGGGTTGCCATGGCCTCTTCCAGGGATCCTCCCGACCAGGGACCGAAGCCACATCTCCTATGTCTCCTGCACTGGCAGGGGCTCTAGCACTAGCGCCCCCTGGGAAGCTCGATATAGTACTTTCTATTAATTAATTGTGAGGCTAACATCTACATTTTGTACATGATATGATTTAAAGAGGGCATTAAGAAGACCTAAAAAGATGAAGAATAAACACGAAAAAGTCACCAGGGTAAGAAAGGCATGGTGTTCCATCTATAGACTGTTTAATGTGGATCTACTCTCCACACTCCCATATCCAAAACCCTGTCCTCTTGACAGCTGTACAACAATTCATCTATGTCTTGGAAGGTGTATGCAAATTAGGCTAACATTTGAGAGTATGATATGCCTGAATATAAGGTAAGATTTTTAACTTTCTGAAGTCACATATTAAGAAAGAGGAGACTGTCTATATTTGAGTCCTTACACAGTGTATAATGAGATGCTCTTTCATTTACTTAATCTTGAACAAAAAAGCACTTGAGGAAAACGCATTAGCTTAAAAATCAACTTCCCTAGAAGCTAGTTTCAGTCTGTTTATAGAAATGTTTTAATAGAATCAGGAAAAAAAAAAAAGAAGAAGAAAAGAACCAACACATTATTTCCAGATAACCTTAAAAAGAAGTGTTGGCTGCTGTTACAAAGAAGATTTTCAGACACTGCTTTTAAAACAGTAGTCAAATACCATTCTCTCAGAAAGAACACAAGGAAGAGCAATTAATTCTGGAGAAGTAACTGGGTAGCTTAGCTAAGGGACAAGACTGGGAGAGTAACTGACTTTTCACTGTGTAGTCATTGGTATCCCCTACATTTTAAACCAGTTACATGTGTTACCTACTCAGAAGGGAAAAAAGAAAAAGATGATTAAATTCTATAACAGAAATCACAGGCTCATAAAATGTTACGACCAACTGCAAATCAAACATGAGTGATTACAAATATAACACTGTAGGACACATGAAAAACAGCCCCACTGTTCTGTGAATGGTACTTGCGGTTCAGACATAAAACCTTCATGTCAGATCGTGCACATATCTAAAAATTGGCGTACCTCACACAAGAGAGACACAAACGAAGATGCACCCTGGATTTCAGTGCTGCACGAATGATGCAGGGGACTTCCTACTGATGATGAAAACACCACACAAACACACAGAGTTTAGGCAAGATGATTTTATGAAATATGAGTGTGGATAAAGCAAATCCTCTATATTATTGCACTGCTTCATAATATGTGGTGTTAATTATATACATGTAACTAAATTAATAAATTCAAATTTCTACCATTTCATCTCCCTTACTCTAAAACTTTATAAGGGGAAAACCAGCTCATATCTGGGGCTTACCTTATGTTCAGGCATAAATATTCAAGAGAACACTCTTGCAAGGGAATGCAGCAAGCTGTATCAAGTAAAATTCCCACAAAGCAAAAACTTTCCCCTTACACCTCCCTCCTCTGCTACATATGACTATTTTCTTGAGCAACTGTATATTATTTAAATTTTATATAAGTTCAATGCATTTTGGGTTTTTTTTGAGGGAAATAATTTGAATATGATACTGGTCTATATAAGTATACTGTGTAAATGTGGTCAATTTAGTCATGTTTCAGTAAATGTGGTTATATTCTACCCTACTGTCTAAGACAAAGCTAGGCTCCTAAATGATTGAAGGTTCTAAAGCCATTACCACCTAACCATAGCCTCCAGACAGCTTTGACAGGCCTGAGCAAGACGCTGCTTTATACCAACTGCACAGATAAGGGTTGTGCCCAATAGGCATCAGATATCTTGTCGGAAGGGAGAATAAGGACACCCCACCCAAAACCAGGTACTGAAGAGCTGAGAATAGCAGCTTTTCCTGAATAAGATAAGGCCATTATTTGAAATGGATCAGGAAACACTCAGAACCCAGAAAGATATAATAAGATACATACGGAAGTGCTCCACAGGGCAAGTTTTATTTCTTCTGGCCTTTAATTAAAATACACATTTGAGAATGGAAGATTCATGAGAACTATGGAAGTGTGGCAAATCCATTGAAATTCTTAATTCTGCCCTTTGATATATACGCTTAGTGAGTTTGTAAATTTTAACACTTTGTTAGTTTTTATGTTTTAAGTATTATAAAATAGATGTATCTCATCTATCTCTCTTCATTTTTGTTAAAAACTGACAGTACTGTGCCTTCTGGAGACTCCAGAAAGTCTTTGATTAATCAAGAGAATTTTCTGAACAGGTAACAAAGAACAGAAACTATTCATTTTGTATACAAATATGAGCCAGCTGAAGATTGAGAATATGGCCATATCCTATCCTCATTAATATAAAAAATACTCAAGAAATTCTTGTTTTCTTAGTGATCACTGAGAGCGCAAATGCTGGCAATTCTACAGTTAAGGTGCAGCACACTGGAGACAGGGACCATGGCAGAAGAACCTAGTCAAGCCCAGTCTATTCTCCCTGGAGTCAGCACAGAAAGCTGCTTTCCAATGCTACGCTAGCCTGAGACCTTCTGCTTGTGCTAAAGTGGTTGAACCTAAAGCTTATTTCCAAAGATAATGTTACTATCAGAGATGCTGGGGAAACGGTGAAAGAATTGAATGGCACATGAAACCCTGGCTGTTACTCAAAACCAGCCAGCACCCCTCGGAGGTTCTCTCCTCAGAAACAGGCTGCCCAGTGGAACTGACCAACAAATTACTACCAGAGGGATACACGGCTCACAGAAGACAAGCTCCCATGCACACAATAAACTCACCATTCTTCCTTTCGTTAAGAGGAGGCAGGTGCTGACTGGACTGCAAGGAGAGTTCCTGGAATTCGTGGGCCACGGCTTCACTTTGAGGACTTGGAGCGAGATGGGCTAAAGGCCCCAGCTCATCCTCGGTGTCCAGTGCCCCTGTGTGATCCATTGTGTCCCTGCCTCCGGCAGCAGCTGGTACGAGACGCCTCTTAAATGTGGTCTGCTGGAGAGACTGACAAAATAAAGAACGTGTGAATAGATGGTACATTTCTTTTTCTGATTTGCACAAAAGTATTAAAATGGGAACCCTGAGTTTCATTGTTTCACTGCTGTGTGACAACTGCCATTCCTTTTCCTCTCTTCAGATTCAGGTTCCTTGTCCAACATACAGGAATAATATACCTCCCATTTTAAAACATGTTTACCTACGTAAATAAATACTGAAAGATATTTTGTATACTTTTTATCTATGCATCAAGGAAGTTACAGCTATTGGTGTTAATACTTAGGTCCACATTCCCAGCAACCAGCAATGCTTCAGATAAAGACTCCTCCATCAGCCTAGGTCTCAGAGTGAGAACAGAGAACACAACTCTCAGCCAACCCACAACAGACATACATTTCACAGCAAAGAGACAAAACTTTAAGTCAGTGAGATTTGGTATTATTTACTATCACAGCATAACCTGGCTCATTCTGACTAATACAGAAACTGGGTAACAGAAGTACTGAAGCCACAATTAAAACCCTAAATATGTTATACTGGCTTAGGGGCCGGGCAACAGGCAAAAAGAAAACTGTATAGAAAGCTGAAAGCTAAAAGGATGATGGTCCGTATCAAGTGATGGCAAAGCATCTGATAGGCTGCCTGCTTAGTAGCATCCTGTATCAGTGTGTTCATCTACTCTCCTATTGATGGACATCTGAGTTAATTCCAGTTTTTGACTCTTACAAATTAAGAAGCAATCAATGTTCTTATGTGTATAGATGCTTTCACTTCCCTTTGATAAATAGCAGTGAAAAGGCTAGATTGTATGGCAGCTGCATGTATAAATCTTAAAGAAACAAACTATTTTTCAAAATAGCTGTGCCACTGTGCATTCCTACCAGCAGTGAGGAAAATTCTAGTTGGCCTACATCCTTGCCAACGCTTGATTATGGCCAGTTTTAAAATTTTTAGTTTTTTTTAATTGGTGTTTAGTAATATCTTGTTTTAATTTGCATTTTCCTAATGATGTTGAGCATATTTCAATGTGCTTATTTGTCATCTGTATATCTTCTTGAGGTAAATATCTGAACAAATCTTCAGCTAATTTTTAAATTGGTTTTATTTGCTTTTATTGTTTCAAGAACTCTTCACATATTCTGGACAAAAGTTCTTTCTCAGATATGTGATTTGTAAACATAGGCATACTTTGTTTTATTGTGCTTTACTTTATTCCACTTTGCAGATACTACATTTAAAAACGGAAAAACAAATCTTGAAAGTTTGTGACAACCCTGCATCAAGCAAGTCTATTGACGCCATTTTTCCAACAACATTTGCTCACTTTGTGGTGCTAGTAATTCTTGAAACATTTCAAACTTTTTTATCATTAAATTTGTTATGGTGATCTATGGTCAGTGATCTTCAATATTACTGTTGAAACTATTCTGGGGTGCCACATAAGATGGCCACCTTCACTGATAAATTTTATACATTCTGATGGCTTTAGCAATGGCCACTGTCCCATCTCTCTCTCTCTCTCTCTCTCTGGGCCTCCCTATTCCCCAGTATACAGCAATACTGAAATGAGGCCCATTAGTCTAATTTCAATACGCTGCTAGGCTTATCACAGCTTTCCTTTCAAGGAGAAACTGTTTCATGGCTGTAGTCACCATCCTCAGTGATTCTGGAACCCAAGAAAATAAAATCTGTCACTGTTTTTACTTTTCACCATCTATTTGCCATGAAGTGATGGGACTAGATGCCATGATCTTAGTTTTTCGAATGCTGAATTTTAAGCCAGTTTTCCACTCTCCTCTTTCACCTTCACCAAGAGGCTCTTTAGTTCCTCTTCACTTTCTGCCATTAGAGTGGTGTCATCTGTGTATCTGAGGTTATTGATATTTCTCCCAGCAATCTTGATTGCTGCTTGTGATTCATCCAGCCTGGTATTTTGCATTGATGTACTCTGTACTGAGGTTCAATAAGCAGGATGACAATATTCAGCCTTGACATACTCCTTTTCCAATTTTGAACCAGTCTGGTGCTCCATGTAGGGTTCTAACTGTTCCCTCTTGACCTGCATACAGGTTTCTCAGGAGCAGATCTTTTTTTGGAATTCCTTTGCTTTTTCTATGGGAAAATCCAATGAATTTGGCAGTTTGATCTCTGATTCCTCTGCCTTTTCTAACTTCAGTTTGTACATCTGGAAGTTTTTGGTTCACACACTGCTGAAGCCTAGCTTGAAGGATTCTAAGCATTACCTTGCTAGCAAGTGAAATGAGCACAACTCTACAGCAGTTTCAACACTCTTTGGCATTGCTCTTCTTTAGGACTGGAATGAAAACTGACCTTTTCCAGTCCTATGGAAAATACTTATTACTAAAATATCCTACTAGCAATTGCCATCTGTTCTTCCCCAGCAGTATGCTGGACACCTTCCGACGTGTGGGGACCATCTTCTGATATTATCTTTTTGTCTTTTCGTGCTGTTCATGGGGTTCTCCAAGCAAGAATACTGGAGTGGATTGCCATTTCCTCCTACAGTGGACCATACTTTGCCAGAACTCTTCATTAAGACTCATCCATCTTGGGTGGCTCTGCACGGCATGGCTCATAGCTTCATTGAGTTACGCAAGCCCCTTCGCCCCAACAAGGCTGTGATCCGTGAAGGTGTCCTTGAAAGGAAAGCTATGATAAAGCCTAGACAGTGTATTAAAAAGCAGAGATATTGCTTTGCTGACAAAGATCCGTATAATCAAAGTTATGGTTTTTCCAGTAGTCATATATGGATGTGACAGCTGGATTATAAAGAATGCTGAACACAGAAGAATTGATCCTTTCAAACTGTGGTGCTGGAGAAGACTCTTGAGAGTCCCTTAGACAGCAAGGGGATCAAACCAGTCCATCCTAAAGGAAATCAATCCTGAATATTCATTGGAAGGACTGATGCTGAAGCTCCAATACTTTGGCCACCTGATGTGAAGAGCTGACTCACTGGAAAAGACCCTGATGCTGGGCATCACTGACTTGATGGACATGAGTCTGAGCAAACTCCAGAACAGTAAAAGACAAGGAAGGCTGGTGTACTGAAGTCTGTGGGGTGGCAGAGTCAGACATGACTAAAGACACTGAACAACAACAACAAAATTTTTATTAAGATATATCAACTGTCTTCCACTCATAATGCTATTACACATGTAATGAACTACGGTATGGTGTAAACTTTTATATACACTGGGAAACCCAAATTTGTGTGACTTGCTTTACTGCGGTATTTGCTTTGCCACAGTGGTCTGGAACTAAACCTGCAATATTGTTGAGGTATACCCGTATTCTCCCCTGGTCTATGGCTTATCTTTTTGTGTTCTTAACAGTGCTTTGTAGAGAACAGATGTTTTTAACTTTATGAAGCCAAATTTATCAATTTTTTCTTTTATGTATACATAAAAATCTTTGATTAACCCAAGATCACAAAGATGATCTCCTATGTTTTCTTCTAGATGTTTTACAGTTTAATATTTTACATCTAAGTCCACGATCCACTTTGAGTTAACTTTTATATCTGCTACGATATATGAATTACAGCTTTTTGCTTCTGGCATAAGGTATCTTTTTGCTCCAGCACCAGTTGAAAAGGTTATCTTTTCTCCACTGAACTGTCTCTGCACCTTGCTGCAAGCCAACTGAGCATGGGCATGCAGACCCCACTCCTGACGCATTGTGTATGAAAGAGTCCCCAAAAGGAGAGGCCCACAGAGGAGGAGGCTCCAAACTCTGTGTATAGACTGCCCACCTCTCTGGCTGACGCCTAAACTATGCACATGCAGGACAAACTCCTAACTCTTTTTATTAAAGCAAAAAGGAAAGAGCTGAGATTTTACCTGCTGCTCACCACTGAAAAGATAAGAGTTTGTAAAAGTGAGTTCAGCAAAGTTAACGGCCTGTTAAAATAAAATACTACTCTAAGAGGGAACCTTACTCTAGAGAATCCAGAGTCTCCACAACTGTCCATCCAGAATTCAATACCCAACAAAAATATCCTTTAATAATGAAGGCAAAATCGTCACCAGGAGACACACACTACAAGAAATGCTAAAAGAATTTCTTCAGGCTGAAGGGAAGTAACACCACATAGAAACTTGGATCTTAGCAATGAAAAGCATCAAAGGTGGTAAACAGGTAGATAAATATACCATTTTTTCCTCTTGATTTCCTTAATATTACTTTTCTAAGTAAAAATTAAAACACTGTGTTATTGAGTTTATAAAGTATATAGCTGTAACATATATGACAAAGTATAAAAGATGGAGGAAGGATAATCACATTACAACATTTTTATATTTCTATATACATTATAAGGAAGTTATATGATTTTAATTTGAAACAGACTGAGAAGTTAAGGTTGTATATTATAATTTTTGGAAAAACCATTTAAAAATTAAAAAACCCAGTTTTAGCCAACAGGAATATAAAAAGCCAATAGGAATATTAAAAAAGGAATTTACCTAATACTCACTCAATTTAAGAAAGAACAGAGAAACAAGAAAGAGATGGGACAAACAAAAGCAAATAGTAAAACAACAGACTTAAATTCAACTTTATCGATAATGATATTAAATGTAAATGAACTAATAAACACAATGATTAAGAGGAAGATTATTGACACAATGGATTTTTCAAAGTCTAAAAATGTAGAAATGTCACTTTTAAATATGAAAACATATATAGGGTGGAAGTATATAGACAGAAAAAGACAGGTCATACAACCAAATGCCCAGAAAGGCTGGAATAACTACATTCACATCAATTAAAGCAGATCTCAAAAGGATGTGTTAGGGGGGTTTAGGATGGAGAACATATGTACACCCATGGCTGATTCATGTAAATGTATGGCCAAACCCAGTACAATATTGTAAAGTAATTAGCCTCCAATTAAAATAAATAAATTAAAACATATAAAGAAAGTTTTTAAAAAAGGATGTGTTAGATAGGTGAATTTGCATATTAAATGACTTATTTTGCCATGGAATAATAAAATGACTCAGATTTTTTCCAAATTATGAATTTTCATTCAAAATTATTTATTCATATAAAATAAGATCTGTTAATAGCAAATTAATTCTAAGACACAAGTACCATAATGCCCTTTTAATGGCAAGATGTACAAACTCTGAACATGAGCACTAATGATTTGGAAAATTCTTTAAACATAAAGTTTAAAATATTTTCATGCACTATTATCTGCTCCTCATATTAAACTTTTTTTTTCAAACTTATTATATCTTGACATTATGCTCACCTTAAACTCCCACACATTCCTCCAAATTAAGAAAATTATAAGTTAAGAAAATCTTAACAAAATATGGCAAAAGAAAAAGTGTTCAAAAATTTTAACTTAATATTCCCGACCATTTTTGATGGAGTACATACTCTTTCTATTCTGAAATTCTACTACCAAATTTGCAGGATGTCATCTAATGTCTACTTAAACGGTTGATAATTTTCTTTTGAAACTGAAATCCAATATCATACATAAAGAAATATTCTCTGTCCAATAGTATCTAACTGAGATGTGAAAGAAACGGCATTAGAATGAATTCTTTCTTTGGGTTATAATCTATTAATTGTCACAAAAGTAAAGCAATCATTCCACTTTAATAAGACAAGCTGTGATAAAATATTAATTTGTCTAGAACTGACAGAATGAATGAGCATGGAGTTTATATGTGACATATCCTAATACATAACTTTATTCCAAAATGAAACTAATTCAACATTTATCCAATACCAGGTCAAAGCACACACGACACTAGGAAGATCAAGCTGGGATATGGCTTCTGCTCTCAAAAGCCAAACCTCTTCATACTACACCAAAGACAGAGAAAATAATGTAGGAAAAAAACAAGAGGCATTACTCTCCTTTGTTCATCTATCGATTCACTCAAATCTTTTTTTCTCAATGGAGTCAAAATAACACCAATAATGATCTTATTAATATAGTTTAAAGATGCTGGGCTAAGGTAGTTCCCAAATCAGTGCTAACATATGTTTTGAATCAAGCAAAGTCCAAAGTCAAATATCTCTTCATTGTACCTTATTGCTCATAATGACTAATTCAAATGAAAGATTATAAGTAGTATATAACCACTGCTATATAAAAGAAATGCGAAATAATAAAGGGTTCAAATAATATCAAACTTCAGAAGTTTAATATATAACCAGCCAAATGCAGACAGGTAAATATCCAAATACATTCAACAACAAAAACATGTTTTAGCAACAGCAAACTGCTGTCTCTGTCCTTTAAAGCACCCCCAAATTACAGACATTAGGGAAACATCTGGCTAATAGACAGCAAAAATTAATTTCTAAACTCAAATAAGATAAAACTTGGATCAAGAAGTTCAAAGACAAAGTTGACCAAAAAGTAATCTCTGCATTAGAAGAGTATTTACTATGAGGTCTTATGATCAAACAAATGACTTCTGAGAAACACAATTTTGAGTCATTGTTCTGGTTAAGTTAGTGGTAGCAACCCTGGGTTATTTTATGCTATCAATTTTTCCTTCAAAGCTCCTGGTGGCAATCTGCTAAACATACAATGTTAAGAGCTCAAGATTTATCCACAAATAAAGAACATATATATATATATATATATATATATATACACACAGTTGCCGTCAATAGTATATGTGAAGATGTTTTCTAAATATTATGCCGCTGCTTCTATACTGTTAAATTCCTTAACGTTAAACGTTAAATTCCTTAATGTTATCAAGAATTTAGGATCAAGTCTGTTTACATTTTTGTATAAGTAACATTCACCTTCCAGTTTTATAACCAAGAAAAAAAAAGAATCACAAAAAAGAACATTTTATCCCATCTGTCCAGAGTCACTTTTAGCAATTAGGATGAAACCAGAAAATCAGAGTTCTAAAAGCACATTTTTTAATACAACTATTACTTCACTACATATTGTTTTTGTTAACTCTTACCATGAAAAGTATTTCCCTTATTTTTTCTAATTTAATTCCTGTTTTGATCACTTGAATGCATTTATATTTTCAGACTATACAAGTTTGCAGAATAACAGAACATTTTAGCTGAAAGGTATCTTAGAATCTGTCTAGTATAAGTGCTTTTCAATCTTCTTCACAATATGATAATCATTTGAGTAACTTAAAATTCCTAATAGGTAGGATAAAGGAGAGGATCTCTAGAGATTTTGATACAACTACTTGAATAGAGTGATTCTAACAACAGACTGGTTCTAAATAGGAAAAGAAGTACCTCAAGGCTGTATATTGTCACCCTGCTTATTTAACTTATATGAAGAGTACATCATGAGAAACGCTGGATTGGAAGAAACACAAGGTGGAATCAAGATTGCCGGGAGAAATATCAATAACCTCAGATATGCAGATGACACCACCCTTATGGCAGAAAGTGAAGAGGAACTAAAAAGCCTCTTGCTGAAAGTGAAAGAGGAGAGTGAAAAAGTTGGCTTAAAGCTCAACATTCAGAAAACGAAGATCATGGCATCTGGCCCCATCACTTCATGGGAAACAGATGGGGAAACAGTGGAAACAGTGTCAGACTTTATTTTTTTGGGCTCCAAAATGACTGCAGATGGTGATTGCAGCCATGAAATTAAAAGATGCTTACTCCTTGGAAGAAAACTTATGACCAACCTAGATAGCATATGCAAAAGCAGAGACATTACTTTGCCGACTAAGGTCCGTCTAGTCAAGGCTATGGTTTTTCCAGTGGTCATGTATGGATGTGAGAGTTGGACGGTGAAGAAAGCTGAGCACTGCAGAATTGATGCTTTTGAACTGTGGTGTTGGAGAAGACTCTTGAGAGTCCCTTGGACTGCAAGGAGGTTCAACCAGTCCATTCTGAAGGAGATCAACCCTGGGATTTCTTTGGAAGGAATGATGCTAAAGCTGCAACTCCAGTACTTTGGCCACCTCATGCGAAGAGTTGACTCATTGGAAAGACTTTGATGGTGGGAGGGATTGGGGGCAAGAGAAGAAGGGGACGACCGAGGATGAGATGGCTGGATGGCATCACAGACTCAATGGACGTGAGTCTGAGTGAACTCCGGGAGTTGGTGATGGACAGGGAGGCCTGGTGTGCTGCGATTCATGGGGTCGCAAAGAGTTGGACACGACTGAGTGACAGAACTGAACTGAACTGAATGTGTAGCCAGTGCTGACAATCACTGATCTAGTGGAACTCCCTAATTTTAAAGACAGGATAAATCATTTGTCCAATGAGTGAGACAAGAGGTCAGAAGCAAATTATAGCATGTGTAAAAAACAACAGAATATAAGTAGGTACCAAGTGCTGTGGAAATCAAAAGAATTAAATGTCTAATTGTATTTGGCAAAGTCAGGAAAGTCTCCCAGGGTGAGTACGACTTCGCAGACACAGAAGTTTTTTTCTCACTAGTAAGAGTGCAATGGCATGAACAGCTATCACCTAATACCAAAATGTCCAACAGGGCCAGTATAGAAAGAGCAAAACATGGAGAAGCAAAGACAAGGCTGGTGCAGCAAGTTAAAGCACAACTGTCAAGAAACGTGGATTCTGAGAAACAGTGATATGATCAGATGTGCATTTTAGAAAGATCATTCTGGCAGAAGTATGCTACCGATAAAAATCTCACTGAATAACCAATGTTGGCAAGAATGTAGAGATCCCTCGTTCACTGTTGGTGAGAGTGTAAACTGGTGCAGCCACTCCATGGAAGACAGCATGGAGGCTCCTCAGAAAACTAAAAACAGAGCTACTACCATATGATACAACAATTCCACTAATGGGTAAATATCTGAGAAATGAAAACACTTATTTGAAAACATACATATACACCAATGTTCACAGCGGCACTATTTACAATAGCCAAGGTATGGAAGCAGCCTAAGGATCAATCAACAGACAAGTGGATAAAAATGCAGTATATGTATAGAATGGAATATTACTCAGCCACAAAATAGAATGGAAAATGTCGTTTGCAACAACATGGATGGACCTAGAGAGTATTACACTTGGTGAAGTAACTCGGACAAAGAGACAAAAATTGTATGTTACCACTTATACACGGAATCTGAAAAATAAACAAACAAATGAACAAAAGAAAACGGAAACAGACTCACAGGTATAGGTTAGAAGTGGAGGAGGGGCAAGACAGGGGTAAGGGATTAAAAGATACAAACTACTACTACTACATGTAAATAAATAAGCTACAAGGTTATATTGTGCAGCACAGGGAATACTGCCAATATTTGATAATTACTATAATTGAAGTATGGGCTTCACTTGTAATTTAGATGGCAAAGAATCTGCCGGCAGTGCAGGATCGGCCCGGGTTCAATCCCTGGGTGGGGAAGATCCCCTGGAGAAAGGAATGGCAACCCACTCCAGTATTCTTGCCTAAAGAATTCTATGGACAGACCATGGGGTTGCAAAAAGTCAGACATGACTGAGCAACTAACATACATAAATTAAGTATAATCTATAAATATTTGAATCACAATGTTTGTTGTACATCTAAAACTAATACTGTAAATCAACTATACTTCAATAAAAAAGCAAATAAATATGATTACTGATTAGTTCAAGATGTTAAGAAAAAAAAACTCTCAAGCTGAAAGACTGATGATGGACTAGGTTAAGACAGTGGAAATAAAGAAAGGGGAATAAATTTAAAAAATACTTCAGAGACAAAATTTCAAGGCTTCATAATGAGCTCATACAAAAGGTAAGGGAGAATACAGAACTGAGGGCGGCTGATTTGGAGGGTTGGAAAAGCTGGCAGGCAGGAATGAGTGTTCACCACAAGAAACCGCAGGCCCCCTCTGAGGGCACTTTGGAAAGAGGGTGTTGCTGAAGAAAGAGCTATTTGACTTGAAGTAAATCACTTAACCAGTGATCTAACTAGTGACTTCCCTGGTGGCTGAGCCAGTAAAAATGTCTGCCTACAATGCGGGAGACCCGGTTCGATCCCTGGGTGGGGAAGATCCCCTGGAGAAGGAAATGGCAACCCACTCCAGTATTCTTGCCTAAAGAATTCTATGGACAGACCATGGGGTTGCAAAAAGTCAGACATGACTGAGCAACTAACATACATAAATTAAGTATAATCTATAAATATTTGAATCACAATGTTTGTTGTACATCTAAAACTAATACTGTAAATCAACTATACTTCAATAAAAAAGCAAATAAATATGATTACTGATTAGTTCAAGATGTTAAGAAAAAAAAACTCTCAAGCTGAAAGACTGATGATGGACTAGGTTAAGACAGTGGAAATAAAGAAAGGGGAATAAATTTAAAAAATACTTCAGAGACAAAATTTCAAGGCTTCATAATGAGCTCATACAAAAGGTAAGGGAGAATACAGAACTGAGGGCGGCTGATTTGGAGGGTTGGAAAAGCTGGCAGGCAGGAATGAGTGTTCACCACAAGAAACCGCAGGCCCCCTCTGAGGGCACTTTGGAAAGAGGGTGTTGCTGAAGAAAGAGCTATTTGACTTGAAGTAAATCACTTAACCAGTGATCTACCTAGTGACTTCCCTGGTGGCTGAGCCAGTAAAAATGTCTGCCTACAATGCGGGAGACCTGGTTCGATCCCTGGGTGGGGAAGATCCCCTGGAGAAGGAAGTGGCAACCCACTCCATTACTCTTGCTTGGAAAATTCCAGGGACAGAGGAGCCTGGTAGGCTACAGTCCATGGGGTTGCAAAGAGTTGGACACGACTAAGCAACTTCACTTTCACTCTTGACTGAGCGACTTCACTTTCACTCTTGACTAAGCGACTTCACTTTCACTCTTGACTGAGCGACTTCACTTTCACTCTCTTTACTTAGTGAGTGAATCACTGGGCTTCCCTGGCAGTTCAGTCCGTGATAATCTATCTGCAGTGCTGGAGACCTGGGTTCGATTCCTGGGTCAGGACGATCTCCTGGAGAAGGAAACGGCAACCCACTCTAGTATTCTCGCCTGGAAAAGACTATGGATAGAGAAGCCTGGCAGGCATATCCATGGGGTCACAAGAGTCAGACACAACTTAGCAACTACACCACCAGCACCACCACTTAACCTCTCAGGGATCTGGTTTTCTAATTCAAAAAGTGAAAATGACAAACAAAGGAAATGGAAGAATATCTACTACATTTCTATTCAGTCTGAAACTAAGTTTGCTCTACATTCTCCTTAATTTTGCTCTCATGCCCTCCCTGTGGGTAGGTATTACTCTTATTTTACAGATGAGGAAACCAAAGCTTGGAAAAATGAAGCAAACGGACAGATTCACATAAAAGCCAGGATTGCGACTTTAAAGCCCATATACCTTCCACAATAACACGACATTTATGTGCCAAAGTGCAGTGAGTTGGAGCAAATAATTGGGAGAGACAGATGCTGTTGGGGGAGAAGGCAGTGGTGTGGAGGAGGGAGAGGCAGCTGTGGAATGCTCCACGTGCACCGCTCCTGACACACACACTGAAGGTCCAGAGCCTCAGGCACTGTGCTGGGCACCTGGGTTCCGTGACCTCTGTGCGTAGACCTTGTCGAGCAGGCAGTTATGACACATCAGTGCTGGATAGAAGCCAGTGGCCTCATCTGCTTCAGGGCAGATGAAGGAAACTCCCTTCTCTTAGTGTTCCACTTTAGCAAACCCTGAAGGTGTAGCCGGAATTAAACTTAAGGGCAGAAGAAAATGAAATCTAAAGCTGTAGATGTACTGCACATAAACAGGACATGTCTTTGACATCAGGTTATAACTTTTTCAAATAAACAACTTCTAAGCAGCGTTTTCATTCATAGTGGTTGAATTTTTATGTGTAGCTATTAAATACATAGGAGAAATGTACTATAAATATACCAAACACTACAATACACCGTATAGAAACAGTTACATAACTGCTCTTCTGTGCTTCAAGTGGCTCTTGTAGCTGTAAAAATGCCAACATAGTGATTTATTTTTTAACTTGTTTACTGCAGACATGTTTCAAATGAACAGAACATGGAGCAAAGTGCTCTCCAAAGTGATGCATTCTGAAGTACTGTACCTGACATTTATGTACAGTTTTTCTGAAATATTCATTATAATCTATGTATAAATAAAAATTTGAATTAGCAAAAGTTTAAAATACATGTGGCTTTTAAATCACTATATAAAAAGACAGAAAAAGCTAGAAAATTTTATTTGTTCTACAAGTAAAACAGCCAAAACCCGAATCTTTTTAGCTTGAACAATTGCATTTTCCAAGTTGATCCAAAATGAATGATTCTCAGAGAATAAGAACTGATTGGAGGATTAATTTTAAGCTGAGATGATTTCCACATTTATCAAACACTAGATTAAGAACAAACTCTAGTTTTGTTGAAGCATAAATTGACATTTCATTTAAAAGCTAAGAAGTAAATATTTATAAACAGATTAAACAAATGTTTTACTTAACAGATAAAAAATATATACCGTACTCCTATTTCTAAGTTCTATAAGGCAGAGAGGGGAGGTGTGAGGGAAAGGAAGAAGAAAAGAGAGAAAGAGAAAAACAGAAAGAAAAGGGACAAGTAAGGGCCCCTCCTCCTTTTAGGAAGGCGGTCTTTTTTTTTTTTTTTTTGCTGTTTTCTAAGCTCTTTACTCTTCTTGATATCAGAAAGCAATAGAATTTGAATTTCAATTTAAGCAAAGATATTAAACAAAGTATTGCAAAATATTAATACATGAAAAAAGATGAAGCTTAATTTACTTGTCCAAGATATCTTGACTAGTTAAGTAGCATAGCTGGGAACCACGAGTTCTCTGTACAAGTCCTCTAACTTATATTCCAGTTTTCAGAAAAGCAACTCTCTTGTCTGAGGCAACCACAGTAGATACTGGGTAAAATGAAAAACTCAGTTAACAGGGAAATCATTACAACTGATATACATAAATCGTAAGACATTTTCTTTCAGTTGGAGTGCAGAAAGACCCATGTGTTTGCCAGTCTTCCAATACAGAGTCAAGGCCGTCTCTCTGTAGATGTCAGCTCTCTGGCATAAACCACCACTTTCTATGACTCCTAGTTTCCATTTATTTAAAGTAAAACAAAAATTTAAAGGATTTTGAGCACAGTGTGTGTCTATATTTTTACAGTTCTGAAGCCAACTTAGTTTCTTGCCCACACTCAATTTAACAGTTAAGTATTAAGTAACATGGCTTTGTGGTCCCAGACATTTAACATTTTTGCATGCATACTTCATCAGTTTACATAATATTTGGTTAAGCTACATAATTATGTTTACTACTACTACTGGAATAAACATATTTAAGAGTAAACACAGCAGACTTTGGTTAGCACATAACTTAATAATTAGTGAGGGCAGAAATCCATCACTAGACTTCAGTGTCACCTCCTCAACACGCCCATTCAGTGTGTCCCAGGACACAGGAGTGGGAGAAGGCTGCCCATCCCACAAGGTGAGCAAGAGGAAGATGGATAAGGCAGGTTCAACCATGAAACATTTTTAAACTGATGTTGATGCCAAGGGCACCTCATACTGGGGATTTCTGGAATCTGTTAATACAAATTACTTCTTAGATATTATTTCATTACTGGTAACTTTATGCAAAATGTGTTAATAATGCACTCTGAGACAACAGTTCAGAGTACAAACCAAATGAAAGTTAATATTCAGAGTTTTGCAACAGCACTCTAGCAGGTAGTATAATTTTACCTAAGTTTCTAATACCATTAGTTAAACACAAAATGATCTATTCTCACTGTAGCATGGTCCTTTCAAAATTGTTGTGAATTCTTCTCTCCATTAAACACTTAAGCATACATCATAAAACTGCAATTTCAAACAGCTGTGAAACAACAGTTGTAGATAAGTATTTTCTGTGGCTGTTGAGATATAATTCACATACTGTGAAATCCATCATTTTATGTGTACAATTTAATGATCTTTAGCAGTCACAAGGTGTGCAACCATCTCTATCTAATTTCAGAACATCTCATGATATCTAAAAGGGACCCCCACCCCCATTAGTAGTCACCTCCTAAATCCCCCTTCTCCCCGAAGCCTTTGGTACCACTAATCCACTTTCTTGTCTCTATGTACTTGCCTATATTCTAGACATTTCATTTAAACAGTTTTACTTCCTTTCTAACCTAGATGCTTTTATTTCTTTTCTTGCATTATTTCCCTGGCTAGACACTACACAATGCTGAGCAGAAGTGGCAAGAGTGGATATCCTTTCTTGTTCCTAACCTAAGTGCGGAAGCGCTCGGTCTCTCACCCTTAGTATGCTGCTAGCTGTAGGTGTTTCACAGATGCTCTTTATCAGGTTGAAAACACTCTCTTGTATTCTTAGTGTTTTGAGTGTTTTCATCATGAAACAATGTTAGATTTTGTCAAATGCTTTTTCTGTATTTATTAAGATAATTGTGGGTCCCCCTCTCTTTATTCTGCTATATAGTATATAACATTGATTTTTAGATGTTAAATAAATTTTGCATTCTTGTGATAAATCCCACTTGTCATGGTATATGATCCTTTTTATAAGCTGCTGGATTTGGGCTGCTATAACCCTTATTTACAAGGGGTATAGTCTGTGATTTTCTTTTCATGTGCCCTCTTTGGTTTTGGTATAAATGTAATATCAGCCTCAAAGAATGAGTTAAATATTCCCTTATCTTCTAGTTTTTGGAAGAGTTTACGAAAAATTGGAGTTAATTCTTTAAACTGGTGAAGCCATCTGGTTCTGGGCTTTCCTTTTTGGCAAGTTGTATCATTACTAATTCAATTTATTTGCTACAGGTCTACTCAGATTTTCTAATTCATCGTGAATCAGTTCTGGCAGTTTGCATCTTTCTAAAAATTGGTCCATTTCATCTGAGTTACCTAATTTGTTAACATTTCACTGTTCACAGTATCCCCTTAAAATTCTTTTTATTTCGTAATGTTGTAGTAATGTTCCCACTTTCATTCCTGATTCTGGTAATTTGAATTTTTCCTCTTTTTTTCTTAGTCTAACTAAAGGTTTGTCCATTTTTTCAAAAAACTCTAATCAAAACCCATCTTTTGGTTTCACTGATTTTTTTCTATTATTTATTTTTTCTATTCTAAATTTTATTACTTCCTTTCTTCTGCCTGCCTTAGTTTTAGTTTGTTGTTCTTCTCTGGTTTTATTAAGGTGGAAAGCTAAGTTGTTGATTTTAGTTATTTTGATAAGATATTCTTATCTAAAAAACTTATCTAGAAAATTAAGAGGGAAAATTAGAAAACTAGAAAAGACAGTTATCTAGAAAAGTTCTAAACTTTTCACAAAGTGATATAATATGCAATCTTAATGCACAGTAACCACACTCATAAATTTAAAAAAAAAAAAAAAACCACTTATTATTATGTTCAAACTAGTTAAGGTTAAACATTCCCAGAATTATTTCTACAACACTGGAGTATAATTTCAGACATTACAACCACACTATATGGATACCTTGCCTTCTTCAGAACATACCCAATGAGGAAAACATCTCATTCCTCCACAAACAGTCATTTTCACCTCAGAATTCTATCGCAAGCTCCTTTCTTGTACTGAAAGGAAACCATCACTGTGGCAGGTTGTATTTTCAAAAGGAAGACATGACACTATCTTCATTCCTACATCTTCTTATTACAACGTGACTCTGGCATTCCTCCTATCAAAAGGTGAGGCCTAAGCTGCTTCTGCTTTATTTAGGCTAGTCTGTGCTATAGGGTAAGAGGTGTTGCTGCTGCTGCTAAGTCACATAAGATTAGGTCATAATCTCTTAGAATATTCATCTTTGGAGCTGCTGATTTGCCCTGAAACTGCTATATGGTGAGGAAGCCAAAACTAGCCCATGAAGAACATATACCAGCCCTAAGATGAGGTGAAGAGACAGAAACGCCTGGGTAGCCCCCAGCTATTTCAGTCACCTTCCCTTGCTGTTGTATTTTCAGCCACTTCTGACTGCAACCAAACCAGAGACCAAACCACAACTGCCCAGCTGAACCCTCCTCAAATCCCTTACCCATAGAAGATAATAAGTAACTACTGTGGGTTTCAGCCAGTAAGTTTCGGGTGATGTGTTACATAACAATTTTAACTGGAGTATCTACTCTAGGTAACATGTACTCCTTAATCCAGGGTCTATACCTGGCACCAGGAAGAGAAAATTCAATTAATTTTCGAACAGTGGAAATACTAAAAAATTCATAGCTCATTCTCAGTGTTGTATGTGCTTGCTATCAATTCATCTGACAGTGTTAATTTTTTTTAATTAAAAAAAATTTTTACTGGACAATGTTATTTTAAATCACAGTTTCATTTTTCACAATTCTGGTCAACTAGCATGAACTAATTAAAAGATAGCTTATCTATATTTTCTTAATTATGAGACCCAGAACTAAATCCAGTCTTCCAATGAAGGTACACATGAACTGCTGAAAAATGAGGACTATTTCACTCACTGGTGAGGCTTTCATTAATTTGGTGTGAATTTATACATATGAACCTTTAACAAAATCCTTTTCTGCAGGGAATGGTATACTACAGGATATCAGTTCAGAGTTAAGGTTCTAGAGTTAGATATGGAGACAAAATTCAGCAGTATCACTAAGAAGCTATATAACCTTGAGCAAGGTATATTAACTCAATAAAGCTTAATTCTTTAATTTATAAACAGGTCACAGGACCCTAGTTTAAATTAATGAGATTATGATAAAGTTTAAATGTCAGCATATAAGTAGCTACTATTATAATGGTTTCTCCAATCATCCTCTTCCTATTTAACAGATTTTTTTGCTTGTTTTAATTCAAGGTCAGAGCCTCACAATTATCTCTATTAAAAAAGCTCTTCTTATTGCTTCATTTATTTATGATCTTTTAAACAAATAACCATTAATAGAAGATGTAATGGAAGAAAACACCCATTAACAATAGCAACGAAAAAGATAAAATATCTAGAAATAAATGTAACTGGGAATGACAAAATCTTTATAAGGAAAATGTTAACACATTACTGAAGAAGTGCAATGAAGACCTGAAGAACTACAGTATATTATATTCTTGGACAGGAAGACAATATCACATAGATATCTATTCTGCCTAATTCAACTTGTAAAATTTAAATGATTGAAATAAAAGAACAAAAAGGATCATTTTTCCTTTGAAGTGGAGTAGGGAACCTGAGCAAGCTAATGCTAAAGCCCTATGGAAAAGAAAATAAAAGAAAAAAAAAAAAAAGAAGTGGCCTGGAAAACCACTGAAAGACAGGCAAGAGTGCTACTAGCCTTAGCAAATATGCAAATATATTATGAAACCTCAATGATTAAAACAGTATGACATTAGTATTTGAAGTGAGAGACAGAAAGACATGATACAGAAGAGAAGGTATAAAAATTGATCCATCTTTTTTTGGGCTCCAAAATCAATGCAGATGGTGACTGCAGCCATGAAATTAAAAGATGCTTACTCCTTGGAAGGAAAGTTATGACCAACCTAGATAGTATATTCAAAAGCAGAGGCATTACTTTGCTGACTAAGGTCCATCTAGTCAAGGCTATGGTTTTTCCTGTGGTCATGTATGGATGTGAGAGTTGGACTGTGAAGAGGGCTGAGTGCCGAAGAATTGATGCTTTTGAACTGTGGTGTTGGAGAAGACTCTTGAGAGTCCCTTGGACTGCAAGGACATCCAACCAGTACATTCTGAAGGAGATCAGCCCTGGGATTTCTTTGGAAGGAATGATGCTAAAGCTGAAGCTCCAGTACTTTGGCCACCTAATGCGAAGAGTTGACTCACTGAAAAAGACTGATGCTGGGAGGGGTTGGGGGCAGGAGGAGAAGGGGACGACAGAGGATGTGATGGCTGGATGGCATCACTGACTCGATGGGCGTGAGTCTGAGTGAACTCTGGGAGTTGGTGATGGACAGGGAGGCCTGGTGTGCTGCGATTCATGGGGTTGCAAAGAGTCGGACATGACTGAGCGACTGAACAGAACTGAATTGATCATGGAAATTTAGTATATAACAACACTGGAATTGCAAATTAAGAGCTTAAAAGATGAACTTTGAAGAAAGGGAGGGGGGAGAAAAACTTAACATAGTTCAGCAGGATAAATCGCTCATGAATCAGAGATTTAAAGGTTAAAAGAGATCATAACGGTTAGAGAAGAAAATTTATTTCTTTGTCATTGCCATTTCTTTGCCAATGCCATTGCCCCTCTGTTGTCTTGGAGTGCAGGAGACCTATCACCCCAACTCCTGAAGCCACAGAAAAAGATGAATAAATTATAAAATTATATATGGTGGCTCAGACGGTAAAGAATCTGCCTGCAATGAAGACCTGGGTTCAATCCCTGGGTTGGGAAGATTTCCTGGAGAAGGGCATGACAATCCACTCCAGCACTACTGCCAAGCCTGGCTGTCTTCAGTCCATGGGGTCGCAAAGTATCAGATACGACTGAACAACTAAACATATGCATATGTATTTATATGTATATTCATATCAACATCTACATGCCAGGAAAACTATAAACAAGATCAAAAGTGATCAAAATGACATACCAGGAAGTCTGTATTTGCAACTTATCACACAAAGGAATAAGCTCCTATAAACAGAAAAGATCAATAATTAAAATTTTTTAATGAGCAAAGGATATGAGTAAAGCTCACAGAAAAGGAATGTTCTTTTAAAATATGACAAGATGCCCAACTCTCCTCACAAAGAAAGAAATATTAAAACTACCACAGGAAACCATTTTCATTTAGACTGGCAAAATTCTGAATGTTTAATAACACAGATTGGCAAGATTGGGCCTTACACCTCATAAATTAGAAGGATATAAAGTGATATAACCTTTACGGATAAAATTTGTCAGCACCTATTAAGATTACAAATATACAAACTCTTTGATTCAGCAATTTATCTTCTGGGAATTTACATGTTCAAGGTGTAACTGTAGGTGGGACTTTCAGAAAGGCAGAGAAAAGAGCTCAGAAAGTCCTCTCCCCAAAGGCAATGACAAAACAAACAACACAGCCAAACATAACCTTTTCAAAACTCCAGAAACTAACCAAAGGTATATAACAAGTGCAGAAATATTTATTCAATTAAAAAACCTACTGAACCTTCGTTTAAAAAAAAAAATTCTGTGGCATTTTGCAAATCACATATCAGGTAACGAACTGGTTGATCCAGAATGTAAAGGACTCTTAAAATTCAAAATACAAGACAAAATTTCCAATTTAAAAATGGGCAAAAGATTTGAATAAGCATTTCATTAAAGAGGATATACAAATGTCTGATAAGCACATGAAAATATCCTCAGTATCATCAGTCATTTGCACAGGGAAGGCAATTAAAACCACAATGAGATAGCCCTTGACACCCACTAGAATGGCTATAATAAAAAAGACAATTAAAAGTGTTGGAAAGGGAGTGGAGAAACAGGAACCTTCACACAGCGCTGGTGAGAATGTAAAATGATACAGCTACTCTGAAAAACCACTTGGCATTTTCAAAGTGTTAAATAAAATTTCATCATGATCAAGCAATTCCACTCCTAGTTATCTATCCAAAAGAAAACATAAAATCTACACAAAAATTTGTAAGCAGCATTGTTCATAGTAGCTCAAAACCATAAACAACTTAAATGTCCATTAATTAGTGAATGGATTAACCAAATGTGATATACATTCCAGTGGAATTTTATTCAGCCACCAGAAAGAAAGCAACACTGACATAAGATGAACAAAACTAAAAAACATTATGCTACATGAAAGAAGACAGATGCCAAAGACCACATGTTGCATGATTCCATTTACATGAAATTTCCAGAAAAAGCAAATCTGTAGAGGCAGAAAATAGACTAGTGGTTTTCCAGGGTTGGAGGTGGGAAGAGGGATTAACTGTAAATGGGCAAAGGTTTCTTTCCAGTGTGATGAAATGTAAAATTAGATTGTAGTGATGGCTGCCTGATTCTGTAAATTTACCAAAATCCATTAAATTTTACACTTTTAAATGAGTGAATCTTAAGGTATGTAAATGATACCCAATAAGGCTGCTTTTAAAAAGATACTATAATCTGGGTGTGAATGCTTATAGGAGCTTTATTCATAAGTCTAAAAAACTGGACACAATCCAAAGCCCTTAGGTTTGGATAGAATAAAACACTGTGGTACATGCATATCATGCGATACCACTGAGCAATAACAGGGATGAGCAACACCCTCTGTAACAAGAAGGCTGAACCTCTGAGGCATCACGTTAAATCGAAGCCACCCTCAGAGGCTTCGGTACAGGGACACCGTGGGAAAGTAGAGAGCAGATCCTTGACTGGCAGAGGTGGGTTGATAACAAAGAGGAAGCCAAGGGAGTTTTGGGGAGATGGAACTGTTGTATATCTTGATTATGGGTGTGGTTATACAACCCTATATATATGTCAAAAATCAGAACTGTATGTCAAAAACAGTGACTGTGGGACTTGCCTGGTGGTCCAGTGGCTAAGAATCTGCCTGTCAATACAGGGGACATGGGTTCAATTCCCTGTCCAGGAACTAAGATCTCACGTGCCTTGGAGCAACTAATAAGCCCATGAGCCGCAATGTGCCTGAGTGCAGCAACTACTGAAATCCAAGCACACAGAGCCTGTGCTATGCAGCATGAAAACCCTCACAATGAGAAGCCCACAGACTGCAACTAGGAAAAGTCCGAGTGCAGCAACAAAGACCCAGGGCAGTCCTAAATAAATAAATACTTTTTAAAAAAGTGTTATCATGTGAATATTAAAAATAAATTTAAAACAATGGTATTATATTTGTTGCACATGATTTTTAATAGCGACCAATTAGAAACAACTTCAGTCATGGTCAATAGGAAATTACTGTACACCCAAACAAAATATTAATGCTACACCGTTATAAGAAAGAATGAGGAAGCTCTCACAATACTGACATGGAAACAGATATGATTTATTGGTAAGTGAAACAGTGAACTAGAAAAAGAGAAAAAGAAGAATATAAACATATTCAATTTTGCTAAACTGAAACTCTGAATGAAGACACAAGAAAGCAGTGAACCATTTTCAACTGACTGAGTGTGAATGGGGTGTGCAATAGGGTGACTGCTGTCAGAGGGGAGAGCAGATGTTAGTACTGTTTTATTATTATCTTTGAACTTCATTGTTGTTTAGTTGCTAAGTTGTATCTGACTTTTGCAACCCCATGGACTGTAGCCTGTCAGGCTCCTCTGTCTGTGGGATTTCTGAGGCAAGAATACTGGAGCGGGTTGCCATTTCCTTCTCCAGGGATGTCTGAAGACATGAATGGTAAAAAGAAAACAAATTAACACAAAAATCAGTTTTTGAATATTGTTCCTTCTTCCAATATATACACACTCAATGCTGTGCCATCTGAAATTTGTTTGCCTATTATATATTCATCTTGGTCAATCATTAAAATTAAAACTGAAGAGAACTAGGGAAATTCTTGCAATAAATTAATAAAAACCTTTCTTAAACTGATGTTAATCCATTACTACACACTATCCTAACTTCACGAGTTATGTGAAGCACAACTGTGGGCGAGTTACTCAACTTCCCTAAACCTCTTTGTAAAATGGGTGTAAATAAAATCTCTCTTCAGTTCAGTTCAGTTGCTCGGTTGTGTCTGATTCTCCGCGACCCCATGGACTGCAGCACACCAGGCCTCCCTGTCCATCACCAACTCCCAGAGTTGTCTCAAACTCATGTCCATTGAGTCGGGGTGCAAATTAAATGTGGCAGTGCCCGTCAGGTGCTTGGAATCAAGGCTGGCACTGAGCAGGCATTCAAGAATTGCATACTGGCTTTGTTTTTAGTTATGGCTGGTTCCTGGCTGATGTACTCACCTAACTGTCACAGTGTTCAGCCCACATTTCATGAGAGACCTGTCACACAAGACCTGTGATGGTGAAAGCTACCTGGGTTCACATTTCAGCTCTGAAATTTTCTAGCTGGAGGGCAAACCACTTAAACTTCCAAAGCCTCAGGATCTTTAGTTAAAAATGGGGTGACAAAGGTACTTATTTCACAGGATTAAAAGGAGAATTGAATGGATTGAGGTGCAGAGCAGAGCTTTGAGCACATGTTAAGTAATCAACAAATATTAGCAACTCCTGGTCCCCTAATGCAATTATTATGGGAATTTTGTAAAAACTTCATGTTAAACCTCATTTCTAGCTTGTCTTGACCTTCTTGTACTTCAAACTTCCAAGCAAAAGAAGAGTTTATTCCTACTAAATGTTGTGACACACACACAAAAACATTCTGCTAAATAAATGATAATACGGTTTTTAAATTTCCCTAACAGGCATACACAAGCTAGCTCTAAAAGTAATGGAGGTTGAAATCAATATTCATATTTTGTACTGTTTTCTCTAATATTTGGGATTTAACAGGTTTTGGATTTCTAGATATTTGACATTATAACATGGCTATATATATGGGTTGTTCTGAAAAAAATAAAAAACTAGGTACCCAAACTAATTTCAGTGATTATAAGAATTTACCAAGTTTTTTAAAAGTACAATTAATAAAATAAAAATGCTCTATATACTTTTTATTTCTTATAACCTTGTTATCTCTTCAGCTTTTTCCTAAAGTAGCCGGAAAAGTTATCAGGATTTTGAATTTAGTCCTTGAAAGTAACTGTTTAGGGTTACAATTTCTGTACTAGAAATGACTAAACTAATGAAGGGGGAGGAGCTCAGGTTTCTGTGTTCCATAAGCTTTGTTTTTCAAGCAGCATCATTTTAATTATTTCCTATAAACACATCAATGTCCTTAAGAAAAATATTTTTCAGATAAAGACTAAAAACCTTTAATCATCACTTGGAACACGATAGAAATGACCTCTGCTGCTGCTGCTGCTGCTGCTAAGTCGCTTCAGTCGTGTCCGACTCTGTGCAACCCCAGAGACGGCAGCCTACCAGGCTCCTCTGTCCCTGGGATTTTCCAGGCAAGAGAACTGGAGTGGGGTGCCATTGTCTTCTCCAGAAATGACCTCAGCATATTATAAACCTTCTAAAACAGATTTAGTGCATGAAAAACTCATTTGCCAAATGAGAAAAGCAACTAGTTAATGGGATTACTAATCAAATTATTTTCAGAAGAAAAAGACTATCAGATAAGCAACAACAGAGTATTTTTAGAGAATTCTAGGAGATCTTGGCTGACATAACCATTCTCTCTTTGCCAAGCCGGGATTTCTTCCATTTAACTTTGGGTAGGAATTAAGACTTCATTTCAAATGAGAGAGAGCTCTAAGTATTTCAAATACTTGGAGCCCCAAGTATTTATCTCCAATGGAATTCTGACCATGAAGCAAAGATGGCCTTTCCAGAAGGGCTGGGCAGAGGGTGTGCCCATGCAGCCATTCATACACTTGCCCCTCAGGTAGGCTAGAGGCAGCCGCCCTCACCAACCTATCCAAAGTGTCACACAGAGGGCCAGACACCCCTGTTAGCATGACATCCAGCTCCCTCTCCTTAGAACAAAACACTAGTAAAGACTGTCAGCCTTAAATGGTCTTTGAGGCTGCAGGCAAGTGACTCCAGACAGGTCCTTATATGATCTCCTAGGCAATTCCACCAGGTGACTGGAACAGGGAATTCCAACAGGACAAAACAAAAGGCAGATTTCTCAGTTTTGAACAACTCAACCCCATGCACTTCACTGAAGTACTCAACACACTTGTCTGCAGCCTCAAGTGTAGTACTTGGGTGCAATCTCAAAAACAACAGAATTATCTCAGTTCATTTCCAAGGCAACCATTCAATATCACAGTAATATTGTGATATTCAAGAAGCTGAAGTTGAATGATTCTTTGGAAGACCTTTTAGAACCAACACCAAAAAAAGATCTTCTTTCATCACAGGGGACTGGAGTGCAAAAGTAGGAAGTCAAAAAACACCTGGAGTAATAGGCAAGTTTGGCCTTGGAGTACAAAATGAAGCAGGGCAAAGGCTGAGTTTCGTCAAGAGAACACACTGATCTTAGCAAACACCCTCTTTGAACAACACAAGCAAAGACTACACATGGACATCACCAGATGGTCAACACTGAAATCGGATAGATTATATCTTTTGCAGCCAATGACAGAGAGCTCTATGGAGTCAGCAAAAACAAGACCTGGAGCTCACCATGGCTCAGATCATGAGCTCTTTATTGCAAAAACCAGGCTTAAATTGAAGAAAATAGGGTAAACCACCAGGCCATTCAGGTATGACCGAAATCAAATGCTTTATGATTATACAGTGGAGGTGAAGAATAGATTCAAGTGATTAGATCTGATAGAGTCCCTGAAGAACCATGGATGGAGGTTCATAATATTGTACAGGAGGTGGTAACCAAAACCATTCCAAAGAAAAAGAAATGCAAGAAAGCAAGCTGGTTGTTTGAGGAGGCTTTACAAACAGTTGAGGAAAGAAAAGAAGCAAAAAGCAAGGGAGAAAGGGAAAGATATATCCATCTGAACACGGAGTTCCAGAGAATAGTAAGGAGAGATAAGGAGGCCTTCCTAAATGAATAGTGCAAACAAGTAGAGGAAAACAATAGAATGAGAAAGGCTAGAAATCTCTTCAAGAAAACTGGAGGCATCAAGGAAACATTTCATGCAAGGATGGACAAGATAAGGGACAGAAACAGTAAGGACCTAACAGAATCAGAAAAGATAAGAAGAGGTGGCAAGAAAACACAAAGAACTATACAAAAAAGTCTTAATAACCAGGAATAATCACAATGGTGTGATCCCTCACCGAGAGCCAGACATCCCGGAGTATGAAGTCAAGTGGGCCTTAGGAAGCATTACCACAAACAAAGCAAGTGAAGGTGATGAAATTTAAAAACTTAAAAGATGAGCTATTTTAAAACCTAAAAGATGATGCTGTTAAAGTGCTGCACTCAATATGTCAGCAAGTTTAGAAAACTTAGCAGTGGCCACAGGACTGGAAAAGGTTAGTTTTCATTCCAATCCCAAAGAAGGGCAAACTACTGTATAATTGTGCTCATTCTGGATGGTAGTAAGGTTATGCTCAAAATCCTTCAAGTTAGGCTTCAGCAGTACATGAATGGAGAACTTCCAGATACAAGCTGGATTTAGAAAAGGCAGAGAAACAAACCAGAGACAAACTGCCAACATTTATTGGATCATACAGAAAGCAAGGGAATTCCAGAAAAACGTCTACTTCTGCTTCACTGACTACGCTAAAGCCTTTGACTGTGTGCATCACAACAAACTATGGAAAATTCTTAAAGAAATGGGAATACCAGACCAACTTACCTGTCTCCTGAGAAACCTGTACGTGGGTCAAGAAGCAATGGTTAGAATCTTAAATCCAACAACTGACTGGTTCAAATTAGGAAAGGAGTGTGACATCGTCACCCTATTTAACTTATATTTGAGAATACATCATGCAAAATGCCACACTGGTGAATCAAAAGCTGGAATCAAGACTGCCGGGAGAAATATCAACAACCTTGTATATGCAGATGATACCACTCTAATGGCAGACAATGAAGAGGAACTAAAAAGCTAAAGATGAGGATGAAAGATGAGATTGAAAAAACTGGTTTAAAACTTAACATTCAAAAAACTGAGATCATGGCATCCAGTCCCATCAATTCATGGCAAACAGAAGGGGGAAAAGTGGAAGCAGTGACAGGTTTTACTTTTTTGGGCTCCAAAATCACTGTGAATGGTGACTGCAGTCATGAAATTAAAAGACGCTTGCTCCTTGGAAGAAAAGCTATGTCTAACCTAGACAAAGTATTAAAAAGCAAAGATTCCACTTTGCCAACAAATGTCCCTATAGTCAAGGCTATGATTTTTCCAGTAGTCATGTATGGGTGTGAGAGTTGGACTATAAAGAAAGCTGAGCGCCGAAGAACTGATGCTTTTGAATTGTGGTGTTGGAGAAGACTCTTGAGACTCTTGAACTGCAAGGAGATCCAACCAGTACATCCTAAAGGAAATCAGTCCTGAATATTCATTAAGGACTGACGCTGAAGCTGAAACTCCAATTCTTTGGCCATCTAATGCAAAGAACTGACTCATTTGAAAAGACCCTGATGCTGTGAAAGATTGAGGGCAGGAGAAGAGAATGACAGAAAATGAGATGGTTGGATGGCATCACCAACTCAATAGACCGACTTTGAGTAAACTCTGGGAGTTGGTGATGGACAGAGAGGCCTGGAGTGCTGCAGTCCATGGGGTAGCAGAGTCGGACACAACTGAGCAACTGAACTGAATACTTCAATAAAATTAAACATTCAGTTCTGCAGTCACACCAGTCACATTTCAGGTGCTCAACAGACACACGAGACTCATTACTACTGGCCTAGCCACACGGAAGAGAACATCCCCATCACTGCCCAAGTGCTCCTGGGCAGTGCTACTCTGTATCCTTTGGCATTGTGTAAATTTCTTTACAGTGAGTGTGAAAGAAAAAAAGATATTTTTTCAAAGGAAAAAAGATATTTCCACTTTGGGAGGGAAAAAAAACAAAACAGGTTTTGGTGGTTTTTTTTTTCATTTTGTATCTCTTTTAATAAGTTATTTTTTGAACATTGCAGAAGCACCAGAAGCTTGTGTTGTTTAATTGCTAAGCCATATCCAACTTTTTGCAACCCCATGAACTGTAGCACACTAGGTTTCCCTGTCCTTTACTGTCTCCCAGAGTTTGCTAAAACTCATGTTCATTGAGTCAGTGATGCCATCCAATCATCTCATCCTCTGTTGTCCCCTTCTCCTCTTGCCTTCAATCTTTCCCAGCATCAGGGTCTTTTCCAGTGAGTTGGTTCTTCACATCAAGTAGCCAAAGTAATGGAGCTTCAGCTTCAGCATCAGTCCTTCCGATGAATATTCAGGACTGATTTCCTTTCGGATGGACTCGCTGGATCTCCTTGCAGTCCAAGGGACTCTCAAGAGTCTTCTTCAACACCACAGTTCAAAAGCATCAATTCTTGGGTGCTCAAGCCTTCTTTATGGTCCAACTCTCATATCCATAATGACCTTTATTCTGCCAATTTTCTCTAAGCTATTTAATTCTTACTAATTCAGTTCTACTTAACAAGAGTTCAGATGCCACCAAAAGAAGGAAGACAATGTCATAATTTGAAGCATCGTGACATTGGTTTCACTCTGTAACATCTAAAAAAGGTTATGTTACTATTCTCAGTAGAAGCAAGCACAGTTGACAGAAACCCTCTGCAGTTTAGACAAACATTTAAATTGAAGGTTTTCTTCAAAAGAATAATAGCATTTAAAAATAGTATTCATTTTTTTTCCTGATTCAATTCAGCATAAAGTAGAGAAGAAAAACAAGCCTAAAGCTTAAAAAAAAAAAAAAAAATACCATTTTAACTGAAAAAGAAAATGGCAATGCTAAGAACAAGTCTTGAAATGAAGGCTGTACACCAAAGAAATGAATGTTCATAATAACCAGTTCTTCAGGGCTTTCTCAGGTAATAGAAGTTTGAAGCATTTAGTGAGGTTTTAAGAGAACAGCATTTTAAATGAAAACTTAATGAAAAGGTCTCCAGAAAAAAAAACAAGGCACATATATAAGTTCGTAAGGAATATATAGGTAAAACCACATACAGGAGACCCCGAGTCCCCTTTGAAAAACCATTAACTGCTGCTGGAAAATCACAACCCCAGTCCCTGCTGGGATCCCCATCAGCATCCAATGACCCATGAGGTCCCACGGGAGATCTAACCTGTGCCTAAAAGTCCTCCTCCAAACCCTCCACAGCATCACATCCACTTTGCTAACGCAACCACCAGACCCAAAATTCCAATCATAGCCATCTGTTGAGGGTTCTAACTACAGGGCCATCCACAATATATAAAGACGGAAAGCCACAGTAATTAGGACAGTGTAGAACTGACACAAGGATGTGCTACAGACTGACGGAGCAGAGCCCATATACGCTGAGCAAACTAGATACAGGATAAAGTAGGATCACAAACCAGTTGGGGGAAAATAAACTCTGAAATCAAAGACACAGACTCATGCAACTGTTTATATTCACATGGAAAACTGTTCCCTATCTCATCAGTTCAGTTCAGTCGCTCAGTCGTGTCTGACTCTTTGCTACTTCATGAATCGGAGCATGCCAGGCCTCCCGGTCCATCACCAACTCTGAGAGTTTACCCAAACTCATGTCCATCAAGTGTGTGATGCCATCCACCATCTCATCCTCTGTTGTCCCCCTCTCCTCCTGCCCAATCGCTCCCAGCATCAGGGTCTTTTCCAATGAGTCAACTCTTCACATGAGGTGGCCAAAGTACTGCAGTTTCAGCTTCAGCATCAGTCCTTCCAATGAACACCCAGGACTGATCTCCTTTAGGATGGGATCAGTGGATCTCCTTGCAGTCCAAGGGACTCTCAAGAGTCTTCTCCAACACCACAGTTCTAAAGCATCAATTCTTCGGCACTCAGCTTTCTTCACAGTCCAACTCTCATATCCATAGATAACCAATCGGAAAACCAAAGCCTTGACTGGACAGACCTTTGTTGGCAAAGTAATGTCTCTGCTTTTGAATATGCTATCTAGGTTGGTCATAACTTTCCTTCCAAGGAATAAGTGTCTTTTAATTTCATGGCTGCAATCACCATCTGCAGTGATTTGGGAGCCCCCAAAAATAAAGTCTGACACTGCTTCTACTGTTTCCACATCTATTTGCCATGAAGTGATGGGACCAGATGCCATGATCTTCGTTTTCTGAATGTTGAGCTTAAAGCCAAATTTGTCACTCTCCTCTTTTACTTTCATCAAGAGGCTTTTTAGTTTCTCTTCACTTTCTGCCATAAGGGTGGTGTCATCTGCATATCTGAGGTGATTGATATTTCTCCCGGCAATCTTGATTCCACCTTGTGCTTCTTCCAGCCCAGCGTTTCTCATGATGTACTCTGCATAGAAGTTAAATAAGCAGGGTGACAATATACAGCCTTGACGTACTCCTTTTCCTATTTGGAACCAGTCTGTTGTTCCATGTCCATCCAGTTCTAACTGTTGCTTCCTGACCTGCATACAGATTTCTCAAGAGGCAGGTCAAGTTGTCTAGTATTCCCATCTCTTTCAGAATTTTCCACAGTTTATTGTGATCCACACAGTCAAAGGCTTTGGCATAGTCAATAAAGCAGAAATAGATGTTTTTGTCTGGAACTCTCTTGCTTTTTCCATGAAAAAGCAAAATGGCTGTCTGGGGTGTCTGTTGTTCCATGTCCATCCAGTTCTAACTGTTGCTTCCTGACCTGCAGATAGGTTTCTCAAGAGGCAGGTCAGATGGTCTGATATTCCCATCTCTTTCAGAATTTCCCACAGTTTATTGTGATCCACACAGTCAAAAGCTTTGACATAGTCAATAAAGCAGAAATGATGTTTTTCTGGAACTCTCTTGTTTTTCACATGATCCACCGGATGTTGGCAATTTGATCTCTGGTTCCTCTGCCTTTTCTAAAACCAGCTTGAACATCTGGAAGTTCACGGTTCACGTATTGCTGAAGTCTGACTTGGAGAATTTTGAGCATTACTTTATTAGGGTTTGAGATGAGTGCAACTGTATGGTAGTTTGAGCATTCTTTGGCATTGCCTTTCTTTGGGATTGCAATGAAAACTGACCTTTTCCAGTCCTGTGGCCACTGCTGAGTTTTCCAAATTTGCTGGCATATTGAGCACTTTCACAGCATCATCTTTCAGGATTTGAAATAGCTCAACTGGAATTCCATCACTTCCACTAGCTTTGTCTGTAGTGATGCTTTCTAAGGCTCACTTGACTTCACATTCCAGGGTGTCTGGCTCTACGTGTGTGATCACACCATCATGATTATCTGGGTTGTGAAGATCTTTTTTATACAGTTCTTCTGTGTATTCTTGCCACCTCTTCTTAATATCTTCTGCTTCTGTTAGTTTCATACCATATGTGTCCTTTATCGAGCCCATCTTTGCATGAAATGTTCCCTTGCTATTTCTAATTTTCTTGAAGAGATCTCGAGTCTTTCTCATTCTGTTGTTTTCCACTATTTCTTTGCACTGATCACTGAGGAAAGCTTTCTTATCTCTCCTTGCTATTCTTTGGAATTCTGCATTCAGATGCTTATATCTTTCCTTTTCTCCTTTGCTTTTCGCTTCTCTTCTTTCCACAACTATTTGTAAGGCCTCCTCAGACAGCCATTTTGCTTTTTGCATTCCTTTTCCATAGGATAGTCTTGATCCCTGTCTCCTAACCCTATCTCATACCCACACACAAATAAATTCCATGTGTATTAGACTTACACCGAAGAGCAGAACTTTTGGAAGAAGATATCGTAGGATCTCTTTATGATCCCAAGGTACTCAGAGTACAGAGAATTTATTAAATATGGTATTAAAGGGCACCAACTATAAATGAACAGACTAGTAAGTATGACTTGACTAAAATGTAAAACTTAAACACAACAAAGCACACTGTAAATTAAGTGGAAAGATAAGCTACTGGCAGAACATATTTGAAATGCAAAATACCAACTAAGATAAATAGATTACATTAATAATTAAAGATATAAGGGGGGGGAAGCAACCCAACAGAAAGTCATACCAGTCACAAAAGATGTAACTGAAACAGCCAAATAAACATAAGAAATGATGCTCACACACACCAGAAATCAAGGAAATGCACAATTTGAAATTAGGAAAACTTCGAAAATCTGGCAATATCAGGGGTTTGCAAGGATACAAAACAACAGGAACTCTCAGAGGGTGCTGTTGAGGGCTGAAGTTTGTACAACACTGGAGAATGACTGGAGAATGATCTGGCAATGGCTAGTGAAGTCAAGGAGGCACACGGTCTGTGCACCAGCAATTCTACCTCTAGGTACAAACTTTAGAGAAGCTCTCAAATACGTACAAGGTAGCATGTTCACAGTAACATCACTTAGTAGCAAAGCATGAAAATAACCAAATTTCCACTGACAGAGAAGGAACAAACTATAGTATGATCCTAGAATACATATAGCAAAAAGGAAGAATTACTGGTATATACTTCAAAGGTAAATGATACATCTCAAAGGTAAATGACAAAGCAAGTTGGAGAAATACATACACAGTATGATGATACCATACTGTACACAGTTCAAGATCCACAAATATTGCTGATTAACACATATGTACGCAATTAAGAAGAAAGCCAAACATGGGAATGATACACACCCACTGTAGGATGATGCTTCTCTGCAGAAGGAAGGTGGGGAAACAGCAGCTGGGAGGATACACAGGGGATATCAAATATATGTGCAACACTTTTATATGATTTTAAGCTTGTAATGTAAAGCAATGGTAGTATAATGATATGATTTGACTAAAACTGTTCAAAGATCATACTATTCTCTACATTTTCTGTATTCAGGAAATACTTCAAAGCATAAAGTAACTGTATTTTAAAGAAATATTAAAGGAAGCAGACACTGAGATTTATCAAAATGATTGTCTCTTAGTATTGAGCCTTTTGCCATGCCCTCCTCCAGGAGATCTTCCCAACCCAGGTATTGAACCCAGATCTCCCACATTGCGGGCGGATTCTTTATCATCTGAGCCACCAGGGAAGCCAGGAATACTGAAGTGGGTAGCCTATCACTTCTCCAGGGGATCTTCCCGACCAAGGAATCAAACCAGGGTCTCCTGCATTCCCCAGGCAGATTCTTTATCAGCTGAGCTACCAGGGAAGCCCATGCTGGGAAAGACCCTGATGCTGGCAAAGACTGAGGCAGGAGGCGAAGGGGATGACAGAGGACGAGATAGTTGGATGACACCACCGACTCAATGCACATGAGTTTGAGCAAACTCTGGGAGACAGTGAAGGACAGGGAGGCCTGGCGTGCTGCATGCAGTCCATGGGGTTGCAAAGAGTTGGACATGACTGAGCAACTGAACAACATTAGCCTCTGGCCATGAATAACTTTTCTTCTTTCTTTCCAGGTCTTCTGTATTTTGTAAGTTTCTTCCCCCAAAACCCAGATACTTCTAGTCCAATTTACTCTCCTATCTTACTCCGAAAACCAACACTGTACTTTGTTGCTCCTTTGGCACAGAACTTGACATTGTAGTATGCACTGTCTCCTCCACTGGAATATGAGTTCTTAGAGGGCCCACCACACACATTCTCATTTTCACATAAATTATGTACTGAATGCCTACTATGCAGCAGATACTATACCAGGAGCTACAGAAAGATAAATTAACAAAACATACACTGCTCCTTCCTCTATAGAGTTTAGTCTCAAAGAATAGAAACATTACATAAAGAAAAAAATAATTAAAATTGTGAGGAATACTATGAAGGAAAAGAAGAGGTGCCAGGGTACGACATAATAGAAAGTCCTAACAATCTACACTGGATAGGAGAAATAGGGACATGCCGGAAGGGAGGGGTGGTAGGGACTCTGGACAGTGTCTTTCCCACCAGCCTAAAGCAACGACGGCAGGGTCGCTTCTGACCCATATCTGTGCCCATGATTTTCATGGTGCTTTAACAAATGCTTCCTGGTTGATTCTAACACACCCCCGAGCAATCAACTCTAAGGCAGGAAAGAAGTCCTTAAGGGATGGCCCCAAAGGCAAAAGAAGTGGTCATCTGAAGAGGCCAAACAGAGCATGAGCCCACTGTGTGGCAACTCAGCTCCTCACAAAGCACTTGCTATATATTCTCTCATCTTCCTCATGTGAAAGGCTAACCTTTCTTTTCATTCTCTCATCCATGCCCTTCCTTGCCCAGTTCCTTCATCCTCATTTACCCAATTCAATACATTTAAGTGGACTGTGTGTGACAAGCTAAGTTTATGAAGATCCACATAAGCAAAACCTCTGCCTAAAAGATCTTTCCTTCTAGACAAGTGGATCAACTTAGGGTGACTTGTCCCCCAGGGGACATTTCACAATGTCTGAAGGCATTTTTGATTGTCACAATGGGGCAGAGGGCAGTGGGGCATTACTGGTCTTTACAGGGATGACGCTGAACATCCTATATGATGATTACAATGACAGCCCCCCTCCCCCAAACAAAGAACTTTATCTGGCCCAAATGTCAATAACGCCAAGGTAGAGAAACCTGGTAGAGGCTACTGGGAACCATGTCTAGAAGTTGACTGCTCAAGCAGAACAAATGTCAGCAGACGATGGCCAGAGGCCAAGTGGGTCAAGTGTCAGAGGCCTCAGAGAGTATTAAACACCAGGTCTTGGGTATATTAAAAAAGAGAGAGAGAGAGTCAATCATGCAGCAGTTGAGAAACCTGCTCCAGAGAATCAGCAATGTAATCACATCACAATGCAACAGGAATACAAGGCGTTCCACACCAAGGCCAGGAGGCTCCTAGTCTAGAACCAGGGGTAGAAAGGTTTCCTGGGAAGAGACATCTAATTCAAAACATGAAGAATAATGAGTTGGATGGAATGGAAGGATGGAAGCAGGATCAAGCAGCTTCCACATGGAAGGTACAGCCAGTATGGAGGGCATGATGGAGGGGAAGAAAAGGGTTGGCCTGATGGAAACATGGGGAGTTGCTGTGGAAGGGCTAGAGAGGTCAATGGGCCCAGATCATGTTGACCTTGTGTGATGCGTTTAGAAATGCAGACTTTAAGGCAATAAAACACCACTGAAAGGACTGACACAGAGGAGGGATATGAACAAAACTTGTTTTAGGACAATCGCCTAGGAGAATGAACTGCCAGGGAACTGAGCAGAAGGGAGCTCCCGTGACAGAGCCATGGCTTGACCTCACGGTGGTTCTGAGGACAGAGGAAGGCACTTAAGAGATGCTCGGACACAGGCTGTGATGTGTACCAATCAGAGTTCTCCAACCAGTTACTGCGAAGCCCTCAAATTCCAAAAGCCAAGTTTTATGCAATTCATCTGTGGCCCAACCTAACTAGAATTATGTGGCAGCAAAACCAGAACCTGAATTGACTTGCAGCTATTTATAGTACATTTATCCCATTTATATGAATGCTTCAAGTCAGAGGATTAATGTTTGATTTCAAGACTCTGCCCCAGACCTCACTGGGTGGCATATTCACTTTGTAAAATTCAAAGAAGTCTATTCCAAAATGCAGCTGGGCCCCAGGGTTGAAGATAAGGGATTGTGGACCTATATAAGGTGCTGAATAAATTTTCATCAAACTACATGAAATTAGGCAAAGCAGGTTACTATTATCTGTTCGGAGTATTTTTCTAACAATAGTATGAAACTTCCAGATACCACATATACACATACACAATCCATTTTATGGAATGTTGCCTTAAAACAACCTAGAAATCTGGCAAGTGACCCTAGCAGACTCACAGTAGTGGGCTTTGGGAAAAGAACTTTAAATTTTCACAGAAATGTATTTACTTCATAATTCCCCACTGTGGGACTGCCACACAGAAGAAAAAATAGGTATAATCAGTAGCAAGAAACAGATCTTCTGTTTAGTAGAATAATTCCAAGTCAAGTCAGTCAGGAGTTGAAAGAGAATTGAGGTCACCTTCCTAATCGCTGTTCGCACAGCCACAAACACATTAGCAACTTGACTGATGTTTTCTGAGTAAAGGAGACCAGGCTGTTTTGCAATTGCGTTGAGTATTGCAAACAGTTGTGTCAGGTGGGCACGGGCTACAGCTGCGGTGGCAAGGGGGGAAGTCACTCTCCTTCACTCATTCCTTCATTCAACACACGTCTGTGAAGAGGTTGCTGTGCGCCCGGCACTGTTTGTTCTAGATGCTGAGGATGCAGCAAGCGTAAGGCAGACAGACGTGACCCTCAGAGGTCACGGATTTTACAGGGGCACACGGACAGGAAGCACATAATTACAATCAGGCGTAAACAGCCAGGACGGGAAAGCATGATGACAACATACAGCAGTGGGGCCAAATGCAGCACCAAGAAAAGAATCTAAAAAGACCTCTCTAAGCAAGTGACACTGAAGACTAAAAGATAATTTTAAATTATTGGTCTAAAGAGACTAGAAGGAGAATAAGAAACTGAAGCAAACCAGAAAATTGTAGGAAACCAGAGACCAGGAGAAACTTCTGGTTTAACTCAGTGAAGTTCAGAGCCAGCACAAACAGGGAAAATTGAAGCCTGAGTGGAGACTTGAAAGAAGCTATTACCCTGAAGAAATCCTATTGTAAACTGGACTATGCTTTCTGATGTTCTGGAAAGTACTTTGCATCTAAAAATAGAACAAATGTGGGAAACAGGGTTTAAAATACTTAAACATTTATTTTATGCTTGTTTAGAGGAAAACAACCCTTCTATGTAATAAAATACACCAAAAATGCACTTCAAACAGATAAATTGAATAGTTATATATTGAAACATTTAGAACACTTACAGTGAGTTTAAATAATAAATCAGGTCATCAGCAATATGCTGACAACTTTGTAAAGCAGTATGGTCTGGCAGGGTATTTTTAAATAATAAATTTACCAGAAACATAATTGAGATATCAGATATCAATTGAGAAGACTTTGGCAACATTAAAGTTTCCAACCACAAATACATCAGTATAAATCATATGCTATATTTTGAACCTATGACAGCTTGAAAAGCAGATGCTAATATTCTACCCCAAAAGACCCAAAGGAACTAGCCATCCATAGTAGCTATTTTTACTGACAGACTCATTATGCCATGCCAAAGTAACGTGTTAGCACATTTTAGTTCTGTATAATATTTTTTATCCTAAAAAAAATTGAGAGATTTAATAAAGGAGCTTACATTTGACTAAATGCACCTGGGAAAATCTGGGCGGTGGGGGAGGGGGAACCAAGCTTGATATAAGAGAAAGCAGTAATATTTCACAACTGTTACTCAGCTTCTTTGCATATACCCTTTCTTTCTACACCCTCTCCTCCCCAATTTTTGATGGTCATCTATTGACCACCCAGACACTCCTAAATTCTTCACTGACTGGGTCTGATTTGCAGTTTTTCTTTCTCAGTAATCTCTGCCACCATGCCCAGTAATTCAATTTCCTCTGTAACAGGAACCTTCCCATTCTCTCCAACCTCCCACAAGAACAATCACATCATAGACCCACCTCAGAACCTGAATTCTGGAAGAGCCTCCTGTGAATACATCATTTCCTTCCTCCTCAAGCCTCCGGTACCTGTCCCATCTCTCCTCCTTCCTTCCATCCATCCTACATTCAACTACCATTCATTATCTGTCTTTTGCCAAGTTCTGTTCTAGGTACAGGGTGGAAAGAAGCATTAAAAATTAAAATATAACAGCACATATGAACTCTCTGCCATCATCTGTTATTACAAGACATAAGAAGTTTAGAGTCTTGTTCATTTTTCAGTCACTTAAGGTGTGTCTGCCTCTGCCCCTGTGCCCATGAACCGCAGCATCCCAGGCTTCCCTGTTCTTCACTATCTCCTGGAGTTTACTCAAACTCATGTCCACTGAGTCAGTGCTATTCCAGATGCCATCATGGAACAAAGAAGAAAGTAAGTTAGTAAATATTCCTGTCAAATAGTAGCAAATGCTGTAGAGAAAAACAGAAAGGGAGGGAAGGGTGGGTGAGGGTCTGGCAAGAGGACAACATTTCAAAGAGGGTGTCAGCAATGCTAAGACAAGGAGACACCTGAATGACCTAGCCCTGGAGAAGAAGGTCAAGCTAAAAAAAAGTGCCCTGAGTAAGATGGGGATGAGAACACCGGCTTCTGCTGGGAAATCTCAGCTCCGGCCTCTGGGCTGAGAGCAGAAGCAGGAGACGGGGCTCTCACCTGGCCCTCCTGCAGCTTTCTCACGTAGTGCCGGGCTTGCCTTGCACAGCCCTGCTGCTCCTGGGCTAGAACTGAGGTGCACCGTCCTGCTCATCACTGTGGTTCCCAAACCTTTCTCTCCCTCCTCCCTAGGTCCCTGGGCTTTGAATGTCATATCCTGAGACTCTGTCACGACTGCTGAGGCTGTGATCCAATATCTCCTCACTCTTCTTCAGCCACCTGCCCCCACGATCACTCACCAGACCAGGACGTAGTCTTCAGCATCGTAATTCCCTGCACCTACCCTCTGGCCACTGCCTCCCAGACTCCCAGCTCACTTTTTCTAATTCTGGATCCAACAATCCATTCGCCTCCTGGGGTCTCCACACCACTGACCCACCACCTTGTTACTGCCCTTCTTGACAGTCTCTCCCCTCCTCTACTCCACAGTCAGTCTCTCAACTCCAATGAGGAGGAGATCCTCAATGCTGTTTAAACTCACCCTACCCCCACTCTACCCCTGAACACGGAAAAATGACGGGGGTGGGGAGCCAAAAGCTAGCAGAGCAAGGCCTTCGAAGTGAGCGGAGAACTGTGCACAGGGTTTCGGGGGGTGGGGAGGAAAGGCCAGAGGGGGTTGCGCAGGAGAGGCTTGAGGACATCCTCTTCTGGCTGCTCCTCAGTGAATGGGAGCGAGGCCACCAAGTGAGTGGGAGGCAAGGAAAGAGGTGTTCACGGACTGAGAGAAAGGAGAAACTAGCAGAGTGAGAGGATGAATGGTGCGGCCTGTCTCTGAGGCCACAGCCCTTCCTGCGCTAAGCTCACCAGCCCGTCTGCCCTCACCTGCCTCTGCACCCAGCTTAGAACGGGGCAGAGGGGAGCGGTGGGATACCCCCTATTCAACAACTGCAAGATGCAAGTCAGGGTTTCCCCACTGAATGGATTCAGAAAACTGAAATGAATCTACCACAAACTCACGTTAATTCATTTCAACTGGATTCTTAACGTTTTTCAGTAAATCCTTTATTTACCTCTGGTTAGGCCCATCCAAAGCCCATGGCAAGTGGTGGTTTTATTCTTTCTTCAAGTCTCCAGCATCGCCCTCCCCCCATCACTCTGAGCAGATGAACGTGGCTTCTGTTTTATTGAGGGCAAAGGCCACTTGATGTGAGTGAGCTTCTTTAAAACTTCCTGTCTCCATGATTCAAAATCTGTGTGTGTTTAACATCTACTGTCCTTCCCGGCCTGGCCCCCAAATGTTCTTTCCTTCATGCTACAGCTAACCCACCTCTCTCCCCACCACTCCCACCCCTAAGCTATGGCATCTTATTCAGATATCCCCCTTTCAAGCATCTTGAATTTGCTAAAAGTATAGGTTATGAAAAGAAAAAAGTATTGCAGATGAAAGAAGCAAAATGAACAAGTTAAATAAGCAGGAAAGAGTATGGAATACTTATGAAAACAGTGCTAAAACCAGTCTTTTACACAGCATGGTGTGTTGGAAAGTGGTAGAAGTCACAAAGTTAGATGGATAGGGTGGGACAAGATTACAGAGAATCTTACCACAGAGTGTCAGGCTGATGACTTCTGAACAAGAAAATGCTTGTGACGAAAGTAGGATTTAAGGGAGATAAGACTCACAGCGTGGGATGAAGGGGGATGGGAAAGAACGGATTTATACTTGGGGACGGAGGGATGGGGGATGAAAGGCAAGAGAGGAAGGCAAACATTCCTGACGTGCATAGTGAGAGCCTGGTCAAAGGTGGAGGCAGTGAGAAGGAAGAAAGGAAAGGAAAAAAGACTTTCCCAGAAAGAAATGAACTGAACCTGGTGAATGGACCACATAAGGTGAAACAATTTCAACCCGAACTCCCGGAGAAGGGCTAGGTGTAACTGTCACAAGATGGAAGACAAGACGCTGCACTGTGAAGTTCTTAGAATCAGAGCACTTGGAGGCCGGGAGGGACTGGGACCTCTGAGAGCACAGGATTTAGCTCCCTCACTTTACAAATGAGGAAGCAGAGACCCAAGGAAGTGAAGTGATTGGTCTTAAGTCCCAAAACCAGTCGCTGCAAGGGTTGGGACGGGACCCGTCTCCTGTCCACCTCTACAGCGCCTTCCACAACAGCCCTATTTGCCCACGGAGACCCTCGGTGCCACACTTCTGTGACAAAACCTGCACTATGCAACTAGCTGCCTGAGCCTGGCCTCCGCAAGTATCCGGTCCAGGACAGCTAGCTCTTAACCATCAGAGCTTCAAAGCTGCTGGACTGCCTCCCTCCAGGACCTTCCTGAAGATAAGCCTGCCTTGTCCTTTCATGGGGAGTCCAGCTCAGGCCAGTTTTGAAGTTTCTAGTAAGTCTCAGGGCAACAGAGTAACCAATTCACAGCCCTGCCCTAAGGGTCATTAAACTGACCTGGAAATTAAAGGGTAAACCATACTGACCCTTATTGTTTCCTTCTTCCCCTCCTATTCTGACTCAGTAACAGAATTTCAGATGCTGTTTGCCTCATCTGTGATGGAAATCTTGTATGATTCCTTGGCAAAGACCGGAATTTGTGTTTGTTATTTCTCATACTGTCAGCTCACAGAACTCTTCTGATAACAAAATGCAGCCATTAGTATTTCTAGCAAGGCTTCTACATATTTTCCCAATTAGAAAATAGTGGAGTTTCTAGGTAATTTGCTAGTGAACTTTGAGCCTTGACAGAAGTTAACATGACTAGAGCTTCCAGTGTTTTATGAAAACCAAGCACAATTATTTACACTAAAAAAATATGGACAAGTTGGCTATCTCATTTCTTCTATGTCAAGAAAAATCTTACAAGCTACCATGGACTTCAGCAAGCTGTCCACATTAAAAGAGATTTTCTTTTTTTTAAGAGATATTTAGAGTAGTCTGTCCTGAACTAACTGAAGTCAATAGATAACTCTGAATAATTTTATAGCAGAAGTATTTAGTATTGTATATTTTTTCTCCTCTTGCTATTCCACAGAATTGCAACAACAAATTTTTTAAAAAGAAATTTAAAAAGCTATAAAACATGCCAAATCCTTCTTTGGGAAAACAGTGACAATTTCATGTTTTCAAGGACAGATTTCCAAGTACCAATGCCTGCAGTGATGACAGTACTGTGATTAACATGTACACAATTCAGGCATCAAACCTGACCCCTTGGTTTATATTTTCTTCTGATTTAATTTCCTATGGTGGTGGTTTAGTCGCTAAGTCATGTCGGACTCTTATGATCTTGTGGATTGTAGCCTACCAGGCTCCTTTGTCCATGGAATTTTCCAGGCAAGAACACTGGGGTGATTTGCCATTTCCTCCTCCAGGGGATCTTCTCGACCCAGGGATCAAACCTGGGTCTCCTGCATTGCAGGCAGATTTTTTACCTACTGAGCTACCAGGGAAGCCCAAGGCAAGCTGCCGAAACCCTGGAATGTCCTATACTATTCGTCATTGAATTTATTTTTTTACCACATGCTTTGAGAATCGCAAAAGCTGAAACCGAGTACATATGTTTGCTTCGCAGCTTCAAGACATCCCCTTTGTGACTAAGAGGCAGGTGCTGTTCAGTTTATTTTTATGCACGTAAACTAAGCCCTTGAACTTGGAGGAAAAGCATTCAGCTTAAAGTTTAGAAAGGAAGGAACTACACAACAGCTTCCTTTAGAACAGCCTGCTTTTTCAGCTTCCTGTATGAAACTAATTTTGCATTTTTATAGAAATTGCAAAGGAACAATGAAGAAATTATATTTAAGCCTTTAGATAGTTAAGCTTCAAATCCTTTAAAAAGAAACAATTTCTTCCAATAATTTTTATATTTAAAACAAGCCAGGAAAGAAGAGACTAATAAAATAGTAACGTGGTACAAAGTTTAAAATGGATTATGCGTATTTCAGATTAGGATAAGGAGTTCATGTCTTCTTATAGTAAATAACATTTAGACTTTAAGACTTTTGGCTTTAAAAGTCCCAAAGAACTTGATGCTACTGTAGTACTTGATAGGTATGATGGTACAAAGTTTTTCTTTGTTGGTGTAGCTGCTGCTATTGCTATGAAGCTGTTTTGCTTGAAACACATAAACACACACACACACCAAGTTTATTGTTAAACCGGCTTTTCAGACTCTGAGCTAGAGATCACTGAATAGTCTCTTTAAAAATAAAATGCATTTAAAATCTTGAATCTCAGGGAGAGAGAAGCTCCTCGGGGTTCAGGCCTTGAACACTAACTCCCAAATTTCCATGAAGTGGCCCAGTCACCCATGGTGCCTTGCTTCCATGACCATCTCTCTCACTCAGATTTCATCAGCTCACACGTGCTGTTGTTCAGTCACTCAGTCATGTCCGACTCTCCAAGACCCCAAGGACTGCAGTACGGCAGGTCTCCCTGCCCCTCACCATGTCCAAGTTCATGTCCATTGCATCAGTGATGCCCTCCAGCCATCTCATCTTCTGTCGCCCTCTCCTTCTGCCCTCGAGTACACAGCCAGAAAGGTGTGCCTGGGGACTATCAGCTCTAAGATCTCTCTGTGCAGAAGTCTAATAGGTTACTACTACACATCTAGGAATTTTTATCAAGGGCTGTTAAGTGAATGAAAGTCATTCAGTTGTGTCCAACTCTTTGTGACCCCATGGACTACACAGTCCATGGAATTCTCCAGGCCAGAATACTGAAGGGGGTTCCCTTCTCTAGGGATCTTGCCAACCCAGGGATCGAAGCCAGGTCTCCCGCATTACAGTGGATTCTTTACCAGCTGAGCCACCAGGGAAGCTGTTCAGTGAATTGAAGCTTATAATGAAATTCAACCTCCCATTCTCACAGTATTCTTTCCTGAATAGTAGCCTTTCATCTTATACAATATTCAAGACTCAAGTATATTAGAGAATTCCAAACACTTGGACTGTGTAGGAGACCGCAATACAGCCACTTGACACTGTAGATAGCAGGGTTCCCTGGATACTCTTTAAGCTGCCCCGGCGTACCCTTTCACTGCACCCAACATTGGGCCTGGCAACTACTGCAAATCCTGGGCTCAGAAAAGCACACGGCCCTGGTGGAGGAGACCAAGCCTGGTGGACAGCAGCTTGACTCACTGTAAGCTCCCATGCAGAAGCGCTGCAGTCCACTGCTGCGCCCTGGCCCCCATGAGGTAAAGGGAGGCCCGGGAGAGAGGCAGTGAGGGCAGATGCCTGGAATGAGAGATCAGGGCATCCCTTCCCTGCTCTCTCCTCTCTTTGAGAGGACCACAAAGGAAAGTGTCTTGGGAGTCTGCCCAATGTCCCCTGCTGTGCCCTCTTCCTGGTGCACTTTGCCACTGACCTTTCTGCACCTTCCTCTCCGGTAACTGCATTCTGCTAACTTATCTGTTTACCTTTGTCTTTTAGTCTGTAAGATTCTAAGGTCACTGAGGTAAGGAACTGCTCATCTTTTCATCTCTGTGTTTATCCCTCGTTTCTAGCACAGCAGATGGTGGAAGCAATTTGTTCTGGAACTTTTTGTTGGAGAGTTGTTAGAGACCAAAATGAAATCTGTCTTCTGGTGTGTTCACCCCCCTCAACTGCACCCACCTCCTATTCTATAGTTAGTGCTCATTCCTATACCTGATCAAAAACTACGCTCAGCAAAGGATATAATAAATCCCTTCACTCAAAAAGAAACATGACAGATACGTGGTTGACCTCTTAAGCGGTCCTGCAAAATGAGGAGGTTTCAATTACCCAGATGTGAACAGGAAAGAGAATCCAGGTGGCAGCTTTGGATCACACACGGGGGCAACAGCTTCCCTCTTACATTCAGCGCGTCCACCATGCAGAGATTCTCTGTTTGGCTTTTTTTTTCCGAGTCATCAGTCACTTTGATTCTGCCTAATTCCTATTTCTCCCTCTGGGCTCTCTCTGGTAATTATGCCTGAAAGTGTTAGTCGCTCAGTCATGTCTGACTCTTCTTGACCCCATGAGCAGGCTCTTCTGTCCATGGGATTTTCCAGGCAAGAATACCAGGGTGGGTTGCTATTCCTTCTCGTGGACCCTCTGGAAAATGAACTGGGCTACACGTGCACTGAGGGCTCTGTTCCAGACCATCACAATAAAGCATCATCATAAAGTGAGTCTCAGGAATCTTCTGGCCCCTGGTATAGATAAAATTTATGTTTATTCTATACTGCAGTCTATTAAGTGCACAGTAGCATTATGTCGAAAAAAACAACAGGACACACTGTGTGCTCAGGACACAGTGAGACAATCAAAAGACAAGCAAGCATAAAATGTTTTAGAAATACAGATCCCTCACTGTTACAAAAAACATTCAAGATTACCAGGAGACTAGAATGAACAATGATAATATTAATGCTGTTAAAAAAGCAATTCACATTTACCCAGAGCTTACTAAATGTCAAACTTTGAACTAGGCCCTTCACCAACAGTCTCTCATTTCATCCTCACAAGGACTGGAGAGGTTAAATACCTCACAGTGGCACAGTCAAGTAGGCAGCTGGCAGGGTGACTCCACAGTCTACATTCAACCGGCTCATGAATTTAAAAATTCAAGATTCCCCAAGTATTTCCCAATAGTATGGCTAAGGAGATATACAGTGACTAAAAACAACAACCAAAAACTCCTCACCTCTTAGCCCCTATCCAGGCAGTTCCGCTGTGGGAACAGTGTTCATCTCAACTCCCTGTCTACGAGGAAGTTTCACACATCCTTAAAGTCACCTCACATACTCCCTCCCAGTGCACTCTACACACACCAGCATTCTATCACTGGTCCAGCGCTGGTCCACATGGCTGATCACTGTTTCCCTCCAAGAATCTGAGCTCCTTGAGGCTAAGAACCTTGTCTTCCCATCTGTGTGCCCAGGTCTCTCGCATAGGACCTTCCATACAGCAAGTGTGTGGTCAAGTTTCTTCTTGACCCAGGTGTAGGAGCAGCATTAAGAGTCTTAGTTTGCAACATCTTTCACAGCAGATTTGTATAGAGGATCTACCTCACAAATTTCAACTCAATAATTAAATGTGTTTCCATAGCAACTAGCAAAGTGCTTCTTAAGATACCGGAAAAGGCAAGTTCTGACTTAAGGTTCAACTCACTGAAATAGTTCACAATTATTTGCTTTTGTTCTTAGTATGAAGAGACAGAATGACAGCATTTAACTTTCTATAACTTCCTCTCTAAAAACTCTACCTTTACCACTAATGGTAAACTGAAATTTAATTTTTTAAACATAACTAGACTATAATTTCCATTAACAAAAGGACAGAATCTTATTACTTAACAAATCTAAAATGTCTACTCGAGAACAATACACCTAATCAGGTCATAGCTGTATGTCAGACTCCCACAGCCCAAAAGATATAAATTGTGACATTTTATTTTTAAAGTAATAAATGCCACTCCTTCCTGACAACTGCCTTTTTATAAAATATGTCATGGACAATTCTGTATGTAAGAAAGAGATTAGAGGAGAGACCTCTCTGGGCTAATTTGAAACGTGGCCTCTATGAGACAATGGGGCATGCTGCTGGTTGGTCGAAGAAGACAACCTTCTCAAGGCCTCTATGAGCTCAGCATTTAACTCAAGGGAAAGGAAAAATGGGTTCAACTCTTCATTCTTAATGAGGCTGCTTACTTTCTGAAAGTTTGCTGATTTCCATAATATTAAATTTCAATGTCTGAGCATTCATTCACATCTCTTTTTTTCTATTTTTTTTTTAAATACAAGGTTTCCTTCCTCCTGGCCACTACCTTTACCCCTTATTATGTGACCAACAAAAGCACTGGTGCTACTTTGACAGCCCAAAGTCCTTAACAGGATAACAAAGTAGAAATGTAAATACACCTCAGCTCAAGGGTGGGCTAACTACACTCAACTGTAATTTCTACATCATGGAAGCCACAAAATATAGTGATCATCTATCCTAACTGGAAAGCTGCCCAGTGAATGGGACAGCTATGCAAAAAAATGGACTGTGGAGTCTAAGTTCATGAGTTAATTAAATCTTAAAGGAAAATCTCATCTAAGCGTCTTTAACATTATGGGATTCCCTGGTAGCTCAGCTGGTCAAGAATCCACCTGCAATGCAGGAGACCTGGATTTGATCCCTGGGTTGGGAAGATCCCCTGGAGAAGGGAAAGGCTACCCACTGTAGTATTCCGGCCTGGAGAATTCCAGGGACTGTATAGTCCATGGGGTCACAAGGAGTCGGACATGACTGAGTGATTTTCACTTTCACTTAAAGATTACATTTAAAAATCTGTCTTTTTCAGACTTCACCACTGGAAATAATTCTGTGTTAACAAAAACAATTTTCATTTTTGTTTGTTTTGTTTTTATTCTTTTTGACAAATTGGATGTTCTTCAGTTTATAATTGTTGGTGAAAATCCAACAATTTAGTTAACAAAGACTTCAAATAGCTGATACATTTAAAAGCTAAGATTCAGTTAGCTGAATAGACTAAGAGAACTTCATTATGTTGTCCTGCTCCTGCTGAAAAATAAAGACATCCACCTACTCAATGAACTTCACTCATCATGTTCACTCATCAGGGTGCTGCTGCATCTGACAAACATGAATTTCAGGAATAAGTTAGGAGACGGTGTCATAGCTCTCTGAAGTATCCATCAGAATCTCTATGAAATGGTGAAAAGGAAAGAATGAGAAAATATGCTCAGCCCAGATAATCTGCATAAACTAGGCCTTTATAGGTTCCTCTTGATCTGAATAAACAGACAATGCCCAGTAACCATTAACAGATGAATGGATAAAGATGGGGTTGCAATCAGGCATTTTGCTGGGTGCTGGGGTAGGGACATGATCAATTCCCTGACTTTAAATTTTTTTAGGAAGACAGACAATTCATGGACATTCAGTTATGTTTGTTCAATTAAAAAAGACTTGTAATTCTAAAAGTGGATAAAAAGAGAATGAGATAATGCCATTCCCAGCACATGAATGCAACTTGAGATTACCATACTAAGTCAGAAACAGAAAGATAAATACCATATGATATCACTTATATCTAAAATATGGCACGAATGAACCTATCATGAAACAGAAACAGACTCACTGGCACAGAGAACAGACTTGTGATTGCCATGGGGGAAGGAGATAGGGGAAGGGAAGGATTGGAGTATGGGGTTAGCAGATGAAAACTATTACATACAGGATGGATAAACAACAAGGTCCTACTGTATACCACGGGGAACTATATTCAACATCCTGGATAAACCATAGTGGAAAAGAATATAAAGAAGAATGTATCTATGTATATAACTGAGTCACTCTGCTGATAGCAGAAATTAACACATGTTAAATCAACTATATGTCCATTAAAAAAAAAATAAAGTGGATGCAGTGGATGAGATGGAGTCGCTCTCAGACACAAGAACTCTTAAGTAGCTTCTTATCTGCATGACCCTTAATTATTTCCTCTATCCCTGAGAAGAGGAAAATGGGTTCCCTACCCAAAATAGTATTAAACATCTGAATGATAACTCATTCAGTTTTTCATTTAAACCACAACCAGAAGAAAAGTACCATTAAGCTAAACTCATGGCTACACAGAGTACAAAAGAGGGAAGCTGTGTTAGAATCCAGGTGTCTGACTCAGGAGTCTGGGTTCCGGTCCTGACGCTATCAAAACTAGCTGCTTAATCCCACTGCTATTTTCTCCTGTACAAACCTATGGAATGGAAATTTTTTTAATTTTAAGAAGCAACTAGTTAAAGGAGTAGCTTGTGCTTCCAACCATAATTAAGGATAAAAAAAAAAAAAACAAAAACAGGCTCAGGTTCACATTGCCTTTTTTTTTTTAAGAGAAAATAAAATAATACACATGATTCTTGGCCCTTGTGGCCACTTGAAAATCACTCCACTTACTTCCCTTTTACTTCTTCCTTACATTTGACCACAAGTTCTATTAGTGCCTCCCAGCAAACAGCTGTTATGTATTTTTCAAAATCCCTAAAATAGTACCTTGATTCAGATTGGAGAACAACTCAACCTTGTAATATGGACTCTGAGATGTTACTTTCACTCCATTTATAAAGTAACTATAGAATTATGGCTTTTTAATGATAAAATTACTTTTTAAAAAAGTTATAACCTGTTAAACAAGGAATAGTTTGAGAAATACTCGTTACTAAAACTAAGTTCGCAGTGAGATACTGATGTAAATCTTTTAAACAATCCCCTCACATTCCGCCCCCAGGTTTTCCTCCTATTCAACACACTCTTGTCAGCAACACCTGCCACCACTGTTACAGCTAGCGTTACCATGACCACTGCAAACAGTCTTAATAGAAATAAAAAGCAGATCTGTCGATTAACCCCAAGGGAGTATTAGGTATATGCAGAGTTACTCTTGGAACATTCTAACTCACTCTTCGGAATATAGCAACCAAGAAGGAAATCGGCAACCAATGCAGAATAAACTGTAGGAACTAATACTTTGCATTTGGTCTTACAGATTTATCCTAGACCTCAACAGAATAAAACTCCTGGGACATCAACATCGCCAGAGAGGTCCTCTTACTCTTCACAGGTTCACCTCTCTTCTTGTATGTTCCCAATGCATTTCTACTTGCCTCTATCACAGCATTTATGACATTAAGAAAAGGGATAGAGGGCTGTGCATTTTAACTGCTGTCTCAACTTCTCTGAGTCTAAATATCATCAATTATCTTGGGAGGGAAACAACCTAAATCAAGACCTTAAAGAATCAGATTGTATAAAATTAGAAAAATTTTGCAAAAAAGAAAAATAACTAAAATTACACATACACACAGTATGGAGAAGGAAGGGAAAAAATGAGGATGACAGCAGAAAATCAATGAAATTTCTAAAAAGAGAAATAAAGGAAACAGAAGCTGATTCTTTGACTGGTAAATAAATTTGATAAGCCTTCAAATGGACTGATCAGGAAAAAAGAAATAAGACACAAATTACGTATCAATATAAGGAATGACAGAGGTGATATCACCATACACTCAGATATGAAAAGGATTATATGAGACTACAATTTTATGGCAATAAATTTGACAGATGAAATGGACAAACTCTTTGAAAAATACAAAATACCAAAACCCAGTCAAAAAGAAACAGATAACCCGAACAGAATCAGATCTATTTTTTTTTTGCCCTGAATCTATTTCTAAAATTGAATTAATAGTTTAAAATCCTCCCTCAAAGAAAACTCTGGATCCAGATGGCCTTATTTGTGAACTCTTAACAAACACTAAAGGAAAAGAAAATTACCAATTCTTTCAGATATTGAACAGGAGAAAATAATTTCTAATTTATTCTATCAAGCCAGCATTAACCTGATACTGAAGATAAGCAGACATTACAAGAAGCTATTATGTCCCTCATGAAAACAGATGCAAAAATTGCAAACAAAATTTTAGCAAATCAAACCCAGCAATATATAAAAAGGATAATATATCATGACCTCATGGGGATTATCCAAGGAATGCAAGGCTGGTTTACAAATCTGAAATATTCAATGTAATTTACCATATTAACCAACTAATAAAAATTATACAATTATCCCAATAAATGCAGAAACATACCTAACAAAATCCATTCCTGAGAAAACTCTTAACAAACTAAAAATAGAAGAGAATTTCCTCAATCTGATAAAGAGAATCCACAAAAAAAACTATAGCTAACATCACACTTACTGATGAAAAACTGAATAATTTCCCTCTAAGATGAGAAATAACATTTATATAGAGAATGCAACCGACCCTAGAAAATAAGTGAGTTTAGCACAGTTGCAGGATATAAGATCTACTGGGGTGCCCAAAAAGTTCCTTCAGTTTAAGTAAAAATAAAACACATCTTTCATTTTCACCAAGAACTTTATTGAACAACATATTTATAATTTTGTTCCATTACCTTCTGCCATTTTCCAGGCAACTCCATAATTTCATCTTCCCAAAACATTTTATATTTTTGAGTAAAGAATTGTTTCAGGTGCCTTTTACAGTCTTCCAAGGAACTGAAATTTTTCATTAAGAGACTTTTGTAAAGACCAAAATAAATGGACATACAAAGGTGCAATGTCTGGTGAATACAGCGGATGAATCAGAACTTACCAAGTTGTAGTAACAGTTTTTGCCTGGTCATCAAAGAAACAGGTGGTCTTGTATTATCCTGAGGGAGGATCATGTGTTTTCTGTTGATTAATTCTAGATGTTTCTCTTCGAGTGCTGCTTTCAGTTGGTCTAATTGGGAGCAGTACTTGTTGGATCTGCTTGGTTTTCCAGAAGGAGCTCATAATAGAGAACTCCCTTCCAATCCCAGCATATACACAAGATCACCTTCTATGGATGAAGACCGGTCTTTGGTGTGGTTGGTGACGGTTCATGTTGCTTGTCCCGTTATCTTCCATTCCATACTATTGTACAGTATTCACTTTTCACTGCCCATCACAATTTGTTTTAAAAATGGAACATTTTCATTATATTTTAGTAAAGACTCACATGTGGAAATTCAGTCAAGGAGGTTTTTTCGTTTTTAACTTACGTGGAACCCAAACAGCAACGTGATTAACACAACCAAGCCAATGCAAATGGTTTTCAACACTTGATACAGATATTTCGAGTATACCAGCTGTCTCCAGAAGGGTGTAACACAGACTGCTCTCAATTAATGTCTGGATTTGATCATTATTAACTTCAACTGGTCTACTTGAATGCAGAGCATCATTCAGTGAGAAATCTCCAGCATGAAACCACAAACCACTTTTGACACTTTCAATCACAGCATCTTCTCCATATGCTATAATCTTTTTTTTTGCATTTCAGTTGTTTTTACCTTTCTTGAAGTAAAGCATAACATACCAAAAACGTTGTTTTTCCTTCCATCTTCAATATTAAAATGACTACACAAAAATTCACCAATTTAAGTTTTTTTAATGCACACTGATGATAGCTATCAAAATACAATCTAAGAAAATTGTTTTGTATGAAGTTAAAGACAATTAAGCATTACCAGGGTCATCTTTTGGAAAAAACTGAATGAATCTTTTGCTATCCCAATACACACATATCAAATTGTATTTTCATAAACTGTACTATATTTCTGAATTGTAATGAACAATTTTATACTGATATTTTTAAAAACACCACTTATAATAAGGCCAAAATACATGAAATAGACCTAAATATGGCAAAAGATATGAAAGATCTGTACTTTAAAACACTGCTGAGAGAAATTAATGACATAAATAAAGGAGAGAAATAAAGTCTTCATGGGCTGGAAGACTTAATACTGTTCTAAGAAGTCAATTCTCTCCAAACTGACATACGCATGCATACATGCTAGGTTGCTTCAGTAGTGTCCAACTCTTTGAGACCCTAAGGACTGTAGCCCGCGAGGGCTCCTCTGTCCACGGAATTCTCCAGTCAAGACACCAGAGTGTGTTCCTGTGTCCTCCCTCAGGGGATCTTCCCGACCCAGTGATCGAACCCCCGTCTCTTAGTCTCCTACATTGGCAGCCGAGTTCTTTACCACTAGTGCCATCTTTGCTTTTTGTTGTTCACTCAGTCTTGTTCAACACTTTGTAATCCAATGAACAGCAGCACACCAGGCTCCCTGTCCTTCACTATCTTCTGGAGTTGGCTCATGTCCACTGAGTCGGTGATGCCATCCAACCATCTCATCCTCTGTCGTCCCCTTCTTCTCCTGCCCTCAATCTTTCCCAGCATCAGGGTCTTTTCCAATAAGTTGGCTCTTCACATCAGGTGGCCAAAGTACTGGGGCTTCAGCTTCAGCATCAGTCCTTCAAATGAATATTCAGGGTTGACTTCCTTTATGATTGATTGGTTTGATCTTTCTATCCAAGTGACTCTCAAGAGTCTTCTCCAGCACCACAGTTCAATACTTTAGCATTTAGCTTTCTTTATAGTCCAACTCTCACATCTCACACGACTATTGGAAAAACCATAGTTTTGACTATACAGACCATTGTCGGTGAAGTGATATTTTTGCTTTTTAACATGCTGTCTAGGTTTGTCATAGCTTTTCTTCCAAGGAGCAATTATCTTTTAATTCATGGCTGCAATCACCATCTTCAGTGATTTTGGAGCGCAAAAAAATAAAGTCTGTCACTGTTTCCATATTTTATTTTGGGAAGCCCAAATTGACATATAGATTCAGTACAATCCCGAACAAATTCTCAAAGGCTGTTTTGTATATGTTGATAAGCTGATGATTAATTTTATATGGATAGGCAAAACAACTTTGAAAAAAATGTACAAAATTGGAAGACTAATACTACCAATTTCAACCCTGAGTATAAGGCTACAATAATTAAGACAGCATGCTGCTGCTGCTGCTAAGTCACTTCAGTCGTGTCTGACTCTGTGCAACCCCACAGACGGCAGTCCACCAGGCTCCACCGTCCCCTGGGATTCTCCAGGCAAGAACACTGGAGTGGGTTGCCATTTCCTTCTCCAATGCATGAAAGTGAAAAGTGGAAGTGAAGTCACTCAGTCGTGTCTGACTCTTCACGACCCCATGCACTACAGCCTACCAGGCTCCTCCGTCCATGGGATCTTCCAGGCAAGAATACTGGAGTGGGGTGCCATTGCCTTCTCCATAAGACAGCATAGTAGAAGCATAATGGCAGACAAAAGACAAATGGAACAAAACAGACTCCAAAATAGACCACAAGTGACTTTTGACTAAGGTACAAAGGCAATTCAGTGAAGAGGGAACAGTCAGTTCAACAGATGGTGCTGGAACAACCAGATATCCATATGCAGAAAATATGAACTCTGATCACACCTTGTATCACACGCAAAAATCAAGTCAAAATGGATCATATCCCTAAATGTAAAAGCCTAAAACTATGAAACTTTTACAAGACAACAGGAGATAATCTCCATGATCAAGGATTAGGTAAAGATTTCTTAAATATGATACCAAAAGCATAACCCATAAATTAGAAAAAATAAACTGAATGTCAAAGTTAAGAACTTTTGCTCTTTGAAAAACACCGTTAAGAAAATTAAAAGACAAATCAGACTTGGACAAAATATTTGCAGATCGGAATCTACATATAGAATATATAAGAACTCTCAAAACTCAGCAATAAGAAGACAAAAAATATAATCAATGAATAATAGATCTGACCTTTCACAGAGAAATGGCAAACTAGCACATAAAAAAGTACTCAACACATTAGTCATTAGGAAAATGCAAATTAAAAGCACAATGAAATTATACCACGACACATTTATTAGAATGACTAGAATTAAAGAGACTGACCATATTAACTTCTGACAGAGATGTGGAGTAACTGGAACTCTCATGCACTGTTGGGTGATAAATGTAAAAGGACATGACAACTTGAAAAACAATTTGATGGTTTTAAAATACTTAAACATAACCTACCACAGGATACCCATCCCACTCCTAGGTATCTGCCTAAGAGAAAAGAAAGCATATGTCCATACAAAGACTTGTATACAAACTTTCAGATCAGTTTTATTTAAAATAGTCTGTACTGGAAACACACAAATGACCATCAACAGGGAATACATACACAAACTGTGGGGTATCTATATTTCTCAGGAATAAAGGAAAAAACTACTGATATACTCAACAACATGAATGAACCTTGAAACAGTTACACTGAGTGAAAGAAGCCAGGCAAAAATGAGTGCAGAGTACATGAATCCACTTACATAAAACCCGTTCTAGAACAGGCAAACTAATCTACAGCAACAGATCAGTGGCTGCATGGAAATACAAGCAGAAGGGTGTGAGGGTGGCTTTACCAAGAGCACAGAGAAGCTTTTGCGCCATGGGTACTGTCAATGTTCTCACTGTGGTGATGGCCTCAAGGATGTATGTGTTTGTCAGAACAGATTAAATCATACACTTTAAACACATGCCATTTACTGCAGGTCAATTATGCCTCAATAAAGCTAGGGAAAAAATAACTGCTTATATTTTACAATATCCATTCTAAATTGCCCCATTTCATTAGCATATTGAAAATCTTTCACTGTAATGAAGCAATTGATATAACTGCCTCAAATACATCTTTTCTTTTGACCTGTACTCTATATAAACACAACTGTAAAAGTAATTACTATTGGACGGAAAAGTGAACAGACTGGTCTCCCTGGATTACACGGCGGTCTGTTTATTGGCTTCAAACAAAGCCCAAATGTTTAGCTAAACTACCAGTACTGAATGCTTGGTCACTTAATTTTGAAAATATTATAACCACAAGCTAGCCTAGAGCAATTCATTAATTCAAATAAACATTTACCGCACATGTACTCTGTCTGTCATTGCTGTACACTCTGGGTTGCAGGCAGCATGGTCAGCAGCAAATCACAAAGCCATTCTGCATCCAGTCTGCAAGGTGTTTTAGTCACTGCCTTTAAATAATGCAGCTAAAGAATATCAGTGGAAATAGGATGGTTATTCTTCCAATATAAAGTTAAAATAATAAATGCCAGTGGCAAGATGAATAAAGAATTATACACTGACAGCTTAAAATTCCAGAACAAGGTATCTTTTGAAACCTAAGTGAATTCAGGACAAATGTTTAAAAAAAAAAAAAAAAAAAGTACTTCCAAACACAGAGTGGAACTTGTCATCTCTAAGAGATTCTGCCAGTTTAGAAGTATAAAGAGATGTGAAAAACACGTAGCAAGACTCATGATTAATTAATTAACTATCTATAACAACTAGGCAACTTTAAGTCAGGTCCCTGTTAGTTGAGATACTATGCCATAGCACATTCTCTTCTGCTGATTTTAGAGAATTCCATGTCAATTGGACCAAAGATGGTAATTACATCTGACAGAAGATACAAGCTTATTTATTATCAAAAACAAAACTCAATAGGTCCACACCTCTTGCCATTAATATATACGACAGTTTACAGCTTATCAAGGGCATCCATTTGAAAATCTATACTGTATTTTCTCTTGTGCAGTGGTACTCCTCTTTTAGGATTTTTTTAATAAAAGAATCCAATGAACTCATGCAATGGACAAAAATAATCAATAAATACCCCGTGTTAGAGAAAACCGTTGATGTACTGTGCTTCAGATTCCCTTAGAAACTGTTATTCCTTTCCTAAAAATTTTAAGCTTCTTTGAACTATCATGTTTTCTGTTCTCAAAGGAACAATTTTATCAGGTGATAAGCTTTTAGTAAATTCTGGCGGACAAAATGATTCTGTCACATGTCCTAAACACATCATATCCAAACTCACATCCACATTAAATACCACTAATCTCCTAAACAGACCTCCCTGGTGGCTCCTAAATACACGGTAACCACAGCATTCCAGACCACAAGTTCTGTGAGCACAATTTGTGAATATTTTCATTCCTGCAGAGAAGTAATAACCATTAAAATGAAAGACGAAAAACTAACCAGCATATTCTGTAATTTTAACTTTTCATTTCTGTTTTTCAGATCTGTAAAAATGAAAATAAAAAATTTTAAAGTAAAAGGGTAGGAAACATGTCCAAAAACGAGAGACATTCAATAGCTGAGAGTAAACAAAGTTTTCATTATGAAGCTTTTCCAACTCGCCTCCAATATTTACTTTAATTAAACAGGTAAAACGACACCTGTCGCAGTGGAGTTCCACTAAAGCCCAGAGCCGAATCTGTGCTTCTTCACATCTCCTCCGTCCATGACTGCCCTCTTGTTAACGTCCGTCACCTAACTTCTACTGTTGATTTACAACATGCTAGGCACTGTGCTAACCACTTCAGATGCAGCACTTCCACTTGCCCTCATGGCAATTCTGTGATGAAGCATTTCACAGACTGGTAGAGCATCAATGACTTTTAAGAACCTGCCCAAGATGACTGAGCTATTCCCCATGATGAACAGAAGAAATCTTAAACTCCTTAGCAGTGAGTCTCCCAGCCAGGCCCCCACAGGGACCACAGCTGTCTGAGAACGTGGACTGTTACAACCATGAGCACTTGGTGTTTATTCTCAGTGTGGTTATTATTCTCTAATTCACTTTAATCAGACTATGTCTCACCATGGAAGAGAGAACAACACTCTTGACAGGACTAGGTATAGGATAATTACTCTTCCTCGCTTTGGCTTTTGGGTACCCTTCATAATCATAATCTTGTCAAGTCAGGCAAGTCCTTCCTCTAAGATGAAAAGACTGCCTTAGAGTTATGGGGTAGAGTAGCTGCCAGTGTGATTATTACTTCTGACCATGTGTATGGTGGTGTCAAACATTTTAAATTTTACCCGTGTTTTTCACATAAGTAAATAATACAGTATAAAGTATTAACAAATAGGATATACGGACAAGTAATTTATCCTTCACTCCTCCCCAGACTCGACCTTTCATTCACGACAGCCTGATCAACGGTTTCAAATGGAGCTCCTTGAGCTTGTATGAGGGCCAGTCCAGACCTCTACTGCTGTCTGAAGATGAGAACACTATATAAAAGGTTTCATGGCAACACATCTGTAAAAGAAACCTACAAACCACACACTTCCACCCTTAAGAGCATTCCTGCACACTATTTCACTACCTCTGAGATGCAGAATAAAACTTATTAAATTCGGGTGTGACTAACACAGGAGCAAGCGCTGGTTGAAAAGTGTCTGCATTCTCTGTCTAGTGAGAAAGACTGTTTACTGAGAGCATAATCAAGATTCATCAGCTACTTAAACTACAGCTAAAGTCCATTAGAAATGTCAGTTTACATACAGAGTATGCATATATTATTTAGAATCACCAGTCTTTATAACTGCTAAGCAACACATTAGCCTAAATTCTACACACACTTAATCAGAGGTGCATTTCAATTGTTTTAAACTTTCCATAACTCAGACAAAACCTTCCTTAATTAGACTAAATCTGGGTAGAGGTAAACTATTTGGATGTTCCTCCTCCCCCATTATTTAATGCTCCTTTTATAATTATTTTTCAGTTCAGTTGCTCAAGTTGTGTCCGACTCTTTGCGACCCCATGGACTGCAATATGCCAGGCTTCCCTGTCTATCACCAACTCTCGGAGCTGGCTCAAACTTAGGTCCATCAAGTCAGTGATACCATCCATCTCATCCTCTGTCGTCCCCTTCTCCTCCTGCCTTCAATCTTTCCCAGCATCAGGGTCTTTTCCAATGAGTCAGTTCTTCGCATCAGGTGGCAAAGTATTGGAGTTTCAGCTTTAGCATCAGTCCTTCCAATGAATATTCAGGACTGATTTCCTTTAGGATGGACTGCTTGGATCTCCTTGCAGTCCAAGGGACTCTCAAGAGTCTTCTCCAACACCACAGTTCAAAAGCATCAATTCTTTGGCACTCAGCTTTCTTTATAATCCAACTCTCATATCCATACATGACTACCGGAAAAACCACAGCTTTGATTAGGTGGATCTTTGATGGCAAAGTAATGTCTCTGCTTTTTAATATGCTGTCTAGGTTGGTCATAGTTTTTCTTCCAAGGAGCAAGCATCTTTTAATTTCATGGCTACAGTCACCATCTGCAGTGATTTTGGAGCCCAAGAAAATAAAATCTCTCACTGTTTCCATTGTTTCCCCATCTATTTCCCATGAATTGATGGGACCAGATGCCATGATCTTTGTTTTTTGAATGTTGGGTTTTAAGCCAACTTTTTCACTCTTCTCTTTTCACTTTCATCATGAATGATATGGTAATAAAATTATATGAAAGTTTTATTGTCATATATGATAAAATTATATTTATTAGTCATCAAAAAAATCCAAGAACTAAGGAGTGGAGATACGGCATACGTGAAAGCGATGCAGCAGAGGAGTGGCCCTGACGAGTCCCGGGCCTGGCGGCATGATAGTCAGGCCTCTTCCTTCAAAGGTCACTGTGTACCACCATCCGCAAGGGCTGCTGACGCGCCCCTCTCTGACATCTAGGCTGTGAACTTTTCCATTTTCAATGATGCTACCTCTGAAAACTTAACTAGAAAAGAATGAAGGTAAGAACCTCCGGAGAAAAATCATTTCAGAAGACAGAATAAGCTAAACTATATTAGAGGTATTTAAAGTTTTTTTTTCCTCCAGGAGCTGATAAGGGGTATCTCCAGAAACCAACCTTCTTTCATCTCAGCTCTGTAACTGATTTCAAAAAGGATACAGTTTGCTGGGGTCTGGGGTCTCAGCAAGGAGATTTTCCCATTTATAACTTAACTAGCTTAGCAAGAGTCAAACTTATATTTTTTACTTTATCATTAAGATCTGAAATGTATTCTCTTTCCCAGTCTTGAAGGAGCCTTGGTAAAATTCAGAAGGCACACAGTCTTAGTCAATCAGATACATGTTGAACCTATTTGAAAGAATAAGCATTAATCTATAAACCAAAAGAAAATCATCTGTGTCATATTTTAAACATATATCTTAACAGTAATTTAAAAAGCTGGAATGTTATAATCTATGCAATTTGAGTTTTTAGAAATTCTCCTTTAAATTAACTTGCTAAAAGACACTTGCCTGCACTGGGAGTCAGGCAAATTTAGTTAAAGTTCTTTGGCGAAAAATTAAATAAACGAATATGGCTCATATTTCTACTAGGAGGGTAAGAAAGGAATCTAGGCAATAAACAAAGACACTTAAAATACATGCAATTTACTATAATATCTTGTCATATGGCAAGGTGGTAGGATGAGAGCGTTTAGCCCATAAAAGTAATACAATTCTATTTATGCATTAAAATGAAAAAAAAAAAAGCAGAAAACCCCAAAAACCATCTTTCCCAAGTATCAACGTAACATTACTACTTTAGATAAGATTCTATTTTTCTAATATTTAAATAATAAAAATTATACCATATCCAAGCTACCTGTGATTTGGTTGTCTTGAATACAGAGGAAAGACAGAGCTGGCAGCACATTCACCTCAAAATTAAAGGGTAAAAAACCAAAGTCAAATTCCATTTCTAGACTAGTGTTCCAAAAGCTATTAAGAGATAGGAATCAGGAGTCAGATTTCAAGATGCCAAAATCTGAAACCTGCAATTCTTTTTTTTTTACATAAAAGATGAAAATAAGTTAACATCTGCTATTCAGAATACAAAATTTAGGTCTTGCTGTGAACTCAGTTCTTACTTTTAAGGTGAACTTCCAGTCCTTTCCATTCACAAATAGGACTTGATTTATTAAGTTCCCTGCTTTGTATCTCCAGAGTTGATCAAAGCACATTTTCTTAGTACAATCTGTATTGTCCAAGTGTTTTATAAACATCTTTTGTGAGAGCTTACAGGAGTGATCTGAAATCATATCCAAGGTTTCATCCCATGAGTCAGTTATTCTTAAAAGGAAACAGAATCTGTCTTTATCACCTTTATTTCCCTATCTATCACAAATCTAATTTTAGTCACGAAATTTAAAAAACTAATTAGCAGGACTGTCAGTAGATAATTACTGATAATACTTGGCATAGCAAAGAAAAAAGGCATAATTTCATTACCTGGACATGAAAATTTCAGGTCTACACAGTATCTGAACTTTTATAACACACTATGTCCACTACACAGCCCTACACTGATAACTCCCAAATCTATATTTCCTGGCTTCAACTGAGACCCAAACTGCATGTCCAGCTGCGTGCTGAACATGTCCCCCTGGCTCAGTCACACAGATATTCACTAGGTACCTATTATGCGTCAAGTACACCATGCTGGGCTCTGGAAGTTCAGAATGAAGAAAACAAGACAGTCCCTGTCCTCATGAGACTTTTAATTGTGAGGAAAGCCAAACCAGTCAAATAATCATAAAAATACGTAACATACAAGTTGTGATTAGTTCCATGTCCCAGTCTAAGCTGGTCTGAAACTGCACTCACAGCATTGCAGTCTGCCTGCTCCCTGAACCTGCATTCTTGATGGCAATGGTGCCATCACAGGCTACCAGAGACACACAAGAGGGAGGCACTCTTCCTCCTCGGATCTCCTCCAGCTCAGTACTCCCTGAGCATGTGTGCACGGTCGGCTCTGTCCACAACAACCTTCCTCTTTTAGGGAACTCCCAACGTGATGGTGGTAGACAGCTCTCAAAGATGCCCATGCCTGGTGAAGGCAAAAACCTCAAGCCAAGAGAGCCCTTGGGATTTTAAAAATGAGCTGGGAGAGAGGAGCTTTTTCTTCCTCTTGGCAAGAGAGTATGAAGACAGCCCCTGCCCTATGAAGAAGCCCAAGGGCCCAGAGTTGGGAGAAAGAGTCCCTGTGATGAAGAGACCTCTTCCAATCCCAAAGTACCTGGGTTATTCTGGATTCTGCAGCATTTCATATCTTTTACAACCTTCTCCAAGAACCTTCCAATTAATTCCTCTTTTAACCTCAGATAGTTATATGGTGGGCTGCCGTCTTTGGGGTCGCACAGAGTCGGACATGACTGAAGCGACTTAGCAGCAGTAGCAATTTAAACTTAAGGAGGATTTCTGTTACTTGTAGCCAGGATTCCTGACGGATAGCTCCTAAACATTTCCAGCCTGAGTCTTATTCAACTCTGCCACAAATACCCTAGCTCAGGTCCTCACTTACTGGACTAACACAACAGCCTAATGGGCCTCTGGTCTCCAGTCCTGCCCCCGCAGGCAGCATCCATAACACAGTGGCCAGAGTGACTACATCACGTTCCCCCTGCTGGAGAGTGGCTCCAGCACCAACAGGGACAAGATCTAAACTCCTTAGCAGGAACACCCAGCTCTCTACAATCAATCTTCCTCTGCAGCCACACACCTGTTACTCCTTGCCTCACATTTTATGTTCTGACTGTATGGAATTACTTGGGCTTTAGCTTAGAGAGAGACACACACCCTTCCCTGCCCAATGCTGAACTGACTGATAAGCAGGATATTTTCCTTTTTGAAAACCTGGAAAACCTGAAGAAAGTAAAGTGGTTTTCTTTAGGTTCACTTCTACCATTAAAGTCATCACATCCATTTCTACATGTTATTACACTAAGAATTCTAAATACCGTGGCTACAAGATACCTGGTCTAGACACACGGTGTACACGAGTAGCAAGAAACTGGAAGAGAAAATCAAAGACCCTAACAAAAAGTTCTGATTGCCACCCATCTTTTCTGATTGAGCACAACTCTTGTGAATGTACTGAAATCTACTGAGTTGCATGCTTTAAATGAGTGAACTTCGTGGTACATGAATTATATCTCAATAGAGCCATGAAATTAAAAGACACTTACTCCTTGGAAGAAACGTTATGACCAACCTAGATAGCATATTCAAAAGCAGAGACATTACTTTGCTGACTAAGGTCCGTCTAGTCAAGGCTATGGTTTTTCCTGTGGTCATGTATGGATGTAAGAGTTGGACTGTGAAGAAGGCTGAGCGCCGAAGAATTGATGCTTCTGAACTATGGTGTTGGAGAAGACTCTTGAGAGTCCCTTGGACTGCAAGGAGATCCAACCAGTCCATTCTGAAGGAGATCAGCCCTGGGATTTCTTTGGAAGGAATGATGCTAAAGCTGAAACTCCAGTACTTTGGCCACCTCATGCAAAGAGTTGACTCATTGGAAAAGACTTTGATGCTGGGAGGGATTGGGGGCAGGAGAAGAAGGGGACGACAGAGGATGTGGTGGCTGGATGGCTCACTGACTCAATGGAAGCAAGTCTGAGTGAACTCTGGGAGCTGGTTATGGACAGGGAGGCCTGGCGTGCTGTGATTCATGGGGTCGCAAAGAGTCAGACACGACTGAGCGACTGAACTGAACTGAACTGAGAGCTACTTCAAGTGTCCACTCTTCAGTGAGGCATTCTCACCCAGATACAGGAGAGTACTCCTTCCTCCCTTCCATGGGTCTCCACTGTCTGTGGATGCTTCTAGCTTGGCATGTGAGCTTTAGCTCTTTGAGGATAGAGCCACGGCCCAGTCACCTCCAGATCCCCAAGCCTAGTCAAGGGCGTAGTACATACAAAACACTGAAAATGTTCACAGAATGTTCCATGCATTCTGAGCTAAGCAGAACACTGAAAGACATTATTTCTAACTTAAAAAATGTACATTGGGTTTTAGGTTAGGAAACTTGGTCTTCTCACCTTGTATTGGATGAGAATATTTGAAAATATGAAAGATGTTTAAATACCTCTACCCATGTATAGTTAACAGATGATCATTTAATTTTGCAGCAACTTTTAAAATCAGATGTATAGAAATAAGGTGCAATTTTTTAACTTGCAGAAAATTTCTAACAGAGGCAAAACAACATAAGCAACCAAAGAAAAACAGAAGTTGGTCTTCTCAAAATTAAAAAATTTCTTCAAAGAACATTCTTTCTAAAAAGTGAAAAGACAATCCATAGGAAGGGAGGAAAATTTTACAATTCATATCTCTGATAAAGACCTATGTGGAGGGCAGAGGGGTGCATCTAAAATATACAAAGAAATCTAGAATACACCAAAATATTATAACTCAACAAATAAAAAGACAATCCCATTTTTAAAATGGGAAAATAATGTGAATAGGCATTTCTCTAAAAAATATACAAGTGACCAAGAAGCTCATGAAAAGATATTGAACATCATTAGCCATTAGGGTGGAGAAGGTGATGGCACCCCACTCCGGTACTTTTGCCTGGAAAATCCCATGGATAAATGAGCCTGGTAGGCTGCATCCATGGGGTCGCGAAGAATTGGGCACGACTGAGTGACTTCCCTTTCACTTTTCACTTTCCTGCATTGGAGAAGGAAATGGCAACCCACTCCAGCGTTCTTGCCTGGAGAATCCCAGGGACGGGATGCCTAGTGGGCTGCCATCTAAGGGGTCACAAAGAGTCAGACACAACTGAAGTGACTTAGCAGCAGCAGCAGCAGCCATTAGGGAAAATGCACATCAAAATTACCACGAGAGACCACTTCACACCCACTGGGATGGTTACTATGAGAAACAAAACAAAAAATAACAAGTGTTGGTCAGGATGGAATCCTCTAACACTGCTGATGAGAACATAAAATAGTACAGCCACTTTGGAAAACAGTTTGGCAATCCCTCAAAAAGTTAAATATAGAGTTACCATGACAGGCAGCAATTCTACTCTTAGATATATATCCATGAGAAATGACAGCAGATATCCACCCAAAAAACTTAGACATGAATGTTCTCAGCAGCATTCACAACAGCCAAAACCTGGAAACCACCCAAGTGGCCATCAATGGATGAATAAACAAAATGTTATCTATCTATGCCGTAGAATATTATTTAACAACAAAAAAAGAATGAATTCTTATATATGCTATGACACAGACGAACCTCAAAAGCATGCTAAGAAGTCAGACACAAAAGGTCACACGTATTATAATTCCATTTATATGACACGCTCTGAATTCAGAGACACACAAAGTAGAAACGGTGGTCGCCAGATACTAAAGAGAGGGAAGAACGGAAAGTGACTGCTACTAGGTCTGGGGTTTCTTTTTGAGGTGATGAAAGCGTTCTGGAACGAGACTGGGGATCCGTGCACAACTCTGTGAATACAGAAAGATCTATTGAATTTTATGTTTTAAATGGGTGAACTTTATGGTAAGTGAATTACATGTCAATAGAGTGTTATGAGAAAAAATCACTACACAAAATCATATAGTGATACTTCCATGCAGGGGCCTGACTGAATCACTCTGCTTACTACAGGATAACCTTCGTAAACACACACATACACACACACACACACACAATCTGTTCAAATGAAGAAATGATTTATTTTCCTACCACCAAATCCCCACAGTGACCAATCATAAAATCAAATTCAAAGTAAAAGAAGAAAAGAACAAAAGAGCACACAAACTGCAATTTGCTGGCAGGTATAAAATGGAACTAACCAAAAACTGCACAAAGAAAAATGTTTATCAGAATCACTCGCTTCCCTTTGATTACATAGATTTAAACAAATCAAAGTCCTTTTTAACTGATGAGAAAATGTGCCAGCTTCTTTATTAACACAGAGCAAGGAAAAACAAGCATTCTCTCCTATAACAAAATTAACATCCCACAGAAGGTCTGTTTGTACTTGGCCGTCACAAACCTTTCATCTCAGAGCACTGCTAAATTAAACAAGCCTATGTTGTATTGAACACAATGAGCCAGACACCTTGGCAGGCTCCTAAAATTCGCCAGTTAATGCTGAAGAACATTAGAAACAGAGAGGAGGGTAAGAACAAGGGTGATGGTCCTGATAAAGCGGCTGTATCTTCGTTCCACCCAACATTTCACTCATCTACGATAATGGAAACACTCTAAGAACTGTGACAAGAAAAGCCAGACAGATCTGGATTCAAGTTATTGTTTTGTTTCTAATGTACTAGCTGAGTGCCCAAGGACAAATCTCATAACAAAGCCTTCTGTTCTCTAAAACTGGAGTGACTGAATCTAGCCTCTGAGAGTCATTAGAGAACAAAGTGAAAGAATACACACCGAAGGTACAGCCCAATGTTCAATACGTACATCCCCACCATAAAAGTCCTCACTGCTCTCAACTCTTCAATGCAAATATTGACTCTGGAGCTTGTATCACAGCACAAGTAACTGACACCAGTCATTCTTTACTACCCCAAGGACATCTAAGCAACCAAAAGATCCTATGAAAATTCTCTATTAAATTATTCCCCTTCCCATATAACTGAAAGTAAGAAAGCCATCAATAAAGTCTGCTTTAAATGTATTAATCAGGGCATGACACAAAGCATTCATTCACCTAAGAGGTATTTAAAAGCAATGAACTGAGAAAGACATACCAAGAGAAACACTTACTATTAGAGACAAATGCCTATTTTTCAGTGCAATAATTGGTAACCTTTCCATAAAGATTGATGAAATCTGATTATAATCCCCAAGTGTCAGTAATCAGTTCTTAAGGAAAAAGAAAAAGGAAGTGGGATGGTTTCAAGCACTGAAGAAAAGATGTAGGCGGATACCCTTCCTACTGACAGCTATTACTGTTAACATTTGAGAGATGGCTGCCAGAAGATTCAGACAAAAAAACTTTATTACATTAAAACAGACTGAAACCTACTTACAACAAAACTTACTGGGTTAACAGACGCAAACATAGCCCGCACCATGAATCAGGTGTCCTCTCTGAACAAACAGGCACAGAGGTGAAGCTGACGTGAAATTCCCACGTTTGTCATTACACTGCTACCTCACACAGGGCATGGTGGAAGTCTACTTAGAGACTGCATCCAGACTCCGCAGGGAGACCATGGGGTAGCAAAGAGTCGGACAGGACTGAGTGACTGAACTGAAGTGAACTGAGACTCTGCAGTGGTAGATAGTAGACACCCTCTGCCCAGCTCTAGACCAAGTTCTAATCACAGCACAAAGAGTACAGGGTCTCAAGGGGGATGGGACACTCAGAGCCTGGAGAGGCCTACCCCTGGGGAGCTCCACCAAGCACCACGTTCATTATGGAACTTGTAGCCCAAAGCTTCTGTTCTCTACCCCTCTTCCCCAAACTCTCCCCCTAAGACTCTGAATTTAATAAAACCTCTGTGAGGGACTAACTCACTGTACATGCTACAGAAGGAAAGCCGAGTGTTGCCTTTGCTAGGGAGATGTTCTCTATACCACACATCAGCACTTATTTTGCCCTCCTATTGCAATTCAGTACTCTCACCCTGACCATGAAACAGTTTCATGTGAATATTCTACCACCACAAATCCTGTATATGAAGACAGAACTTCTCTCTTTCCAACTTTCCAATCAAATAACCACTTACACTGCCAGTCTAAACTTTAAGCTTTATGCCTAAAATAGGAAGAAACTGTTACAAATGCATAAAATCCAACCCATTAAGTGCATAAGAATGTCTTAAAATCTGTTTAAATACAGTATAAAAATTTTTACAAACTCCAGCTCAGAGGAGAAATAAATGATAGTCTTAAGTTTAATTAAGACTCCAGTTTAACTGCTACTAGTAATGCCTCACTTTTCAGAAGTATTTTTAGAATTAGGGTTTTAAAGCATGCAATTAAAGAAAGTAAGTCATCAGTGAAATGAAAGCTATAATATAAGGAACTTCCTATACTATTGGAGAAAAGAGATATAAGAACATAGAACTTCACTTATTTTAGAAAACAAATACAAGATCATATCATTAGCCACAATAAGATAGAGGGTAAAGTCCAGAAAATAAAATTAATTTAGACCTACTAAATGAAGACTCAATAATTTCCTTTCAAGCCTGTCTAGATTTATTAATAACTTTAGATTTATTAAGGAAGGAGTTGCTAAGAAAGTTAAAGTACAAATAAAAATTGCTAGGGGATTATTTAACAAATTAAAAAAATTTTACATGCAAATAGCTGCTGCTAAAATACTAATTAAAACTAGCACATGCATTCTTTAGAATCCCATACTCCAGTGGAAACAAAGTGTATGAAACAAGAATCCTCAACATTGCCTAAATCTATTAGATAATTGTTCCATTCTCTCTGTTTATTTTGGCTGTGAAAAACTGGTTGTGAGTCAGAAACGCTTAATAGGCAGGATACTGGACAAAGATTTACACATTCTTCTTAATGGCTGGCAATCCATTTCTCTACTTTTACTTTTAACAAATGCTCGACTACACAATTAAAATATACCTCAATTTCTCTCCATTATAATTTACTTTATCCTTGTCTTCAAATAACTGAAAGATATTCCCATCTGTATAATATGAAACGTACTGTAAACAGCAGATCAAGTACTTTACCTATTTTAGACATTACCTCCCCATAACAGCAACAAAAAACAAAACAGCAGATTTAAAACACAGTTGTATGTGTGATTCTATGAAGAAATTGGACAGAATCCAAATCAACAGTCCAAACAAAACATCACAAGAGGTTACGGTAGCAAATGTCACTACACTTATATACATCTAGATTTAGGTGCATTTAAACATCACACTACAGACTGATTCCAAATAGGAAAAGGAGTCCATCAAGGCTGTATATTGTCACCCTGCTTATTTAACTTATATACAGAGTACATCATGAGAAACGCTGGGCTGGAAGAAGCACAAGCTGGAATCAAGATTGCCGGGAGAAATATCAATAACCTCGGATATGCAGATGACACCACCCTTACGGCAGAAAGTGAAGAGTAACTAAAAAGGCTTTTGATGAAAGTGAAAGTGGAGAGTGAAAAAGCTGGCTTAAAGCTCAACATTCAGAAAACGAAGATCATGGCATCTGGCCCCATCACTTCATGGGAAATATATGGGGAAACAGTGGAAACAGTGTCAGACTTTAGTGTTTTGGGCTCCAAATTCACTGAAGATGGTGACTGCAGCCATGAAATTAAAAGACGCTTACTCCTTGGAAGAAAAGTTATGACCAACCTAGATAGTATATTCAAAAGCAGAGACATTAGTTTGCCAACAAAGGTCCGTTTAGTCAAGGCTATGGTTTTTCCAGTGGTCATGTATGGATGTGAGAGTTGGACTGTGAAGAAAGCTGAGCACTGAAGAATTGATGCTTTTGAACTGTGTTGAAGAAGACTCTTGAGAGTCCCTTGGACTGCAAGGAGATCCAGCCAGTCCATTCTGAAGGAGATCAGCCCTGGGATTTCTTTGGAAGGAATGATGCTAAAGCTGAAACTCCAATACTCTGGCCACCTCACGTGAAGAGTTGACTCATTGGAAAAGACTCTGATGCTGAGAGGGGTATTCAAAAGCAGAGACATTAGTTTGCCAACAAAGGTCCGTTTAGTCAAGGCTATGGTTTTTCCAGTGGTCATGTATGGATGTGAGAGTTGGACTGTGAAGAAAGCTGAGCACTGAAGAATTGATGCTTTTGAACTGTGTTGAAGAAGACTCTTGAGAGTCCCTTGGACTGCAAGGAGATCCAGCCAGTCCATTCTGAAAGAGATCAGCCCTGGGATTTCTTTGGAAGGAATGATGCTAAAGCTGAAACTCCAATACTCTGGCCACCTCACGTGAAGAGTTGACTCATTGGAAAAGACTCTGATGCTGAGAGGGGCTAGGGGCAGGAAGAGAAGGGGACAACAGAGGATGAGATGGCTGGATGGCATCACTGACTCAATGGATGCGAGTCTGAGTGAACTCCAGGAGCTGGTGATGGACAGGGAGGCCTGGCGTGCTGTGATTCATGGGGTCGCAAAGAGTCAGACACGACTGAGTGACTGAACTGAAACACCACAGGTGCTAGTTTTCTTCTCCAAGAAATTAAATTTCTTAATTAAAATTGAAGGCACATCTCATTTGCATCTTAATTCTAACTTAACAATGATTATATTGACCAATCATTAATTCCTACAAAAATAATTTGAGTGTCTGCCATGTACGTGCCAGGTATCACAGTAGTTGCCGGATGTAAGCTGGTGCATAAAACACACTAGGTCTAAGCCTCAACCATGTTAACTTGGAGTGAAAAGAAAAGCATCACATGAAAGGCAATCTATAAGAAGATGCATTCTATATCAAGGAAAAAGATGAATTTTAACTGGCTTTCAATTAAGTCAAAAAACAAACAGTAAGCCGATGACAAAGTACATGTTTGTTTCATGTGAGACCTTCCTTAGGCAACTTTTATTTGAAATAAAATCTAAAACAAACATAAAATTAGAGCTCATATTCATATCCGAAACTGGCAAAATCCTCTGGACAGATGAAAATCAACATCAGCATTCATACGTATACATGCGAATGCATAGTCACCTAACTCAGTAATATTAGTTAGTGCCAATAATGGAAAATTCTTAAAGAGATGGGAACATAAGACCACCTGACCTGCCTCTTGAGAAACCTGTATGCAGGTCAAGAAGCAACAATTAGAACCAGACATGGAACAACAGACTGGTTCAAAATTGGAAAAGGAGAACATCAAGGCTGTATACTGTCATTTTGCTTATTTAACTTATATTTGAAGTACACTGTGTAAAATGCTGGGTTGGATGAATCACAAGCTAGAATCAAGACTGCTGGGAGAAATATCAACAACTTCAGATATGCAGATTACACTAATGGCAGAAAGCAAAGAGGAACTAAAGACTCCTGATGAGGGTGAAAGAGGAGAGTGAAAAAGCTGGCTTAAAACTCAACATTCAAAAAACTAAAATCATGGCATCACTTCATGGCAAACAGATGGAAAAAAAGTGGAAACAGTGGCAGGTTTTATTTTCTTGGGTTCAAAATCACTGTGGATAGTGACTGCAGCCACAAAATTAAAAGATGCTTACTCCTTGGGGAAAAAAAAAAGCCATGACAAACCTAGATAGCATATTAAGAAGCAGAAACATCACCTTGCTGACAAAGGTCCATATAATTAGAGCTATAGTTTATCCAATAGTCATGTACAGATGTGAGAGTTGGATCATAAAGGCTGAGCATGAAAGAACTGATGCTTTTCAACTGTCGTGCTGGAGAAGACTCTTGAGAGTTCCTTGGACAGCAAGAAGATCAAACCAGTCAATCCTAGAGGAAATCAACCCTGAATATTCACTGGAAAGACTGACGCTGTAGCTGAAGCTCCAATACTTTAGTCACCTGATGTGAAGAGCCAACTCACTGAAAAAGATCCTGATGCTGGGAAATACTAAAGGCAGAAGGAAAGACAGAGAATGAGATGGTTGGATGGCATCACTGACTCAATGGACATGAGATTGAGCAAACTCCAGGAGATAGTGAAGGACAGGGAAGCCTGGTGTGCTTCAGTCCATGGGGGTCACAAAGAGTCAGACACAACTTAGTGACTGAACAACAAAAAATTTAAAAATATTTATACTGAATTAATCAGGGTAATGGGGCTTCCCTGATAGCTCAGTTGGTAAAGAATCCACCTGCAATGCAGGAGACCCCAGTTCAGTTCCTGAGTCAGGAAGATCCCCTATAGAAGGGATAGGCTACCCACTCCAGTATTCTTGGGCTTCCCTCGTGGCTCAGCTGGTAAAGAATCTGCCTGCAATGAAGGAGACCTGGGTTTGATCCCTGGATTGGGAAGATCCCCTGGAGAAGGGAAAGGCTACCCACTCCAGTATTCTGGCCTGGGTCGCAGAGTCAGACATGACTGAGCGACCTTCACTTTCAATCAGGGTAATAGACCTAAAAATAAAGAACTCAATATATTTCAACATTTTCATCACATTTAAAGTCCAAGAGTGTCTCATGTACACACAAGAACCACATGTATGTTTTTAATAAGGAAATTCTTTATGTAAGTAAGGCTATCATATGAAAGAGGTCTTTAAACATGAAAGGTTTACTCTAATCAGAAACCCTGCTATCTTGCTTCCCTGGTGGCTCAATGGCAAAGAATCCACCTGCTACTGCAGGAGACACAGGTTCAGTCCCTGATCTGGGAAGATAACATGTGCCGCAGCTACTGAAGTCCACGCCCAGAGCCAGTGCTCCACAGCAAGACAAGCCACTGCACCGGGAGGCCTGCCCACTGCAGTGGAGATGAGTCCCTGCTAGAAAACCCTGTGTGCAGCAACAGAGGTCCAGCACAGCTCAAATCAACAGATATGGCTAAAACAGGAAAGCCTGCTATCCCAAAAAGATGTCATTTTTCCCCTAATGGATGGGTAAGGATTAAACACACGAACAAAACTCAGTGTGGCTAAGGACACGAAAAACAGGACGCTGGTGAATTTCATTTGGGGAGGGGTCTTTATTTACAGAGGGCAGTTTAGCCACAAGCACCTACATTTAAAATGCGTATCATCTTTGACCCAGTAGTTATACTTCAAAGAAGATAAATGAACAAGCATATAATGATGTAGGTACGGGTTGTTTGACACACTATTATCCACTAGAAACCATCTAAGCAGTCATCAAATGAATGGCTCAATTAAAGTATCGTGCCTCTAAACAATCAAATATTGTCAGTAAAATGACTGTATATGATTATACATGTCTTTTACAATTCATGTGTAAAGATACATAAAATATACTGTTGTAGTAAATAAAAGACCAATTTACTTAAAGATTTATATGTAAATACCTCTACATTCATAAATTTCTAAATGGAGTTTCATCAAAATAATAATGGCAGTCATTTCTGGGTGGCAGGAGTTAGGTGTCATTGATGGAAGTTTTTTCTCACTATTGCAAGAAAAAAAACAACACATTTTCATTTAGGAAAATGAAGTGTTGCAATCTCACCAAGTGGCTTCAAATCTCTTCAACTCCCTACTTTAAAATGAAATGTTGTCACTGAATATTGCAAGTATGTATAATCACCAAACAGCTTACGGATTTCCACCTGTGGGATCTCCTTCTCAGCACCAGGCTTTAAAACAAGGAGATAACAGAAATTTATTAAAGATTCAAGTCAAATAAGTAAGGAAGCCAAATGACCTTAATCAGAAGCCCACATTTCTGGCAACCACCTTAAGAACCTCAGGTTCTATCAACTGACACACTCCTAAAACAACAATCTCCCTCTTGTATCTTCAGAAAGCAGGTATGGAGAGAAATTTTTTTTAAATAAGAGACATTTTCTTTAAAAAAATTGAATCATAAAAAACTTACCTCAGTAAAAATGTTTAATTATTTTCCTGTCTCACATTCTCTTTCTTAGCGCCTTTACTGGGAACCTAGAGAGAAAAAAGTTTAAATTACTTTTTATTCAACATCTATGGCATGCCAGGCAGGGTGGTCAGAGAAAGTATCTCGGAGAACATCAAGTCTGAGAGGAATCAGAATGAATAAAATAGAAGTTACTAAAATGGGAAGATTGGGCAGAAAAGTGAGTAGGTTCAAGGGGAATTGAATAACTTTCCCTAAATGGTTCAAGAACCTATACCAACTATAGTCAGCCTCACAGGCAGGTAAAAAGCTGGGTTGCAGGACTGAAAACCCCTGCCTGAGTCTCAGCCCTACCACTTCCTTGCTTGTCTGCTCCGGAGCAAGTCCATAAGCCTGTGTGCCTTGGTTTCCCCAAGTGCCTAATAATAGGACTCAACTCCTAAGCTGGCTGAGGGTTATGTTAGATTATCCACATCACGGACTTTAAAACAGTTTCTGGGACATAATAAAATGTTCGATGAACATTAGTTTTCATTTTTATTATTACTTGTATATAATCCATTTGCCTTTCACCACCTCTATCACATTATTACTATAATTATTGAGAAATGGCATAATCCTTATCTTCAACATGCTTACAATGTACTGGGTAACAGAACTGCCCAGGCAAATGACACAAGGCAGGTTCAATTCAGTCGCTCAGTCATGTTTGACTCTTTGCAACCCCATGGACTGCCGCACGCCAGGCTTCTCTGTCCTTCACCAACTCCCGGAACCTGCTCAAACTCATGTCCATTGAGTCAAAGAAAGATCTAAATCAATTATTCTTTATTTATTTAAAAACATCTGCATGTCTGCTCTTTTCCAGGTATCCTGCGTTCTTTGGTAGACGTGACAGTCTCTCTCTTCATAGCTTCCAGTCTATCACGGCTAAGCTACACGACAGATGAGCGACACAAGGAGACAGATCCTGTTTTTTTATTGGGTGCGGGGTAGCACGTATTTGAACTGGCAGAATTAGGTAGCAAAACATCCTAAGTGGAAGGGATGGCATTATAGGAAACACGGGGCCTTTGGGGAAGGCTACGCAGCCTCTGGTCAGGGAGCATCCGAGAGGGCAACCAGCAGCAAGCTCAGAGAGAGAGGCAGGAGGGGCCTCAAATGCTGGGTGAGTTTGTTCTTTTCTCAAGGATACTGATTATTCTGCTCGGAGTGAATCACAGCTTACTTTTAATTTCAAGTCTGGTATTGTTTTATTACTTTTCTTCACAATGTCTCTTTTACAGGTGAGAGGGGAAAGGGAAGAAACGAAAGAGAACAGCAACCTCAATCCATGCTGCTGTTGGCAGTGGCAGTGGTAGGAGAGGCACCAAGTGATGAATTTCACATTCTTCTTAATTCTCCGAACATTCCTACCAAGCCAGAATTGTTCCTTTTACTAATTAGGAAACCGAGGCTCAGAGGAGTCAAACAGACCCCCAGATGTCCACTGAGCTCATAAACGCAGCTATAGAATTTAACTGCAAGCCTGACTTCCAAGGCTTTCTTTCTCTTCAGGCAAAAAAAAGTATAAGGGATTCCACAGAATTTAATGCCCGTTAAAAACTAATTAGAATTTCAAGGTATATCACCTTCTGTACTTACACAGAAATAAATAACCTTCATACAATCAAAATCACTTAGAAAAGATAAAGACTTCATTATCTTCAAAAGATAAAGACTTTATATGTATGTATAAAAACATACATATATGTATATATAGGCATTCATATAAATATGAAATGAAAATGAAAGTTAGTCACTTAGTCGTGTCTGACTCTTCGTGATCCCATGGACTGTAGCCCACTGGGCTCTTCTGTCCATGGAATTCTCCAGGCAAGAATATTGGAGTGGGTTGCCATTTCCTTCTCCAATTCACATAAATATACACACATATAAAAAATGTAATAAGAAATGGGAAAAACCTGTATGAGAAAAATTTGTGCTCTAGGAGTCAGGAGTAAAACCAAACAAATGAAAAAAATACATCATGGTCTTGGAATGGAAAATTCAATATCAGAAAGATATCAATTCTCCCAATGGTAGTTTATAAATTTAACATGATCCCAACTTTTTTAAAGTGTGTTTTTCTTTTCTGGAACTGACAAATGATTCTAAAGTTCACATGGAAAAATAAACAAGCAAGAATGGCCAGGAAAATGAAGGGCAACAGGACAAACTAGTTTCACAAGGCATTAAGACGTTTTATAAATCCAATAATGTGTACTTGTGCAGGAATAGAAAGACTTAATGGAACTGACCAGAAAGCCCAGAGAGGTCTCCAATATATCTGGAAATCTGAACTATAATGAAAGTGTACTCTATACTGAAACAAATGGCTAAAAATTAGTGGTAACCATATGGATAAAGCTGAGTCTATATATCACCCCTGAATACCAGAATAAATTCTAAACAGGTCAAAGATTTAAGCGTAAAAATGAAACCATAAAGGGAAAAATCCTTAAAGAAAAGAAACATGGGCGAAATCCAAACTCTTTGGAGGCCTTTTCATGACTCAAAATCCATAAAATATTAACTGCCTAAAATTTAAAGAAAAAACTTTAAAGCCTTCTCTATGCCAAAATACATTAAACTTTTGAAAAATGACAAGCTTGAGGAAACTGCAATTCACATCACAAAGGTCTAATTTATAAATTCCTAGGAATTGTTAAGAAAAAAAGTAATTCAAAAGAAAAATGTGCAAAGGGCATGAACAAATAGTTCATAGAAAAGAAACAGTCTTAAAAACAATATATTTGAATCAATTCTAATGAGGTGGATGAAACTGGAGCCTATTATACAGAGTGACGTAAGCCAGAAAGAAAAACATCAGTACAGTATACTAACGCATATATATGGAATTTAGAAAGATGGTAACGATAACCCTGTATGCAAGACAGCAAAAGAGACACAGATGCATAGAACAGTCTTTTGGACTCTGTGGGAGAGGGTGAGGGTGGGATGATTTGGGAGAATGGCATTGAAACATGTACAATATCATATGTGAAACGAATCACCAGTCCAGGTTCAATGCATGATACAGGGTGCTCAGGGCTGGTGCCCTGGGATGACCCAGAGGGATGGTATGGGTGGGGGGAGTGGGAGGAGGGATCAGGATGGGGAACACATGTATACCCATGGTGGATTCATGTTGATGTATGGTAAAACCAATACAATATTGTAAAGTAAAAAGAAAGAAAGAAAGAAAGAAAGAAACAGCTTTTAAGCATGTGAAAAGATGCTCAGCCTCCTTCATAATCAAAGTAATGCACATTAAAACCACAATGAGTTACTTTCCACCTTATGGACTGATACAAATCCAAAGGCTGGTAATCAGCCTATTACAAGAGGCTGTGGAGACAGATACCTGCAAGGGTTCAAACTGGTACAACCCTGAAGGTGGGCAGCATTTATCAAAATGTGTAAACGCAATGCTCACGGACCCAGCAACCCCGCTTCTGGAAAGGTATCCCACAGATACACTTCACATGTATGAAGTGACATGTGCACAGCGTTATTCACCACAGGCTGTGACTGCAAGACTGGAAACCATTCAACTATCCATCAATGGGGGTTAACTTCAACAAACTGTGGCACAGGCCACACAACAGTATATCCTGCATCTGTTAATAAATCTTTTCTATATACTAATGTGGAAAGATGCTAAAGGTACACTACTGAAAGAAAAAAAACAGGGTCAGAATAATTTATGTAGCATACTACATATAAAAGGAGTGGGTATATGCAGTGTACTGGTATTTGCTTGTATCTACACAAAGAAACAACAGACACCTGTAGGACACAAATAGAAAACATTCTCTATGGCTGGAGACAGCATGTTAAACCAAAACAAAACTGGAAATTAGACTCCTCAAAATAGATTTTTTAGTTTTTGAATCACATGAACATTTTATATATACAAAAAGAATTTTAAAGTGTTAAGAATGTACTTCATAGGAGAAAGAAAAAGAGAACTACTTATCACCTAGAGTCAAAATCCAACACACATTAAAAGGGAATGTTTTCCCAAATTAGGAGTTTGAGATTAACAGATACATACTTTTGTACATAAGATAAACAACAAGGACCTACTGTATAGCACATGGAACCATATTCAATATAATAATCTAAAATGGAAGAATCTGAAAAAGAATACATATGTGTGGGTGTGTATATATATATATATATATGTATGTATGTATAACTGAATCACTTTGCTGGACACCTGAAACTAACACAACATTGTAAGGCACTATATTTCAATTTAAAAATAATAAAAATAAAAGAATTTTTCTATGAATTAGATGTTAACAAGCAAATTTAGTGTACCATCACTAAATTTCACACAATGTTTAAGTTTTTCTTTAATCAAGCTAAAGCACATTATAGTAATCTCTAAAATCACTATTTGGAGGACAAGAAATCAGAAGAATAGAAGAGAAAAAGTACAACGAGGATGCTTTCACATAGTGGTTCTCAAAGTATGGTCCCTGGGCCAGCAGCATCAGCATTATCTGAGAACCTGTTAAAAGCGCAAATTCTCAAACCCTAGTCCAGACCCACTGAATAGAAACTTGGGAGTGGTAGGGAGCGGTTCTGGTGATAAGCACTCCAGTCTGAGAGTCAGTGATCTGGCCAAGTGCTCCTTATATATCTTCATGCATCACTTTAGGAGAATCTTATTAAAAAGCAGATTGTGGTTCAGTAGTCTGGGGTGAGCCCCAGAGCTGGCATTTCAAACAAGCTCCAGGAGGCTGCGAATGTGCAGCAGGTTGAAGGAGAACACTTACAATGGTTGAGTTTCTTCAGTGGTTGAGTTTCCTATGAAACCTGCCCTCAGTAGAGTCCTTACACAGATTTCTAGGCTGGGGGACACCACGTAGTCTCCCATATAAATTCTGTCTTTAACACAGAATAAATACATTCAGTGAAAAAAGTCAAAGTTGCTCAGTCTTGTCCGACTCTTTGCAAGCCCACAGATTGTAGCCCGCCATCCTCCTCTGTCCATGGAATTCTCCAGGCAAGAATACTGGAGTGGGTTGCCATTCCCTGTTCCAGGGGATCTTTCTGACCCAGGGATTGAACCCAGGTCTCCTGCATTGCAGACAGATTCTTTACCATCTGAGCCACTATACCTTATTAAAATAACAGGAATTGTTGAAATTCAACTTAAGGATGTCTCATTTGAGACAACTTTCATTTATAAGTGGACCTAGGACTCTTTCAGAATGGGGGGAAAAAAAGAAGGCATATTCATACATCTACCTGGTTATACTGTCTGATTACCTTTACTTCAAACATTAGCCACACCATCTTCTCTCCATGAAAAATGATCAAGCAGTTTTGTTTCTTCTAAACATATTTTCAAATGATTCTTATACTTACAAACACTGATTCTCCATTTGCTTTACATGGGGGAGAAATGTTTATAGGAATCTTTCAAGTTAAAGAATTCTAATTTAGATGGAAGAACCTGGAACTGGTATGTATCTACATTTTGCAAGTCATTCCTTGGACAGTTTTTGGTGTTAAACATTAATCAATGTGCTGAATGTCTACATATCCCTATCTCACTGCATCTAAGATGCCATCATGTCCATACACACTATTATCCTGTGTAACACTAAGAAAGAACAAAAGCTGCCAATGAAACCCTGACATGTCAATTTTAAGACAGCAGTCTATCTCAGACATGCATCTTAAAATCAATGAAATGGCTTAATTATAAATCTCAGAGATATATACATAATAAATTATGCATTTTCATTTATAGAGGCATGGATTTTTGTTCACACAACAATTTGTCCCCATACCTAAAACAGTGGAAAAGTTCCAACATCCACATAATATGACTTGGTTCATTTTTGTACGTGAATATTTTTTTAAAAGGCAGTGATTAAAAAAAACAAAACAAAAAAACAGGAGTGACCTCTTTTTACCCTGAAACATAATACTGCTTGTGCAAAGTAATAAAAATTAATCATTCTTAATTTGGATAATTTTCCCATCCAGAAGGATTCAATGTATCTATCTCTAGGCAATTTAAAAGACATCCTTCTATTCTGACAACAACCTTACTTACATGTTTGTTTCCATTGCACCTTTCAAAAGTAACAAGAAATGAACAACAAACATCTTACAGCAAAGAAGTCACTTTATCTATCCAACAGAAAGGAAAGATAAACTTCCTGTGTGGATTTAACAAAAGTTGAAGAAATTCATCTTGTTACACTATAGCTGTACAATAGCTGAAGTTGAACTATCTTAACTCAGTTTGCATTTTCCCCATGGCAGTAAGACTAACTCAGTTTCAAATGAAATCAGAATTTCTAACGAATCCTATCAGGAGCACAGAGGACAATGTAACTATATTCATTTTAATTTTCACTCTCCTTCAATATGTATTGACCAAATTCTCTAACGTGGATATTAGTACGCAGAGAGAAAGAATGGCTTCCCCGATGGCTCAACAGTAAAGAATCCGCTTGCAATGCAGGAGCTGCAAGAGACACGGGTTGGATCCCTGGGTCGGGAAGATCCCCTGGAAGAGGGCACGGCTACCCACTCCAGTATTCTTGCCTGGAGAATCTCATGGACAGAGGAGCCTGGCGGCTACTGTCCATATTGTCGCAAAGAGTCACATATGACTGAAGCGACTTAGCACACATGCAGAAAGAAGAGGGGAAAAATATTCCCAACAAAAACTCAGTTAAATTCTGCCCCCTTCCTTGCTATAACTGAGTCTACAATTTAGAGTCACTCTCAATGGAGCTATACCTTGAGACATGTGAGGTCCTCTGACATGCTTAGTTATCAAAGTGATTGGGGTACACCACTAGCATTTACAGCTTGGGAGCCAAGATGCTGAAACTTCTCACAATGCATGGGCTAGATCCACATAATGAAGATTTATCCTGGTCCTGAGAGTTTTCAATGACCAGCCAGATTAATCACCTTAACTGGCCTTACTTCAGAACATAATACTAAATATTTTATAAGAAATTATGGAAAAACCCTAGTAATTTAAGAGAAGGTAGCTAAAGCAAGGTAAGTTGAGACTGAATGACTAGGGTCTGAAAATTAGTGACTATTTCCACACACCAAGCATTAACTCAACATATAATTGCAGTGTCACAACACTGAGCTTATCTACACTATGTGAGATACCGCCACCGAATTAAACAAACAAAAACCCTTCAATCTAGCTAATATTTTATTCATTATCAGACAGAAGCAGTAGGAATCCAGCATGTTGCCTCAAAGCAGCAGTACTTCAAAGCTTGCGGCACAAAAGATGCCCTACAATGTTGTCTGAAAGTCTGGCATTCACGGAAGGGCTATATTAGTATTATTTATATGCTGACTGAGATAGTCCGTACTTTCTCTTGTCCTGTACTCCAAACTCAATCCAGGCGTGTACTTTCATAATCATAAATAAGTTATTCAAACACTTAAGGTGTCCTCCACTTCCGTGTCTACCTAGACCTCTAATCTTTCCTTTCCGTGTATGAAATAGCTCCTGACATTTTTACCTCTCTTTAACCCAAGCTTATTCACTAGAAGCAGGTAGGAGCAGTCCAGTCCGCAGCACAGCAGTAACGTGCTAGACGTGATGTGGCAATGCAGGTCGTGTATTGTTCTTTAATTTCTAACATTTAAATCGGAGCATCACAGTGGTTTTCAATTACGTACGTAGGTAGCTTTTATTTCTGATGTATTTCATTGGAGCTGTAACGGGGGCTTTACAAACAGTTGCTGCAAAGGGGAGGGGCCTTGGTTCTGACAAAGTCGAGCACCACTGCTCCGAAGAGTGGAATCACGTGCTGAACAACAAAAAAAAAAGTTTTCCTTTGCTTAAAGCAAGCCCTGGGCTCCAATATTGCACTTCCATTCGATCGGACATCCCACCCCAGACACACACCGCTGCTTTTAAGCCCACTTCTGCCCTCACACAGGGCCAAAGAAAAGTTTTTGTCCATTTCGGGAACAGGGACCCTCTGGGGAAGCTGACAAAGGACGAGGACTCTCCCCCAAGAAACTCCTGTGCCATGCTGCATTCAGTTAGGAGGAGAGGGGGCCCCCCCAGACACACCCTCTTGCAGCTCAATCGGAACCTGAGGAGAATTCGAGCCCTAAAACCCCGCGAGTGGGGGCGGGGAGAAGGATGGGCGGCAAGGACGGGGCGGGGCGCTGGAGTCGCCGTGCCCGGGTGTGAACCCCGACTCCACCGCGTCCCAGCGGCGTGACCCTGGGCAGGGCGCTTCACCTCTGCGGGCAGCCCCGAGCGGAACCGCCTAAGTGCCGGCAGGCGATTAAGGCTCACTCAACGGTGTTGCTCCTTCAATCTAGCTAATATTTTATTCATTATCAGACAGAAGCAGTAGGAATCCAGCATGTTGCCTCAAAGCAGCAGTACTTCAAAGCTTGTGGCACAAAAGATGCCCTACAATGTTGTCTGAAAGTCTGGCATTCACGGAAGGGCTATATTAGTATTATTTATATGCTGACTGAGATAGTCCGTACTTTCTCTTGTCCTGTTACTCCAAACTCAATCCAGGCGTGTACTTTCATAATCATAAATAAGTTATTCAAACACTTAAGGTGTCCTCCACTTCCGTGTCTACCTAGACCTCTAATCTTTCCTTTCCGTGTATGAAATAGCTCCTGACATTTTTACCTCTCTTTAACCCAAGCTTATTCACTAGAAGCAGGTAGGAGCAGTCCAGTCCGCAGCACAGCAGTAACGTGCTAGACGTGATGTGGCAATGCAGGTCGTGTATTGTTCTTTAATTTCTAACATTTAAATCGGAGCATCACAGTGGTTTTCAATTACGTACGTAGGTAGCTTTTATTTCTGATGTATTTCATTGGAGCTGTAACGGGGGCTTTACAAACAGTTGCTGCAAAGGGGAGGGGCCTTGGTTCTGACAAAGTCGAGCACCACTGCTCCGAAGAGTGGAATCACGTGCTGAACAACAAAAAAAAAAGTTTTCCTTTGCTTAAAGCAAGCCCTGGGCTCCAATATTGCACTTCCATTCGATCGGACATCCCACCCCAGACACACACCGCTGCTTTTAAGCCCACTTCTGCCCTCACACAGGGCCAAAGAAAAGTTTTTGTCCATTTCGGGAACAGGGACCCTCTGGGGAAGCTGACAAAGGACGAGGACTCTCCCCCAAGAAACTCCTGTGCCATGCTGCATTCAGTTAGGAGGAGAGGGGGCCCCCCCAGACACACCCTCTTGCAGCTCAATCGGAACCTGAGGAGAATTCGAGCCCTAAAACCCCGCGAGTGGGGGCGGGGAGAAGGATGGGCGGCAAGGACGGGGCGGGGCGCTGGAGTCGCCGTGCCCGGGTGTGAACCCCGACTCCACCGCGTCCCAGCGGCGTGACCTGGGCAGGGCGCTTCACCTCTGCGGGCAGCCCCGAGCGGAACCGCCTAAGTGCCGGCAGGCGATTAAGGCTCACTCAACGGTGTTGCCGCGCCCGGCAGCGCCGCGTCCTCCCGCGCCAACGCGCCGCCGGGGAAAACTGAGGCGCGCCCCGCGGCCGCACCCGCGAGCGGACGCGGGCTGCGAGGGGACCGGCCCGGCCGCCCCGCGGCCCCGGCCCGGCCGCCCCGCCCCGCCCGCTCGGGTCCCGGGACAGCGCGGACCGGGCGACTCCGCTGCAGCCGCGGGGCCGCCCGAGGTGGCCGCCCAGAACGCGGGCCGCCCGCCCGCCCGGCCGGGTCCCCCGCCTGGCCCTCGGTCTCCACTGCTCTCACCCGCTCCTCAGTCCCAACGGCAGCCGCCGCCGCCCGCAGCTCACCTCCCCGGCCGCCGCCGCCGCCGCCGCGCGATCTCGCGAGACTTCGCTCCCCTCGGCGCTCCCCCGCCCTGCCCGCGCCGCGCGCGGACCCCGGCCTGGAAACGGCTGGACGCCCTCCTCGGGAGCGGCCCCCCAAGCCTCCGGGTTAAGTCTAGGCGGGCTCGCGACCCCGCGTCCTGGTCCCTGCGTCATTCCCGCCCACCTCCGTGAAGGTGAGGGGTTAAATGCCAGGTGCGGGTCGGCCGCCTCCTCACCTGGCCGGCCGGGTGCGCGTGCGCATGCGCGCGCCCGGGGCCCTGGACCTTCGAGCCTCTGCAAAAGCTCTAACCACAGTGACAACAGTGATCCCTGCAGCCAGTCTTGGAATGCTTCCTGGGTGCCGAGTACTTCTAAAACTTCCTGGGTCCTCACAAGTTCCACCAAGAAGTGGGTATTACCATCCTCTCCTCTCCAGAGGGGATAAAACGCAGGCTTGACCAGGTTAAGAACTATCTCTGGGTCACGCAGCTAGGAGTAGGCATCCGGGGTTGTCTGCTCAAACCGAAGCCCTGATTTCCCTCCTCCATGACGATCCCCAGGCCCTGTCCCTGTTCCTTCTTCCGCTGAGGCGCCAAATCTCAGCCCTTCACTTCCCTCCCACGGTTCAAGCGCTCCTAGGAGGGCAGTTGCTACAGTCCCTCTGGTTTTATAAAGCTGCAGTCAGCAAAATGCTTCTCCCTCATTACCCGAACTTCCTAAGGCCTTCCTGTGCCATACCGTCTCTCCTCTTTAGACTGGTGGTGGTTTGATGATAACACGGTAGGATGGGACACAAGACATAGAACCAGAATGTATTTGCATGGATGTTAGGGGGCTCCAAGGAAGGTGTGACGTCTTCCTGGGATAAAATCTTAACCTTATATAATTGTTTCTGAAAAAAGACGGGCTAGCAATTATTGAGGGCATTTCAAGGTCACTATCAATATTCTTCTGAGTCAAATCATAGGAAAATGGAGACTCAAGGAGATGAAGAAATTGGCTCAAGTCTCCACTGTAAGATGAGGTTTGAACCTGAGTCTGAGTCCAGAACCCAGTACTGCCTTGCACTAAAGTGCCATGAACTAGCAAGTCTGGGCCAACAAGCTGCTGTAAAATTGAAAGCCTTGGAGGTTCTAGCTATTCCTTTACCTTGCATGAGAGACTGCAGGGGCTTGCCCAGCCCACCTGACAGTCAAATCCATCTCAGCAAAGGCAGGCCTGCCCACCCTGCAAGCCTGCCCAGTCCCTCTAGAAATAACACTGTTTCCTCCTTATATGCAGAGTACATCATGAGAAACACTGGAGGGCTAGAGGAAGCACAAGCTGGAATCAAGATTGCCAGGAGAAATATCAATAACCTCAGGTATGCAGATGACACCACCTTTACAGCAAAAAGTGAAGAGGAACTAAAAAGCCTCTTGATGAAAGTGAAAGAGGAGAGTGAAAAAGTTGGCTTAAAGCTCAACATTCAGAAAACTAAAATCATGGCATGGGAAATAGATGTAGAAACAGTGTCAGACTTTATTTTGGGGGGCTCCAAAATCACTGCAGATAGTGATTGCAGCCATGAAATTAAAAGACGCTTACTCCTTGGAAGGAAAGTTACAACCACCTAGACAGCATATTAAAAAGCAGAGACATTACTTTGCCCACAAAGGTCTGTCTAGTCAAGGCTATGGTTTTTTCTGTGGTCATGTATGGATGTGAGAGTTGGACTGTGAAGAAGGCTGAGCGCTGAAGAATTGATGCTTTTATTTGTTTGTGTGTGTGTGTGTGTGTCTGTGTGTGTGTTTTAGAATTGATGCTTTTGAACTGTGGTGTTAGAGAAGACTCTTGAGGGTCCCTTGGACTGCAAGGAGATCCAAGCAGTCCATTCTAAAAGAGATCAGCCCCGGGATTTCATTGGAAGGACTGATGCTGAAGCTGAAACTCCAGTACTTTGGCCACCTCAGGCGAAGAGTTGACTCATTGGAAAAGACTCTGATACTGGGAGGGATTGGGGGCAGAAGGAGAAGGGGACGACCAAGGATGAGATGGCTGGATGGCATCACTGACTCGATGGGCGTGAGTCTGAGTGAACTCCGGGAGTTGGTGATGGACAGGGAGGCCTGGTGTGCTGCGATTCATGGGGTTGCAAAGAGTCGGACACGACTGAGTGACTGAACTGAACTGAACTGCAGGCCAGAGGTTATAGATACCCTCCAGGTTCAAACATCACCAAATCCACCTGATGAATGAAATGAATGAATGAGAGGAAGGGAAGCAGTGACAGACGGTAGGCAGTGACAAGTTACCAAGCACTGTACCAGGTGCTGTCCATTCACTAGGTAATTTCCATTGGGAGGGAGGTATGTGTCCCCATTTTGCAGATAAGGAAACAAGGGCCTAAGGGTACATACAGGTACTAAGTGGGAGGGCTGGGGTTCCACCAGGGCAGTCTGTCCCAGGCCAACAAACTTTGGCCTCAGTCACCAACAAGTTTCTCCCCAGACTCAAAAGCCTATATCTTCATACAGCTGAAAAGTTAAATATCTCCTGAGATCAAGACTCCAATCTAAGATACCATTTGTATAAAATAAAGATGTAAATAGGCTGTTGGGAATATGCACCCAGTTAATGTATGTGAAGCATGCCAAAAAGTGCCTTAAGCACTCAGTAAATTACAGCTATTATTACATTGGTAGGCTGTTTATTTTATTCCTTCCCCATCTCCCATTATAAATTCCAGATTGATTTGGAGGATGTGGCCTTATCTGCTCAGACATGGGAATAAAATTAGTTTCTAGCACATCTGAAACAATCCGCTGCTCTTTAGTGGATGAAATTACCCCCACCCTTCCTCCTGACAGTGGAAAGAGTCCCGAAGACTCTCCTGGAGCTTTGATGTGCTCTCCCTTCCCAGTTTCCTGGGTGACTGGCAACCTGTTTTATAAAAGCCTCCCCTTATACAGGAAAAGCCACCCAAATATTTTCAAGTTGTTGGCAATGGCACCCTACTCCAGTACTCTTGCCTGGAAAATCCCATGGACGGAGGAGCCTGGTGGGCTGCAGTCCATGGCGTCGCTAAGAGTCGGACACGACTGAGTGACTTCACTTTCACTTTTCACTTCCATGCATTGGAGAAGGAAATGGCAACCCACTCCAGTGTTCTTGCCTGGAGAATCCCAGGGACGGGGGAGCCTGGTGGGCTGCTGTCTCTGGGGTCGCACAGAGTCAGACACGACTGAAGCGACTTAGCAGCAGCAGCAGCCGCAAAAAGAAAAAAGAAACATTTAAGCTGAAACCTGGTAAGAGAATTTTGGTGAGGTTGGGGGTTAATATAACCACTATGATATCATGAGGAAAGTTTTTATAGGAATTGAAGCTGGCACCACCCTCAGGCCACAGTACCCTAGGTTAGGTTTCTACCCTGATTCAAGGCACGTCACAGGTTCCCATCAATGACAACAGCTCAGCTCACCCCGAACTGATCCTCACAGGGCAAGGATGGATGTAACAGGATCCATGGAGGGCATTACAGATGGACCAAAAAATTCTGGGTGATTCTAAAATATTTACACCTCTAAGGGTTTAACCTGTGGTTTCCAGGAAGCACTATTAAAACATCTTAGATCCAAGAGTAACTTTACAAATGCCCGTAATGGGATTTGTTTCTGCTTATTCACTCAGTAAAAACTTAAGCACTTAAGTGCCAATTACTGTGTTAGTAGCTATGAGCAAGACACAGTCTAGGCTCTCATCACAATGATGGCCTAGATGGAAGAGGGATGTTAATTTAATAACTGAACCAATAAATGTTGAAATATTATGTGATAAATAGAATGAAAAAGAAGAGCAAGTGACCGGGGAAAAAAGAAAGAAAGAAAAAAAAAAAGCCTGAATGGAAGGGTAGGAAAGAACTTGGCTTGAATTTGTGTTCTGGAGGGTGCATTAGCATGAACTAGGCAAGGAAGAAAGAAGAGAGCAAGGAATAGGAGCTAGGGATGGCTCAGCAAGGAATAGATGAGGGTGGGAAACGGAGGTTAGGTTGGACTGGGGCCGTGTGAAGTATCTCGGGGACTTCACTGGTGGTCCAGTAGCTAAGACTCCATGCTCCCAACGCAGGGGCCCTGGGTTTGATCTCTGGTCAGAGAACTAGATCCTTCGTGGCACAACTAAGAGTTCACATGCTACAACTAGAGATCCCACGTGCCCCAACAAAGGCCCAGCACAGCCAAATAAATGAATATATATATATTTTTTTTTTTTTTTTTAAAGGCAGCTCAGGTAGGTACATACTCTGAGCACATGGGGACAGTGGAGAGAAGAGAACCCGACTGGAGATGAGAGAGTGTCACGGACAATGCCATTGGTTTCCACATACCCATCCTTCCCCATTGGGTAATCCAAGCTCATTACCTCCAGCCAATCTGTATTTGAGGAAATCTCACATCATATGAATACATCCCATCACCCAAGTGTAGAAATCAGGATGCAAATATCCTGCTTCCCTCGCAACCAGGACAAGGGGTATGGCACAGGCTCTGCTGGCCAGAGGTACCATGTGAAGCTGAGCCTCATTTCTGTTGATGTGACCGGTGGCCAGAGTGACTGGCTTTGGGGTGGCAGTTGCAGGGCCAAGCTCCCAATGGAGAAGCCACATGAGAGCTGACGGCAGTGGTGGTCGTGGTGATGGCAACTCAGGCAGGCTTATGGTTCGCTGATTGGGCCAGGCGTGCAGTGTGGTTTGGGGCATTTTTCCTAGAAGCTTAGCCTCAATTTCTTTCCTCCAGCCCTCCCAATGATTCTGTGGGAGACCTAACATCCTTTATTACATTCCCCTTTCTGCTTAAATCAGCCAGCATTTCCACCAAGAACGCTGACCTCTCAAAGGCCAAAGCTGGCTGGAGCCAATGGAACTTGGAGAGAGACTCACTGGGGCCGTGGTGAGAGGAACCTTCTCTGTTGGAAGAAAGAGCCCCAGGAAACCAGCTCGATCTTGATAGCATTCCTTAGGCAGGTTGGCAGGGAGTCCATTGGACCCAGTCACGAAGTCGCCTATGTCTTAGAATGTATGGCCGTTTGGAACCTATGGCCGGTTACCCACAACAGAAGCAAGAGGTGGGAAAGTGGTTAATTGATAATAAAGGAGCCATAGGAACAGTCTCCTTGGTGTTGTCAGGAGATTGACCTTCGTTACCTTCATTGGTAATGAAGACCTTCATTAGACCTCCCAAGATCTAAGGGAAACAAAATGACCTAATGTTAACTGTCCAGTCCTCTACAAAAGCTCTTTTTAGTAACAGGTCAAAAGGTATATAATAAGATGTCTTGGGTATGTGGGTCTCTTCTGGTTGTCTGTGCCAGAAGCTGTCTCTGTTACTTTCCGACTTCAAATAAAACTGTTAAACTGCTGCAAAGACCCAAGCTACTGTGTTCCTTTGATCTCAGAGTGAATTCTTCCCTTTGAAGATCACGATCCCGTAGCCGACGCTGAATATCACAGAACACACTCCCTGCCTGGCTTGAAATCTCAGTTGCCCTCAACAGTTTCCACAACTGAGGGATATGATAAGGTCTGCTTGGCACAGCAGAGAAACCAAAAGATCTGGGTCCTTGACTACATCACCAAGCTGCTAGACTGATATCAGACCTGTAAGGCCCTGGACATCTCCTTCTCTGTGTTAATGGTGCTCAGTCACTCAGTTGGGTCCAACTCTGGCAACCCCATGGACTGTAGCCCACCAGGTTCCTCTGTCCATGGAATTTCCCAGGCAAGAATCCTGGAACTATTTGCCATTTCCTACTCCAGGGGCTCTTCCCAACCCTGGTATCGAAACTGCGGCTCCTACAATGGTGGGCAGATTCTTTAGCACAGAGCCACCTGGGTGAGCCCCTCCCTGAGCTAATGCATGAGGTCAAATCAACCTGAGTTGGCTTCTCTGTTCTTTGCAGCCCAAACATTCACAATGATGCAGGAAGAAAGAAGCAACTTACGGAGAATAGACACGTATCTTTTCTGGGTCTGTCAGGAACTACCCAAATCCAGGGAATCTTTGTCTACCAGCCTCCTTCACCCCTACCCAATATCACTCAGGGCTCGCCTGAGTGAGCGTGAGTAAAAGCCGCTCAGAAGTGTCTGACTCTGCGACCCCGTGGACTATACAGTCCATGGAATTCTCCAGGCCAGAATACTGGAGCGGGTAGCTGTTCCCTTCTCCAGGGGATCTTCCCAACACAGGGATCGAACCCAGGTCTCCCACATTGCAGGCAGATTTTTTACCAGCTGAGCCACCAACCTGGCCCCAAACACTTCATTCCAGAAAACACATTCTTACATTGGCCTTCCCAGCCTTGGACTATCTCTTTGAAGGGCACCAAGTGGTTCTGTCACTTGCCCAGCTCACACATCTGGTAAGTGGCAGAGCTGAAGGTCTGGAGGCAAGCCAGATCCCAGACTTTTAACCACTGTTTAATGCCATGCCCCATCCAGTCTCATTCCATTAAAAAAAAAAGAAAGTGTGGCCTTGAGCCAGGAAAAAAAAAAAAAACAGACAAAGAGCTCAAGTTCAGCTCCATATTTGCTATATGGCCTTGAGCAAGCTTTTTAAGACTTACTTTTAGATGTAAATGAAGTTAATGATGCCAGCCTCATAGAATCTGGCAGTCATCTGTATGGTTCACTCATGACCTCTGGCTCCCCACCTTCTGGGCACACAGTGGAACCCACTTCCTGGACCCTGGGTTGGAGTCATATGAATAGTCCCAGCCAAAGAATGTGAATGGCAGGAATATGTGTCACTTCTGGGTTGCTGCTCTCTTAAGCAGAGCCCCTAGCCTATCCATCATGGACACGTGATGTGAGCAAAAACCAAACTATTATTGTTGGCAGTTGAAAAGACCTTGATGCTGGGAAAGATTGAGGGCAGGAGGAGAAGGGGACGACAGAGGATGAGATGGTTGGATGGAATCACCGACACAATGGACATATGTGGGTTTGGGTGGACTCCAGGAGTTGGTGATGGACAGGGAGGCCTGGCATGCTGCGGTTCACGGGGTAGCAAAGAGTCGGACACAACTGAGTGACTGAACTGAACTGAACTGATGTTTGTCAAAGTACATACTAGCCTATACTGATCGATACATATAGTATGGTCATTTTCTCATTTACTCAAGAACCACTTCTCTGTTGTGGTTCAAACCCCAAATGGACAAGAAAGAAAGCGTAGGCAGCAGTCCTGAAGGTTCTAGTGCAATATATCTGAGAGGGGGCCCAGTCCTCTGCTTTTATCCCCACAGTGATTCTGATGCCCTGGCAAGTCTGAGACCCTTGCGTTACTATTGCCCCACCATATGATGGTAGAGTAGGGCAGGATCCTCACCCTTGAGGGCCACATAGACTAGAGATGACANTTACAGCAAAACAAACTAAAAAATAAAAATTAATTAAAAAAAATAAAGAATCTGCCTGCAGTACAGGAGACTCTGATTCAATTCCTAGGTCAGGAAGATTTGCTGGAGATGGGATACGCTACCCCTCCACTATTCCTGGGCTTCCCTTGTGGCTCAGTTGGTAAAGAATCCCCCTGCAATGAGGGAGACCTGGTTTTGATCCCTGTGTTGGTCAGATACTCTGGGGAAGGGAAAGGCTACCCACTCCAGTATTCTATCCTGGAGATTCCATAGACTGTATAGTCCATGGGATCCCAAGACATGACTTAGCGACTTTCACTTCTCTTCCTTCTAGTCCTTCATTCAAAGTGCGTGATATTGCCTTTAAAGTTCCTGGAAAATTGATGGAGCCAAACATTTTAGCAATATCATTGAGACTGTTGTTCTTAAGCAGTCCCAAAGAATTTACTAATTGGTAAAGATACTTGGAAAAGTTGTATCAGTTGCTATAGGCCAGAATCAACTTTTATCATAGCTCTTCAATTTTTCTAATATCAATTTTAAACAATAACACTTTCTTTATTTTTACAAAAACATGAATGTCTATTTTTTAAATTTTAATTTGTCATAGAAACTTTTGCTGTTTAAATAAAAAAGCATCTGAAGAGAATTAAGTCGGCATCATTTTTGTGATTGAATAGAAGAAAAATCATTTAAGATTTAAATTGTACCTAGTGAGAATGGCTGGGGTTCTTAGTTACAATTCTCAAATGACATAGTTGTGCATATGCATAACATTTTATAAAAAATAGTAGTTTATATTTTTACAGCATGATAAAAATCCAGGAGCTAAATGATGATAATGGTTTCACATAATGTGAATATACTTAATGCTTATAAATAGTAATTTTAAGTTTTATATATATATATATTTCCATTGTTAAAAAATAAAGTTTAATATTTGAAAAGTAAGCTTTTATTAAGTAGTGCCATTCACATGGCATATTGAAGATGCCTACCTATAGTAAATTTGTCTTTACTTTACCATCAAACATGACACACACCTTATCATCTTTATCACCTTATGTATGCCATTCCACAAAAATTAAGTTAGGTGGTGAAATTATTTCAAATTCTGTAAGCAAATTACTTATGCATCTATTTGTAATATTTAAATACTTTTTCATTTAATCTTCAAAGGTAACATCTTCTCTCATCATCTTTTAGAATTCCAGTTGCATTATTTTTCTTTTCCTCTGCTTTTCTTATTTTCTTTATTCACCTCAGGAACTAATTTCTCTGTCTTTCCTGTTCTCTCTTTTTTTTTTTTTTAATTAATTTTTATTTTTTAGTTTGTTTTGCTTTACAATACTGTATTCGTTTTGTTACACATTGACATGAATTAGCCATGAGTGTACATGAACTCCCAAGGTACTCAAGCTCTTCTCTCTGCCCCTAGGCTTCTCTCTTCCCTTCTTTGCCTTCTGTTCTGCCTGTTTATCTCCCAGGATACCATTTCCCTCTGGCAGTTAAATACTTCAGCTCTTAGAGCTTGGGTTTTCTCTGTCCTAGTTTGCTTTAACTCTATCCATCCCATTCCTGCCAAAATATGATACTCTTCTTCATCACTGTTTTCACTGTTAGAAGAAAATTCTCTTCTCTATTAATCTTTCTTTTTTCAATTGATGTCAATTGATGTCAAAACCAGCCCAGAGTATATTTTTGAATTCAAAGAAATATGACAGACAGCAAACTTCTTTTTGGACTCCTTGATCTACTTCTCTTTGATTTTATTGGATCATTGATTTTTTTTTGGGGGGGGCAAAGAAACTGAAAGTGAAAGTCACTCAGTCATGTCTGGCTTTTTGCGACCCCATGGACTATACAATCCATGGAATTTTCCAAGCCAGAATCCTGAAGTGGGTAGCCTTTCCCTTCTCCAGGGGATCTTCCCAACCCAGAGATTGAACCCAGGTCTCCTGCATTGCAGGCAGATTCGTTAACAGCTGAGCCCCAAGGGAAGCCCAGGAATGCTGGAGTGGGTAGTCTATTAAAAAATAAAGTTTAATATTTGAAAAGTAAGCTTTTATTAAGTAGTGCCATTCACATGGCATATTGAAGATGCCTACCTATAGTAAATTTGTCTTTACTTTACCATCAAACATGACACACACCTTATCATCTTTATCACCTTATGTATGCCATTCCACAAAAATTAAGTTAGGTGGTGAAATTATTTCAAATTCTGTAAGCAAATTACTTATGCATCTATTTGTAATATTTAAATACTTTTTCATTTAATCTTCAAAGGTAACATCTTCTCTCATCATCTTTTAGAATTCCAGTTGCATTATTTTTCTTTTCCTCTGCTTTTCTTATTTTCTTTATTCACCTCAGGAACTAATTTCTCTGTCTTTCCTGTTCTCTTTTTTTTTTTTTTTTAATTAATTTTTATTTTTTAGTTTGTTTTGCTTTACAATACTGTATTCGTTTTGTTACACATTGACATGAATTAGCCATGAGTGTACATGAACTCCCAAGGTACTCAAGCTCTTCTCTCTGCCCCTAGGCTTCTCTCTTCCCTTCTTTGCCTTCTGTTCTGCCTGTTTATCTCCCAGGATACCATTTCCCTCTGGCAGTTAAATACTTCAGCTCTTAGAGCTTGGGTTTTCTCTGTCCTAGTTTGCTTTAACTCTATCCATCCCATTCCTGCCAAAATATGATACTCTTCTTCATCACTGTTTTCACTGTTAGAAGAAAATTCTCTTCTCTATTAATCTTTCTTTTTTCAATTGATGTCAATTGATGTCAAAACCAGCCCAGAGTATATTTTTGAATTCAAAGAAATATGACAGACAGCAAACTTCTTTTTGGACTCCTTGATCTACTTCTCTTTGATTTTATTGGATCATTGATTTTTTTTTGGGGGGGGCAAAGAAACTGAAATGAAAGTCACTCAGTCATGTCTGGCTTTTTGCGACCCCATGGACTATACAATCCATGGAATTTTCCAAGCCAGAATCCTGAAGTGGGTAGCCTTTCCCTTCTCCAGGGGATCTTCCCAACCCAGAGATTGAACCCAGGTCTCCTGCATTGCAGGCAGATTCGTTAACAGCTGAGCCCCAAGGGAAGCCCAGGAATGCTGGAGTGGGTAGTCTGTCCCTTTTCCAGGGGGTTTTCCAGACCCAGGAATCAAACGAGGGTCTCCTGCATTGCAAGCAGTATTTGTCTATACTTGAATGTACCCTTCAGAACACATACTCTTCCCCTCTTTTCTTCTTCTTTTAATAAAGTCTTGTTTATACCTCTTTGGCAGAAAAAACTGTGCTAAATAAGATAGGGAGGTACCATGCATGTTGGTTAAGGAAGAGGCAACAGACTTAGTCAAATTCTGAGTCTAATAGTTGCTGTTCAGTTGCTAAGTTGTGTTCAACCCTTTGTGACCCCATGAATTGCAGCACACCAGGCTCCCCTGTCCTTCACTCTATTGCATAGTTTGCTCAAACTCATGTCCATTGAGTCGATGACACCATCCAACCATTTCATCCTCTATTGCCCTCTTCTCCTGCCCTCAATCTTTCCCAGCATTATGGTCTTTTCCAATGAGTTGGCTCTTCACATCAGGTGGCTAAAGTACTAGAGCTTTGGCACAGTGCTTCCAATGAATAATCAGGGTTGATTTCCTTTAGGATTGTCTGGTTTTATCTCCTTGCAGTCCAAAAGACTCTCAGGAGTCTTCTCCAACACCACATTTTGAAAGCATCAATTTTTTGACTCTCAGCCTTCTTTATGGTCCAAATTCCTTTTCTAGAACTTTCATCTGCTATTTGAACTTGCCTCTTCTGCTATTCCATCTCTTATCTTCCTACAGTCTAACTATATCAAGTTACTTTTCTTACATAGGACCATATGTAATTTGAAATTTTCATGTTCTGAACTCTGTCAGATTAAGTGCCATGATCCTTTATACCCATTTCATTAAAATGTTTCATTGTCTGCTACTTGAAGTGTCTGTGATGACATTTTGTAAGTGGCTTAATGGAATGTAAGGAAACAACTAAGACTTGAAGCTGGGTGTCCTGAACTCAAGTTTATTTTTCACCATTTAGTAACTAGGTGGTTTTTGGTTTCTCAGGTCATCACTTTGAGGTTGTAAGCTGATGATTTTAATGCTTATCTCATGGGCCGTTATGAAACTAAACTGATTTACTGACACTGAAAAAGATAAGTAAAGATTTAATGGATGGGTCATATATGTATTTGTATTTTCTGATATGTTGCCAATAAATTAGGTTTTACATAGGATTTTAATATATATATTAAATATTTTTGAAAAATATATAGCACATTAAATCTAAAATATTATATATGTCTATTAAAATCCTTTGGTTAAATCTACTGTGATATCTATTCTTGCAAACTGCCACTATAGAAGAACTGGCTCTTACTATTTTTTTTTTTTGTCATGCTGTATTTTCATTGTTGCATAGGCCTTTCTCTAGTTTCTGTGAGGAGATGCTACTCTCTAGTTTGGGATTCTTGTTGTGGTGCCTTCCTTTGTTGTGGAGCAGGGTCTCTAGGGCATCTGGGCTTCATTAGTTGTGGTGCCTGTGCTCTAGAGCAGAAGCTCAGTAGTTGTGGTGCAGGGGCTTAGTTGCTCCATGGCATGTGGGATCTTCCCAGACCAGGGATCAAACCTCTAGATTTGATCTTTACCACTGAACCACCTGGGTAGCCTGACTTTTACTATTTTTAATTGTATATTATGATTAGGGCTTCCCTGGTGTCTCAGATCGTAAAGAATCCTCCTGAAATGCAGGAGACCTGGATTCCTTGATCCCCTGCATAAGGGAATGGATACCCACTCCAGTATTTTTGCCTGGAGACTTCCATGGACAAAGGAACCTGGGAGGCTGCAGTCCATGTTGTCACAAAGAGTCAGACACAACTGAGCAACTCACACTTTCACACTTTCCCTTTATAATTAGAACAATCTGTCTCTGAAGTTTCTACAATGCTTTTATTATCAGGCAAAGCATCACTGGGTCATTGTATTTGTATATATGGCTCTTGTTTTTTGTATTAAGGCCACATAACTTTGAAATGATATTAAAATTGTGAACCATAGTGTGAATGACAGTTTTCCTCTCTTCATCTCTGTAATTAATGGCAAAGCTGAAAACAAAACAGAACCAAAATTTTATGTCATCTTCCTGTGTTAAGTAGCCTGGATGATACAGCTTAGTTTACTCTAGCTCTGTTTATTTTTCTGTCCCCACCCACAGACCTTATGAGTGAGAAGAAAAATGAAATCAAGTAATGGGTGCTTATGTAGGTGGCAAAGCTTTCTGGCTGTACTCTGCTGAGTTACTTCTATCACTTAATAGAGTCACTATAGTTAAGCATTTCATTGCCCACGCTATAGCAACAGTTTTCAAAATACAGCTAGGCTATTTTTAAGAGCCATTACTTGGCTTGACATAAAATTTATGTTTCATAACTCAAGATAGGTACATATCTGTCAAAACAGCAATAATAATGGAGAGTTAACAGAATGATAGCAGTCATCAACTTTCTGTGTTTAAAGCTACTGTCAGTGCATTTTATCACGGAAAGTATCTTCCAAAAAGACCTAGTTATAGATTTGTTTGCTGCATGGGCACTCCCTTCTTTACTAAATTGATGTACATTTATAGCCTTTTATAAATATCTGGGGCAGAAAAATAAATCACTTGGTGACAGAGGTACTGTGTGGGGTATATTCCCTTGGCCTGTCTTTCACCAGTAGCTTATCTTTTATAAAATTATTAAAATCATTATGACCATTGATACCTTTAGTGTCCAAAGTGTGCTTTATATAAATCTTTCTTTAAAGTTTCTCCTTTATTGCTTCATATAGTTGAAGAAAGTGTTGAGGTTTAGGTCTGTGAATACTTCTCTGTCTTTAGCTTGCATCATGAGTATCAGATTGAACATCTGGCTTTTCACTTAGTGACACAAACCAATATTCGTCTGAGTCTGGTAGCTTCCCCTTGTGCTTTTATTGCTTCATATTCTTTATCACATATGAGAGAGATTGAACTCTGTCTGCTGTGCTTCAGATTTCTTGATAGATGGATGATATTTTAATAAGACTGAATACCAAAGATGGCATTGCTACATTCTAGTTAATTCAAGGCCTGTATTATACTTTCTTTAAAATATCTAGCATATCAAGTGTCAAATAAATGTTGGTCTAACACTTGAGAGAATATAAGTTGCTGAATTATTTTTATTTCATGACAAAATGTTTTTATTTTATTATGGTCACACTTTTAGAAGGAGATATTCCCTCACTCCAAGAAAGAATTTAAATATTTTCAGCTTAATTAATGTGAGTGCTCATTTCATGAAAATCAAGAAAAGTTTGCAGACTCTTTTAAAAAAAGTATTGTTAAACCTTCAAAATAATATGAAATGGACAAAACTGCTATATCATAAGAGATTTAGACTCAGGTGCTGTCATTTTTTATTGAAGCAAATAAAACTAAAATTTTTTATTTATTAGTTAATTTATTTACTTATTCTTATACCCAAATAGCTGTTGTACCAATTGCCATATTTAATCCCTATGCATATACTAATGAAACAGTTTATTGCTGTAATAGAAATGGAACCAAAAAAATAGCCTGTTTCACTTAAAGTAAAAAGCTCATTTTCTAGATATGCGTCAAAAGGGAAACAACCATAAATGGAAATTTTAACTTGCCACATGCTAGATGGAAGGACATGTTTTGTCATGGGATTTCTGAAGCTTTCAGTAGTGAAATGTTTATGACAAACCCACATTCATTTAATTGGCTAAATTGCAGGCAAAATATGGGGAGTATAATTCCTCAGGCATATTAAAAAGTATCTTGGGGATTAGACTGATATTTATTGTTGATGGAAGATTTAGGGAATTAAAAAAAAAGCCCAGTTTGAAATAGAAAGGTATGTTGCACTCAGACTATCTATACCTATATGTATCTCTCTCTCTCTCTCTCTCTCTCTCTCTCTCTATATATATATATATATATATATATATAATGTACATTACTATGTATATGTGTATAAGAAAATAATTAGCAAACAGAAAATTATTTGTAATATATTCATATAAAATATTCATAATTCTAAATTTAAATTGCATAATTTTGGTATAAAAATTGTATCTGTGTAATTTCGTCACTTAATACTTACACAGAGGGCTTCCCCAGTGGCACAATGGTGATGAATCTGCCTGCCAATGCAGGAGATTAGTTTGATCCTTGGGTTGGGACGATACCCTGGAGAACAAATGCCAACCCACACCAGTATTCTTGCCTGGACAATCTCATGAACAGAGGAGCCTGGAGGGCTAGAGTCACAAAAGAATTGGACACAACTTGGTGACTAAACAACAAAATCATGCTAAAGACACACTGCATAGCAAACACACTAACAGCATTTACTAGCAGAAAAGTCTTTTAACTGTAGACACAACAGTTAAATTGATGAGGTTGAATTGTGGTGTTGAAAAATACACTTGAGAGTCCTTTGGACAGCAAGGAGATCAGACCAGTCCATCCTACACTAAATCAACAATGAATATTCATTAGAAGGATTGATGCTGAGGCTCCAATACTTTGCCCACCTGAAGCGAAGATGCAACTCATTTTAAAAGACCCTGATGCTGGGAAAGATTGAGGGTAGGAGAAGAGGGTGGCAGAGGTTGCGATGGTTGGATGGTATCATCAACTTAATGAAGATGAGTTTGAGCAAACTCCAGGAGACAGTGAAGGATAGGGAAGCCTGGTGTGCTGCAGCCATGGGGTTGCAAAGAGTCAGACACAAATTAGTAACTGAACAACAATAAACAGTCTTCTATCAACTTATAATAAATTTTAAAATTATTAGAGAAAAAGTCAATTGGCCTTGAAGTAATTTAAATGAGTCCCAACATAAAGTGCAAGAGAAATTGTAGGAAAACAAAATCACCCAAAAGATGATAATCCCTCAAATTCAACAACAACAAAAAGAAATTATCAGGCATGGCAAGAAGCAGAAAAAAAATTGTCCCAAGATAAGGAGAAAACACAATCAATAAAAATAAAGCCAGTCAGTATTGAAACAGATTTAGAAGGAAAAGACATTAAAACAATTATGTTTACTGATTGTACATTGCATCAAATATTGTATACTCAAAAAGTTGAAACAAGAAAATTAAAACTGCAAAATGTTAAGTGAAGGCATAGAATAGGTAGGGAAGATAAAATTCTATAAATGACTACAAAAGTGAGGTGAAAATTACACTGGATGCATTTAATTATCCTCTAACCTTTTCAGAAAATAATAGTGAAGATAACCTATATAGGAAAAGAACCTGAAAAAATGAATATATGTGTATATATAAAACTGATTCACTTTGCTGTACAGCTAAAACTAACACAACTTTGTAAATCAACTATAATTGAATATAAAAAAAAAGCCAAAAATTCTACAAATTGAAAACAGAATAACAAAAAATGTTCAGGATAATAGAAACTATTCAAAAGAGAAAATATAAAGATATGGAAAGAGTATATATGCACGCTACAAGACAGCCTCAAACAAAATGTGCGTGTAAGTGTAGCCCCCAAAGCAGATGATCATAGTTAGAAAAATATACATGTAATAAATAATGAGACAGAATTTCTTAATTTGATGAGTTCTATTGGGAAAAAAATGCCCATAGCCATTCCTTTCCCATATAGTTCTCTTACAGTTTTTAAGGGTATTTTCAAGGATGCCATTAATTAGGTCCCCTCTTTCCTCCTCTCAGGCTTCCCTTGTGGCTCAGCATGTAAAGATCTGCCTGCAATGCAGGAGACATGGATTCTATCCCTGGTTTGGGAAGATTCTCTGGAGAAGGGAAAGGCTACCCACTCCAAAATTCTGGCCTGGAGAATTGCATGGACTCCATAGTCCATGGGGTCTCAAGGAATTGGACATGACTGAGTGACTTGTCCTTCTAACTCTCAGGCATTTTGGGTCCAACAGAGACCTAGCCCCTTTTATCAGGTAAAATTAAGCAATTCCAATTATGTCAATGAAAATATGCTTTCAGATAACAATGAAGTTAATTAAATAAATAACAACTAAATTTAACTTTATCATATAATTGATAAGTTGACTTGGAGCTGTGATTTTTATCAAGGCACACATATACAAATGTAAATATTTTAGTGTAGCCAATATTTATTGAAAGAATGGTAGAAAACACTTTCAAGGAAGAAAATGTTCTTAATTAAGTTAAAGAATTTGTATGAAATTGATGAGTAGTTGGGCAGATTCCTGTCTTTGATAATAATATTTGTTTAGTTGTGCTAGTTGCTGATGTAGTACATGATTATCTTCAGTCATTCACCACTTGCAGCATTTCATTTAATCCTTATATTAGGAGAGTGACAATATGAAAATTTAATCCAAGTCTGTATATATTTCTCTGTGCTTTAGTAGGAATATCAGTAAAATTTCAGCCACGTTTTGACAGATAAAAGAATTTACCATTGCTTTTAAATCGTCCTCTGCTGTTTTCTTGCAGTGTCTTAACCAATATTTTATAAGAAAAATCACACTAATTCTTTGAATTCTAAAGAAATATAAACATTAATGCATAATATGATTCATTACAAATAATTTTCAGAATATTTGTTAATGGCCTTCTTAATGAGTCTCTGTGAAGGCTTATCAGACAGAAACCACTGAAATGTATGAAGTCACCTTCTAGTTGATGATAACATGAGTGTAGCTCCTTGTAATCATGAGTGTAACTTCTTATGATTTCCCTTTTCTTGGTTACCTTTTTTTCATCAGCACAAAACATCATGTATTCTACTTGTTTTCATTTTTTTGAACTCTGAATAATTGGCTTTTTTGAACACTATTTGTTATTTTATATTATTGCTTGTGGAAGTGTCAGTTGCTCAGTTGTTTCTGAATCTTTTGCAACACCATGTGTGTAAGCCACCAGGTCCCTCTGTCTATGGGATTACACAGACAAGACTATTGGAGTGAGTTCCATTTCCTTCTCAGGGGATCTTCCAAACCCAAGGATAGAACCCATGTCTCCTGCATTGGCAAGCATATCCTTTACCACTGAGCCTACTGGGAAGCCCAGGTTCCCATTGATTATCTATTTTATACATCATAATGTGCATGTGGCAATCCCAACCTCCCAATTCATCCCACCTCTATTCTTACCCCCATGGTATCCATGAGTTTGTTCTCTATATCTGTGTCTCTGTTTTGTTTTGCAGATAAGTTCATCTGTACTATTTTTCTAGAATCAACATGTAAGTGATATTATGCTTGATTTTCTCTTTCTGACTTACTTCACTCTGTATAGACAGTCTCTAGGTATATCCAGGTGTCTGAAAATGTCTCTGTTTCATTCCTTTTTACTTCTGAGTAACTTTCCATTACTCATATAACTCAGTAAGTTTCCATTACAAATATACTGCATCTTTATCCATTCCTTTGTTGACATACATTAAGATTGCTTCCAGGCTATTGTAAGCAGTGTTGAAATGAACATTGGGATACAGATCGCTTTTTGAATTATGTTTTTCTCAGGGTATATGTCCAGAAATGAGACTGCTGGGTCACATGGAAGTTGTCTTTTAAATTTTTTTGAGAAGTACAGTGGCTATACCAATTTACATTTCCATCAACAGTGAAGGAAGGTTTCCTTTTCTCCACATCCTCTCCAGTGCTGAGAGCCAGCATGGAGATACCACCCATGGCAAAGGTCATGTGGAAGAGAACTGTTAAGCAAGGCTTCATGACTCAAGGGGCTCCCTAGGCTTTCTTGAGCATCTACCCCAAAACCAGAATCTGTCTGTTTTACTATTCATGACTTTCACCAACTCCTCTGACATCAACATCCTCTGACATCCCCGACCACCTTTCTCTGGAAAAAATTAACTTAGAGCTCCAGTTTACAGTCTCCTGCATATAAAAGGAGTGTCTCAGCTCAAACCCCCTCTGTTAGCATTCTAGCTAGTTTGGCAGGTATATCCAGACTTTTACAACTATGCATGTGATTGTTTACAGCCCCCCAACTGTGAGAGACATAGGAAGCCTAAAACATAGAGCCTTTCAAGGAGTTAAAAGTTATTAGAGTAGTGCTGGTGTAGGATTTCATTATTGGGCCAATGCTTGTTGCCATGCTCCCATGTCTCTTATCCACTGTGCACCTGGGAGTGCGTTAGTTAACATAGTTGGAATGTAAGAAAAACAAACAATAGCCTTGAATTAACCACATCAGACTTTTGAGCTAATTGGTTCTTTCTTGTAACTCAGTGCACCTTTGCTCTGTGAGAAATGTAACTCTGGCATTTTCTGAGGCTGACATAGATTAGAAATATAAAGAAAAAACATTTCAAGGGAAAATAGGTTTTCTGGTTGAGCAGCCATTATCAAAATAGGGTCATAAAATGTCCATAGGCCTCCAAGGCCAGAAGATAATGTACACAATATTGTCTATGGGAAAGGTTTGCAGAAAAAATCCTGGTTTTGATAAAGACAAAACAGATGTAATGTTTGGGCTGACTCTGTATGACTTTGCATCTTTCATTTCCCTCTATGTACAAGTAAAGGTATAAAAGACCCTTTTGAAAATAAAAACAATGGGCCTTGCTCGAAGAAGCTTGGTCACCCTGCATCAATCATTTTTTCTCTCTCTTACTTTCTTTTTCAGGCTGATCTCTTGGAGCATAGAGGCTCCTTCCATTCACTTATCTGCCTGGGTTTCTAAGACCTGAAGGGAAAAAGTTCTGCATCTTCACTCCCTCAGGAGACTGGGAGGGCACCTGTGGCCTCTGTAAACAGGGCAAACTCCCTGTCTCAGAGTTTTATTGGTTTTCTATGTAAACAAGGAATATCAGCCTCTTTCTCTCCTCTATTTTCTTATCTTCAACATTCTTTCCTTATCTCTCTCTAAATCAATCGCTGATGCTGTTTTTCCTTCAGGTTCCCCTGGATCCTTCGGGGGCTTGACCCCAGCACTCCAGCATTTATTGTTTGTAGATTATTTTGATGATGGCCATTCTGACCTAGGTGAGATGGGTGATAACTCATCGTTATCTCATTGTAGTTTTGGTTTGTTGAGCTGTGCTGTGCTCAGTCACTTCAGTCATGACTGACTCTTTGGGACCCTATGGACAGGCTCTTCTGTCCACAGCATTCTCCAGGCAGGAGTACTAGAGTGGGTTGCCATGCCCTTCTCCAGGGCATTTTCCCAACTCAGGGTTTGAACTCAGGTCTTCTGCGTTGCAGGCAGATTCTTTACCCACTGAGCTACTTGGGAAGCTTATTTCACTATTAGTGATGTTGAGCATCGTCTCATGTGTTTGTTGGCCACCTGTATGTCTTCTTTGGAGAAATATCTATTTAGGTCTTCCACCCTTTTTTTTTTTCATTTTTTATATTATTATTTTATATTGAGCTGCATGAGCTTTTTGTATATTTTGGAGATTAATCCCTTGTCAATTGCTTCATTTGCAAATATTTTCTACCATTCTGAGGGTTGTCTTTTCCTTTGTTTATAGTTTCCATTGCTGTGCAAAAGCTTTTAAGTTTCATTAGGTATCATTTGTTTATTTTTGCTTTTATTTCCATTACTCTAGAAGGTGGGTCAAGAAAAACCTTGCTGTGATTTATGTCAAAGAAGGTTCTGTTTTTCTCTAAAAGTTTTTATAGTGTCCAGTATTACATTTAAGTCTGTAATCCATTTTGAGTTTATTTTTTATGTATGGTGTTCAATCAGTTCAGTTCAGTTGCTCAGTTGTGTCCGACTCTTTGTGACCCCATGAATCACAGCATGCCAGGCCTCCCTGTCCATCACCAACTCCCGGAGTTCACCCAAACTCATGTGCATTGAGTCGGTGATGCCATCAGCCATCTTATCTTCTGTCGTTCCCTTCTCCTCCTGCCCCCAATTCCTCCCAGCACTAGTGTCTACAGAGTGCCTAATTTTATTCTTTTACATGTAGCTGTCCAGTTTTCCAAGCACTACTGATTGAAGAGTCTGTCTTTTCTCCATCGTATATTCTTTCTTCCTTTGCCATAGGTTCTGTGACCATAGGTACATGGGTTTATCTCTGGGTTTTCTATACTTTGTTACTGCAAGTTGAACATAAAACACAAGGTCTGTGTGAGGTCTGTCATACTTAGAATTTATTTTTACTATATTCTTCTTCAAAGCATTTTTACACTATTAGAATTTCTAAATAATTATAAACTAATATACTTGCCAGTGTTTGGAGGAAAGCAATTTTATGAAGTGACAGATTCATGATTTTTTTGAGTTGTTATAGCTATTTTTCTTTAATAACTCCAATTAAGATGGCAAAATCAACCGTAAAAAAGAATAATGATGCTTCAGTGAGGAAGATGGTTGTTCATATTTAGTTCACTTAGATAAATTCATAGAACTTACAACATTAATATCTATCAAGAGTATCAATTCTTAACTGCAGTATATTGGTTTGTCTGGATTAATGAGAAAAATTTCAAGTAATCTGGTACTTATAGAGAAAATTACCTTTTCTATAATTCCTGTAATAATTTAGTACTCATGAATGTGGCAGTATGTTTTCATACTTGAGAGTAGGAGCAGTGAGATTACGATTTACAAAATATAAAAAAAAATCTATTTAAATTTGTTGTTTAGTGATGATTAAAGGCCCACTTATATCTTAAACATAATTATTTTTGTGTTTTTGAGTTACAGTCATTCTTTTGCAACTCACAGTTGTGACTGTGCATCACTAAGTCAAAAAACTATAGCAGAAGAAAAGACGGCAAAAATATACATGTATGGCAGATTAGCAGGAGACAGGTATATGTGTATGTTTTTAGTAACATTAAAACACTGTTATAAACAAATTAAATGCAAGCCACATTGCATGTAAAAATTCCCAAGCAGGATATATGTCAAAATCTATAAATCTTTTAGTAGTATTTATTATAAAACTACACATTATTTGACAATGTGGTTATTCTTTAATAATTAACATACTTCATTGAGCAACATAAATATTACCTTTGGAGTAGTTCTAGAAAGCACACATGCCATTTAGTTTATGTGTTTTTGTTTTTACTTGTAAAAAGGCACTGTTAAGAATTTAAGGACTCTGTAATGACCTAGAGTGATGGGATAGCGAGGTAGTGAGGAGACTCAAATGGAAGCGAATATGTATACAGTATATACACATACATATTTATAGCTGATTCAAGTTACTGTACAGCAGAAACCAATACAACATTGTAAAACAATTATTCTCCAATTAAAAATTAAAAATGAGATTTACTAAAGTTACTGTGAAATCTATAAATCTAACACTATCCATTGGTTAGGCAAATTTACTTGTAATAATTTGGACCTTCTTTTTTCATATGTTTTGTTGGGCAATCTTGTCAAATGTAGGTATGTCTTTGGAAGTGTCTTGTGATTGGAATTATACTTTAAAGGCATTGATACCAGTAGAGGATATGAACCAGAGACCATAAAGCAGAGGTATATGAATGAAATTGAAGTGGTTGAACTATTAGCAGTAGGTAAGATTCAATCGATGATGCATATTTGTATAATGCCCTTGAAAAATCACAGTGCCCCTTTAATATATTTATATCAATGTAAATACCTATTGGACTTCACAGATGTTTCAATGTAAAGAATCCACCTGCCAGTGCTTGAGATGTGAGCTAGATCCTTGGAGAAGAAAGATCTCTTGGAGAAAGAAATGGCAAACCACTCCAGTATTCTTACTGGTGAGATCTCATGGACAGAGGAGCCTGGTGGGCTACAGACCATGGGGTCACAAAAGAGTAGGACACAACTTAGTGACTAAACAACAACAAAGTACCTATTATATCATAGGAATTTTGATTATTCTATGTTCCTGTTTTCTTAGCCAACAAGTGGGAATAATAATTGACCTTTCCAATAAGATTGTTGAGAGGATTAAATGAGTTAGGCACTGTAAAGCAGTTACAACTGCCTGCTCATGGTAGACATTCAGAAATTGCTAACTTTCATAGAATTTATTGCCATCGAAATTAATAATATTTCCCAAAGCAGTTTAAATTGCATTATTCAACTATAACTTTGACACAGGTATAGATAGTATTGGGCTTCCCTGGTGACCTAAAGAGTAAAGAATCTGCCTGCAATGCAGGAGACCTGGGTTAAGTCCTTGGATTTGGAAGATCTCCTGGAGAAGGAATGACAACCCACTTCAGTATTCTTGCCTGGAAAATCCCATGGACAGAGGAGGCTGGCTGGCTATAGTCCATGGGGTCCCTAAGAACTGGACATGACTGAGCATCTTTTGCTTTAGATAGCACATGTCAATTCAGTTCAGTTCAGTTCAGTTGCTCAGTCATGTCCGACTCTGTGACCCCATGAATCGCAGCACGCCAGACCTCCCTGTCCATCACCAACTCCCAGAGTTTACTCAAACTCATGTCCATTGAGTCAGTGATGCCATCCAACCTTCTCATCCTCTGTTGTCCCCTTCTCCTCCTGCCTCTAATCCCCCCGCCCCCAGCATCAGAGTCTTTTCCAATGAGTCAACTCTTCGCATCAGGTGGCCAAAGTATTGGAGTTTCAGCTTCAGAATCAGTCCTTCCAGTGAATATTCAGGACTGATTTCCTTTAAGATGGACTGGTTGGATCTCCTTGCAGTCCAAGGGACTCTCCTATTTGGAACCAGTCTGTTGTTCCAATGTCCAGTTCTAACTTTTGCTTTCTTACCTGCATATAGGTTTCTCAAAAGGCAGGTCACATTTTGACGAATATGCTGATACAGTTTTAGGGAGTGTGTGTGTGTGTGTGTGTGTGTGTGTGTGTGTGCTTAGTTACTCAGTCATGTCCAACTCTTTGATACTTCATGCCTATATCCTGTCAGGCTCCTCTGTCCGTGGGACTCTCCAGGCAAAAATCTGGAGTGGTTGCCATCTTTTCTTCAGGGGATCTTCCTGACCCAGGGAATCGAGTTTGCATCTCCTCATTCAAGGTGGATTCTTTACTGTCTGAGCCACCAGGGAAGCCCTTTATGGAGTGTATAGCACCGTTCTGATCACTGTGGGAGATACCAGAATATCCTGCAAAATGTGGAGTCTAGAAGGGAAGGCAACATGAAGCACATGGATCGTATGCAGAGGAGAAAGGAATACATGGTGTACTGGAGATAAAAATCAATCTATTGTAGGGAGCAGAGAAGAGAGATGTTAATTTTTATATGGCTTGCAGGAAGTACAAATTATATTTTTGGATTGGATTTTGAAATTATTTTTTCTACTCTTTAGAAGAAACATCTTGAAAGAACAATTAATAAGGGTCTCCACTAGTTCTCTTACAAGCCTAGACAATCCCAAGTGTCTAGACAATCCGAGACAATTCCTGTAATCCCTGTACTTAATTACAGGAATATATTTTGTATCTCTTTTAGCATAAAAGGAACATATCCATTATTCCTACTGAGTAATCAGTGGGCTTTCATGTTTCACAGGGACTCTGATTGTGTCTTCTCCAAATCAAGTTTCATACCCTGAACGTCTCAATTTCTGGCTGCTGAATTCCCTTTTTTCAGGAAGTGAATTTTCCATCCACTCAATTATTTTTTCCCTCTGGTACAAATCTAGAACTTTATCATATCATTTTTTTAAAACTTTTAATCTCTCCTTACTATCTATCTGAGAATTTCATATTCTGCCTATGATATTTGCAACATCCTTCTTTTGAAACCCTCATACTACATTCTTCTTGAATTTCAATGTTTCACTGAAATTGCTTAGAATTGCCAATCTTGAAATATGTGGTGTTTGACTCTTCTCTTAGGCTCCTGCCTTCATCTAATATATTTTTTCATCTTTTGACTAGTCATTTTAGGCTTGTACCAACACATCTCCCTCTTCATTTTTCACTTCAGAAGCCAAGTAACATATTATGCTAAATCTTATTTGAAAATTCCCATTAAATTGCAGACTTGAAGACACATATTCAATTCTCAGTTGCAGTAGCTGTATGACCTTTGACAAACCAGTTGACTTCTCTGAATGTTAACCATTATTTGAATGCCTTATGACATCTTTCCAGGTCTAGATTATGATGACTTTCTAAACCTAACTCAATTATTTAAAATAATTTACAGAGTTAACATACAACTGCACAGTGCATTGCTCTTATATTTTGCTGCCATATAATTTTGCCATGATATATACAGTTTTTAAGATGCTACCTTTAGAAATGATTTTAATACATGTAATATCCTTTGCTTACATACTGAACCAAGATTAGGAAGAAGGCCAGACTGTATGTTTCAGTGCTATGCTTTTGTGAAATAATATGCTGAAATATGTGAAATATTTCATAATTTCTGGTATTTAAAATAGCTACTTTATATGACAGTCTAATAAAATTTGAATATAGAATCTCCCTTTTTGACATATAGAAAACTTTGAATTATAGCAATCTACATAATATACAGGAGATTGTCTTGTTCCATCCTCATATAAATATTAGGAGGTGTTCATCTTTTATATATTTTTAAGATCATGTAAAGTCCCACATTAACTGTTACAACAGATTTTACTTCATTTGGATAATGTATATTTAAATATCTGACATTTATCTTTTGTGTACTTTGAACTATTAATTTTCATTATAGCTATAAATATTTAAAATTGTATTACTATAGCATATATTAAATTCATATTTATATAGCAAGTACTCAAGGGAAATATAAAACACTCATAGAAAATAATGATTTAGTATAATATAAATTATATGGCTTTTCCATGTAATGCAAATGAGACTATATTACTTACAAAACATTTCATCATTTGAGATTTATTAATACTTAAGATAAGTGACATGAGAATGAATATACTTGACACATTACTTTAGATTGCAACCAAAATTGATACACAGAGCAAAGCTACTACTTCTATTTTCTTTAAATGTTTTCTATTTTGAGACTCAAACCTGTGGAAGAAAAAGAAAGTGAACTTTCTACCTATGGAAGAAAATATGGAATAAAAATAGAAAAAAAACTAAGAAGAAAGAGAAAAAAAACACAACCCAAGTAATAATTTCTAAGACAGAGTTTTCTCCTGTGGAGAAAAATTTACTGAGGATGGAAGGAAAATTTACTGAGCTAAGCTTAGTATTTATGACAAGTTTTACACTATCATTTTTCTAATCCATGAATATAAGGATTAATCCCTTCTTCCAGTGGCACAATATGCTTCTGTCAAGTTAAGTCTTTTATAAAAGAAAATCCAATAGGCTGAACATTTCAGATAACAATAATCAACCTAAGTTTGTTAAACTTCTGAATGCTTACAAGTAAACATGTCTTATTAATACATGTTTAAAAATGATAAAACTCTGATAAAAAAAACGAATCACATTGTAACCCAAAATGGCATGTGGCCTATAATATTAATGACTAACTTTTGTAATTTTCTAATCTATTTGAGCCCTTTAAATGAGTGTCTTACCATGATGTCTAACTGGTGCTCAAATTTAAATGAAATGTTGTCGGGAGCCAGCGTGAGGAATCCCACCCATGACAGGGTCACGTGGCAGACTCAGATGGCAAGGCAATTTGAGTCTTCAGATTTCCCCCTGGTTTTTCCTGAGCATGTACCCCAAAAGGTAAGAACCTGCCTGCTTTCTCACTCTTTTGACAGTCTCTGGGGAAAAAAAGTCAATTCAGAGCTTTAGTTTCCTGCATTTGAAAGGAGTGTTTCAGCTCAACCCCCCTTTGATAATGCTCTAGCTTGCCTAACAGGTTCCCCTGACCTTTTACAAGCTTGTGAATTGCTTACAACCCCCATAACTGTGAGGGGCACAAAGGCCTTGAAGTATCTTAAAGTTACAAAACCTTTTCTAAGAGCCAAAACCCTATTAGTGATAGGATTTCGCTGTTGCTTCAACGATTGCTGCCAGACCTCCTTATTTGCACCTGGAAAGTTTAGCTATATAAACAAAATTTGGAAAAAGATATGTAGTAGTTTTTGATGTTAGCAACACTAGGCTTTTGAGTTAATTGCTTTCTTTTATAAATCATTGTACTCCTCTTGCTTGCTGTGTCCTTGCTATGTAAGAATGCAACTTTGTTTAGTGCCTCCCAAGAATGGCACCAGACCTTGGAAAAAATAACACTTATCAGAAAAGAGCTGTAAATTGTTGAATTGGTCTTTTGGCCAGAAGATGATGTAAATTACCTAAGACTTGTGTATACAACTAAGTATGCAGAGAAAATAGCCTGGTCTTCATAAGAGTCAGGGCTGCTGACATTGCCAAAATTTGTGATACCCATTGATTTTTATGTATAAAAAGCCATTTGAACAATAAAGGTTGGACCAGTTTCTCAGATGACTCTCTCTCGAACTAGCTTCATTGAAAAAAAGAAATCTGGCTCCCCCCATGTCTCTTTGTCTCTCTCCTTTCTTACTCTAATTCCAAGCTGAATTCCCATCTGGAACGGGGAGGCTCACCACGTCTACTTACTTGCCCTGGCTTCTAAGATCTGTGAGAAAAGGAGCCCACGGTGGGGCACCTTTAGAGGCTCAAGCAGATGCCAGTGGCCCCACGTAGATGGTACAAATCTCTTGTCTTGAGATTTTATTGGCTTTTCCCATAAACCAAGTTATTCAGCCTCCTTTTTTCCACTAATTTTCCTACTACATTATTCTATCCTGATCTTAATCTATATCTAAACCTATATCTATAAAAATAATTCTGTTCACAGCCACCTGCACTGTCCCCGCTTTAAATATCCCTGGATCCACCGGGGCTGGACCCTGACAAAATGTTACTATAAATGACAATATAATTAAATACACTAGATTGAAGATGTAGAAAATATTCAATTTTTTAATACATGATTACAAAATACTTACTATGAAAAATATTCTTTATATCAAAAGTTTGCCCACTCCCACCTGCAGGTTATGGAAAATAAATTTGTTACTAGTAGTTAAGCAGAGATTGATTCTTAAATTGCATGTCTAATATTTATAGGTAAAGGAAGTCAATAAAAACAACAACTAAAATGAGATTTGCCCCATGATGACAAGAATTATATAATTTTGAGCACTGTGTCCTATAGGACTGACCTACTTCAACTTTACTTATTTCAGCTTAGAGTTAAATAAATGCATATTAAATATTTCTTATGTGCAAGCAATACACAAAATACAAAGAAATAAGGAGTCACTGTATTTTAGGTTAGGTTAGTTCAATTCAACAACCACTTTCTGGGCATCACCTAGGTGCTGGTCACTCAGTGTCTCTGAGGGAACAGAGTAAACTAGATGTTGTAACGATCTTTGAAAAAAGTTATAATCGTATAAATTCCCAGTCATCATCCATTGAAAAACTCCAATGACAAAATCAGGCAATGATAATTGCATAATTATGAGAAAAAGCCAATAATGTGTGCATATTTTTCTTGTGCTTTTATTTTTTTACCTTCAGTATATATGTAAAACTTCTGAATTGTGTTTCCAAAAATATTAGTGAATTGAGTTAAATATTTACCTATTTATACTTATCTATATAAAGCAGAGTCAAAACCTTGCATTTGCCTGGTCAAATATATTATATTCCACTCAGGAAAACTATCAATGGAAAATCTTATTTGGAACCAGAATGGGTCACATTATACGAGTTAATTATTAATTCTTTCTCAGAAAAACTAAAACTCAAAAGTATTTTTAACCTCTCAGAACTTGTGTTGCAGAAAACAAAAAATTTATTCACTCATTTCCTACTTTGGACATTGATGTGATTTCTTGAACCACAGGAATATAAAATGAAAAGTAAGACAATTCTTCTCCACTGCACATTCTTATTTACCTAATTAAAAGTAGCATGAATAGGAAGAAAGAGAGCAAAAAAGAAAAAGAAAGTCATTTTTTGCTTCCCTTAAAAAAAAATCAACACCATTATAATCAAAGTATGGTCTATATACCAAGTTTTAGTTTAGATATCGTCACTTTGATGCCAAGAAGCACAATAAGTGTAAATTTTTCCTTTGTAGTGACTATTTCTTGTTCCATGTTCCTTATTGATATCTTTTACCTTGAAGTCTTAGAACCTATAAGTCACATATTCAAAATTGTTCTTAATCTATTACAGTGACATATTTAACATTCAGACTTATCTCTTATATCATAATTTATTTTCCATTTCAATTCAGTGTTCAATAGGTAATAATAATTAGTTGAAAATTATTTTTAAATGTAATTAAATATTTGAAATTAATTTGGTATGATGGAAATTATAATTTGAACTGAGTTAATTCATGAATTAAAAGTGTATGTGTTTGCTGTAAGTTTATCATTGCATGCATATGGTAAAGCTATGTGAACCATATGTCTTTACTTTCAGAATAACATATGGAAAGTATTTAAAATAAGTACACTGTAAAAATATGACAGGTTTGATAAAGGGTACATTTCTAGTAAATAAACAATCCTCAGTGAGAGTAAAACATGAATAACAGATAATGTGATTCAACTAGAAAATTTAACTAGTTCAAATTGATGGTTCAAGTACTTAAAGAGGATTGCTAGATAAGGTTATCACTGTGTTTGTTAATATAATCTTTATTGTGTAAGTGCGTGTCTGTGTGTGACATGGTAAGAAAGTCATGGTGATTCTAATCACACTGCAGTGAAGGGAAGTGAAAGTGTTAGTCACTTAGTCATATTCAGTTCTTTTGTGACCCCATGAACTGTGTAGCCCACCAGTTCATGGACAGGCTTTGCTGTCCATGGAATTCTCTAGGCAAGAATACTGGAGTGGATAGCCATTGCCTTCTCAAGGGGAATTGACCCAGACCTAGGGATCAAACCCAGGTCTCCTGCATTGTAGACAGATTCTTTACCCTCTGAGCCACCAAGGAAGCCCAAAAGCAACTAACACCTCCAGAGGAACTGCTGGGATATGAACCCAAGATTTCCTGTTTACTAGGCAGGTACTTTAACAAACTAAGCCAGGGCACCAAATGCATTCAGTTCAGTTCTGATCAGTTGCTCAGTCGTGTCCGGCTCTTTGAGACCCCATGAATCACACATGCCAGGCCACCCTGTCCATCACCAACTCCCAGAGTTTACTCAAACTCATGTCCATTGAGTCGGTGATGCCATCCAGCCATCTCATCCTCTGTTATCTCCTTCTCTTCCTGCCCTCAATCCCTCTCAACATCAGAGTCTTTTCCAATGAGTCAATTCTTAGCATGAGGTGGTCAAAGTATTGGAGTTTCAGCTTCAGCATCAGTCCTTCTAATGAACACCCAGGACTGATCTCCTTTAGAATGGACTGGTTGGATCTCCTTGCAGTCTAAGGGACTCTGAAGAGTCTTCCCCAACACTACAGTTCAAAAGTATCAGTTCTTTGGTGCTCAGCTTTCTTCACAGTCTAACTCTCACATCCATACATGACCACTGGGAAAACCACAGCCTTGACTAGACAGACCTTTGTTGGCAAAGCAATGTCTCTGTTTTTGAATATGCTGTCTAGGTTGGTCATAACTTTCCTTCTAAGGAGTAAGTGTCTTTTAATTTCCTGGCTGCAATCACCATCTGCAGTGATTTTGGAGCTCCCCCCAAAAAAGTCTGACACTGTTTCCATTGTTTCCCCATCTATTTCCCATGAAGTGATGGGACCGGATACCATGATGTTAGTTTTCTGAATGTTGAACTTTAGGCCAACTTTAGGTCTTGCTCAGTGTTGTTGGTCGGCTTTTTTTTCCCCCAGCACTAGGAATATATCATCCTGCTCTCTCCTGGCCTATAAAGGTTATTTTGGGTTAAAATGTAGGACAGCTTTTGAACTTAATGAATTTGGATGGACAAATCTCCCAATATCTGAAGAGTACTCACCATCATTTCTCTGAGTAAGCTTTCTTCCGCTTTCTCCCTTTCTTCTCCTTCTGGGTCTGTTTTACTGAATAGAGGTTGTTTTTTTTTTGTTGTTTGTTTTTGTTTTTTTCTTAATGTTGTCCCATAGTTCGTGTAGGCATTCCTCACTCTCTTTTATTATTTTTTCTTTGTTTCCTTGAAGTGGATAATTTGAAATGATTTGTCTTACTTCAAGATTTTTTTCTTTTGTTTGATCTAGTCTGTAGTTCATTCTTTCTATCACAGTTTCTTTTTATAAATATTCATTGTATTCTTTAGCTCCAGAATTTCTGTTTTGTTCTTTTTTATGATTTCCAACTCTCTGTTGAACTTCTTATTTTGCTAAGTAATGTTTCCTGATTTTTTTTTTTGAATTATCTTTCTGTGCTTCCTTGTAGCTCTCTTCACTTCCTTGAAGCAACTGTTTCAAATTCTTTATTGGGCACATCACAGATATTCATTTATTTGGAGTTAATTAATGGAAAATTATTATGTTTCTTTGGTGATGTCAGGTTACCTTGGGTTTTCACATTCTTTGAAGTTTTGTGTTGTCTTTGTGTTGAAGAAGCAGTCATCTTTTCCTGTCTTTACTGCCTGGGTTTGGGAGAGTACTACCTTCAATCAGCTCTGTTTTGAGGCTCAGAACCTTTCCAGATGGGGAAAGAATAAAGTGGATCTCTTTGGCAGCACTCCACACTTCTGGGAAAGCTGGATGCTTTCTCACATGCTTTCACTTTCCCCTATGGGAGAAAACACAGACAAAGAAGAGCTCTCTTGTCATTGAGTTGTGCTTCTTTAGGGGAGAAGTAACATTAGTAAAATGAAAGTATTCTTACCCTCTCAGTTCATCCAATCTTAGATTATTTTGCTCTAACACTTTGCTGGAACTTCTCTAATGACAGCCTAGATTTCCATAAAAGCACTTCCACAAGTGATTGTTAAAATTAGGTTGACTTGATGGGAAGATAATAGAAAACAGCTCTCTCAACTATTTGATGATGCAACTCCTGTATAAACTTTTTTAATGTAACCATTTTAGTGCATATGTGTTTATGTATATATATAGGGATATACAGAAATGATATATATCTTTGTAGAACTTTTTTTTTTCTACCAGAAACAGCTGATTGGGTGAAGTAAATATTTTTTCAGTAAGTTTGAAGATGAACTTATGATTGTTGCCTTGACTCATAAATATGTATTTTATTAATCCCTTTACTCTACTGAACTATTATTTACATATCATTCTTTGACAGAATTGTAGAATTTTATTCACTAAGGTTTAATTTAAAAATTTACATTCTTTTATAAGTGAAATGTCTGATTATATTTTAGTAGAAATTTATGGAAATATAGATATAGGAAAGGACACAAATTGAAATTGCAATAACTGAAATAAATTATCACATGATTAATATGCTTACACAGTGATCCCTAAGATTAAGACTTAGAATTTAGTGCAACTCCAGAAGTACTCCATGAGGACTTTCTCCATCTGTGTCCCCCTCCAAAGATACATATAATATAACATTTGACAACATAGATTACATTTGCCTGTTGCTAAAATTCATAAAAATATAATCAAAAGTGATACTATTAACTATTGCTATTTTAATGATATTTTATAATTAATATTACAGCATAATTTTGGAGTTTAGGAATGGTCTTACAGTCTGACACAGTTTTCCATTTATAACCTCTTTTCATATTAGAAGAGTTTATATTCATTAAATCAAAATAACTTTCTCATATTCTCTACTTAATTTAGTTCTACTTAATGTGGTATAGGCTGACAAAAGATAGATAGTTAACAATTCTTATTTCTGAAGTATTTTCATTAACTCTTTTATTCCTATCCCATGCATGCATTACAAATTAAAGGCTGTTGTATTTGGTTCATAAATATTTGTATTGCTTTCTCATTGTGGATTGTAAATGTTATAAAAATTACCTTTGTTACCTCTTTAATGCCATTTGTGTAGTTTGGAAACAATTTTGATATTTAATTTTTCTTGTGCTATTTTATTTTCAAAATGTTCTCTAGTTATTATATTTTACTTTAAATTCAAACACAGATTACACAAACCAGTAATTAAAATCAAATTTTTATAATTAATCAGTCATTTTCTCTTATGTTAATTATTTACTGTTTTGGGTCTGGGGATAATTTCACTACATATGTACACATATTGTAAATGATTAACTGAAGTAGTTAGATGAACCAGATAACTTGGCCAGTAATTTCTTTTTTCATAGATTTCTCAGAGATAAATCCATATTTGGAAGCTCCTCTGCTTTATCAAAAGTGTATAAGGCATTAATAATTTTCTACTAAAACTACCATTACATTTTGATGATGTCTTTGTAGTAATAAGTAGCAAGTTCTTGGCAGATCCTGTATAAAAATGTAAAATGATTGTCCTAGCACGTTCAATTTGTCAACTTCAAAATTATATTTCATCAGCACACATAAAATTGTAAATTCTGAGATCCACAAACAAAATTACTTGTGTAAATGTTTTGTGTACATTCAGACACTTTGAAAAATTAATATCTAAGTCAACTTTCCTAGATAAAAAAGACCTATACAACTTTTGCATTAGCTTAAAATTAGTATAAAATATTTTGGAATAGCTTTGGAAATGTTATATGAATATTGCTCTATAAATATGAAATAGGTTTTAAATTTTTTCACACAAAAATCTATTTCTTCTCAACTTGTTCTAGTTTGCTCCCACTTTCATAAAGCTGCATAAAATAAATAAGTAGAAAAGCATAACTCTCTTGGGAGAGTTTGATTATCTAAATACTGTTATGTATGTAAATACTGTTATGTATGTAAATACTATTTGTTCAAATGATATACATCAAAATACAAGAAAAATCATCAGAATGTTTTATAATTTCATTATAGGGCAGCTGCAAAATTTGTCATTGAAAATAGTCTTCTCAGTATGCAATAAGGTATCATGAGATAAACATTAAATGGTCATTTTAAAAAGAAAGGTGGGGTCATAATTTTATGTGTGCCAATTATAACTTAAGTAACTCAAATTTAATTTCCTGTTCTGTGAAATAAGATTAATAACATTTGTCTAATACCCTTATAGATTTCTTGGGAAAATAAAATTATGTTGAAAAAAATCATTTTAAATTATAAAAATCTACTCAAATATTAGATGGCATTATGTGGACTCAGTGACATAACTCCAGTTCAGTTAATTATTACAGACTGTATATTTCATTTATATGTTTTAAAATTATTTCATTTTTTATAAAATTATATATATTAAAATTGACCATGCATTTCTATTCTGTTATTTTTCTATGAGAGAGAAATTGTATTAAAACAAAATTTTATAGCTAATTTTTCTAGATTGTACTCCATTTAAATTGAACTGCTCTTTTTTTACATTAATTTAAAACATTATTATTATTTTATCTTATTCAATATATCAGAAAGTCTATTGAATATAATCACAATTAATTATCACATTTTATTATTAATATAAATCATCAATATTTATAGTAAGTAATAGAAAAATAAGGCCCCAGGTTATATATTAATATTGAGATGATATTTGTATATGTCCATGTAGTTTTAGAATACTTATTAATCAGAGGAGTAAAGATGGATAGCATCAGGATTTCAATAAATAGTTTTCTTTAGTAGCAAACTTAATCCTAATTCCCAAAGCACTTATTGGGTACATATTGATAGAAATTAGCTTGACATTTGGACATTTCCCATTTGCTTTAGTAGAATCTGAAATCATTATGTCTGTGTACTGTTGTAGGCAAGTTGGGAATGAATCTTTACTCACCCTGCATGTATATTTTCAATTGTAAAGTCTATTTACATTGTGATAATCGCAGGCCCATGGCTGTAGTTGCAATAGGAAATCTGGAAGAATTTTAATAGATTAGAAAAAAGTAGAAAATTGCTGAATTTTCCCCTAGAAATTTGTGACATGTACAAACAGAAAAGGCTAGTTCTTTTATACCATATGGAAGAAATTGTTCTGTTATGCACATTAGTCAACTGTTGTTTTGTATTCTGAGAAACCGAGATACTGACTTTTAGGAGGTTTGCAAGAAGGAAAATTCTCACCATGAATACAAAGACAACAAACCATTTAGCATTTTTCTATCTAAATACACGTTATAATATATTAAGGCACATTTCTTTTTTAGTAAATATAACTTATTTTTAATTTTCAAAAAGGTAAACAAATAGAATACATTAAGCTTTTGAAGCATTTGAGCAAGGGTTGATTTTAACGTACAGTGCCAAACCAAAAATGGTTGGGAGCACTCCATCAGTAAGTGCTGGGAAAAGTTTTTATAAAAGAAGATGTGGAAGCAAAACAAAAACAAACAAATAAATAATTGACTGTAGCTTCAGTAGTTAATTTTTTGTTATTAGCTCTTCCAAAGTTTTGTATACTTCAATTTGGATTCATTGGCTCTCTAGTTTTTATTTACTTATATAAACTATCAACACATTGGAGCCACTTCAGATTAATGGCCATCTTGTTTACTTTACTATTTCCCCTCTTTTGGTCATCCTCTCCTACGTGACATCATGAGCAAAATTTGATACTAGTACCATTCTCAGTAACCATGGAGATTTAGTCGTTGTTGTCTAAAGGTGAAACTTATAGGTATAATATGAAGACTGTGGAAGAATTGGTTTTGCTGGTCATCTCATTGTCTTGTTTCTATTGCTCTAAGTTCAGTGAGACCATTTCTTATACTGCGATGGCTGTTAACATATATTTAAGACCCTGAAGAGAAGACAGTACACCAGGGAGTCAACAGTGCTGATTTCAGGAGGGTAATGCCAAGATACTGGAGTATGCTCCTTAGTGAGGATCCCCATGACCTTAACATGCTGTTGCTGCTGCTAAGTTGCTTCAGTCGTGTCTGACTCTGCGACTCCATAGACGGCAGCCCACCAGGCTCTGCTATCCCTGGGATTCTCCAGGCAAAAACACTGGAGTGGGGTTGCCATTTCCTTCTTCAATGCATGAAAGTGAGAAGTGAAAGTGAAGCCGCTCAGTCATGTCTGACTCTTTGTGACCCCATGGACTGCAGCCTACCAGGCTCCTCTGTCCATAGGATTTTCCAGGCAAGAGTACTGTAGTGAGGTGCCATTGCCTTCTCCAATGACCTTAACCAGTTGGTATCAAATAAATCAAAGACTATATCTGAATAGGCATCGAATAGCTTGTTTATTTCTTGTCTCTGAGTTTCTATAACACCAGAAGTGTTGATCCAAGAACAGTAGGAGGCATTGGCTTTGTAGAGCTATATGCTAATTTCCTTCAGTGGTGTCCTACTCTTTGTGACCTCCATAGATTATATAGCCTGCCAGGCTCCTCTGTCCATGGGATTCTCCATGCATGAATACTGGAGTGGGTTGCTAGGCCTTCCTCCAGGAGATCTTCCCAACCCAGGGATGGAAGCTGAGTCTCATATGTCTCCTGAATTGGCTGGAAGATTTTTTTTTACCACTAGTGCCACCTGGGAAGCTTTGGTAGAGATTCCTTCCTTTTCAGCCAACAAGTAATCTAAAGCAATTCTATTATCTAATACCACTTTATCAACTCAAAATAATTCTATTCAAAGGAGACATATTTGGAGGTAGACACTCTTAATTCCCTGCCTGTGAAACTTCCCTGAGAAATTTTACAGTTTAGAAATTTCACTGGTATATTGAAATTCCATCTGGTTTAAGCAGTCTCTTAGTCCTGAGAATAGGTCAATTCAGTTAAACAGTTCTCTAATTTCAATAGATAATATTGTAGATGGATTTCCAAAGTTAGGTCTATATGTTGCAAGCAGTCAGATGTTTAATAAGAGGCATTTCTCTGGAAACAAAGAAAAAACAAAAGTCAATTGTTGAAACAGATTATAAACCAATTTCTGACTTCAGAGGACAGCCAGTTGATATTTCGAGGTGGCAGGCCCCCAGAGACTTAACTCAAAGCATCTTTTGTAATTTGAATGTCTGGTGATGTCATCAGATGCTCTATTGAACTTTTTTGAATGATCCACACAGAAACAGATGCAAAGATTGTCCAGACATGAGCTGCTGTCGTGACTTCTAAAATTCATATCAAGTTATCTAGCTTCATTTTAAAAGGCTTCAAGAAAAGGGATGTTTTTGTTATAATTTCAAGTCAGAAAGATGGAAGAAAATTGGAAAATATAGTTTGTAGATTTGTATCCAGATATTGAAGGAAACTAGAAAAACAAATTAGGATCCAGTCCAAGAATAGGGATTTTTGTATATTCTAAAATATTATGATATTCCAAGTACACTTTGATGATACCTAATTCCCTTTAAGTTCTGAAACTGGAACATTTAAAAGATAAACTGAAGTACATTAAGAGTTTATTTGAGTAAACAATGATTCCAATCAGACAGCTGTTAAACTGAAAATGGTTAGGAACACTCCATTGACAAGAGCGGAGGAAAGGCTTTTACAGAAAATGTGGGAAGCTAAGCAAACAAATTAGCTTTGACTGGCTATAACTTAATGGATCACCTTGTGTGAGGGAGTCTGGTTAACTGTTTGTGATTAGGTGTTCTTCAATTTAATTTTCTCAGATTTGAGGGCATTAATTCTGGCTTAGGTTTCAGTTTGCTTATATAGGCCACTGAGGCATCACAGTTTCCTCAGTATAATGAGGCCCTGTTTAATTACTTTAACAAATGTATCATTTTCAAGTACAGTGAATTTCCCATCTGTAGTTCTTTTTTTCTCGGCCTTTAAAATGACTCATTCCACCATTCTTATTTTCTTTGAGAAATGCGTAATCATCTGATTGGTATTTTCCCTTTTATGTATAAAAAAGTATATAAAACTTTTTCTCCTCTTGCTGTTGTTGTTGTTCAGTTGCTAAGCCATGTATGACTCTTTGGACCCCATGGACTGCAGTGTGCCAGGCTTCCCTGTCCTCCACTCTCCACCTGCACTTTGCTCAAACTCATGTTCATTGATGCTATGTGATGCTGTCTGACCATTTCATCCTCTGCTGCCCCTTTATCTTCCTACCCTTCAGTCAGTTAAGTTCAGCTCAGTCACTCAGTCGTGTCCGACTCTTTGTGACCCCATGAATCGCCACACGCCAGACCTCTCTGTCCATCACCAACTCCCAGAGTTCACTCAGACTCATGTTGGTGATGCCATCCAGCCATCTCATCCTCTGTCGTCCCCTTCTCCTCCTGCCCCCAATCCCTCCCAGCATCAGAGTCTTTTCCAATGAGTCAACTCTTTGCATGAGTTGGCCAAAGTACTGGAGTTTCAGCTTTAGCATCATTCCTTCCAAAGAAATCCCAGGATGATCTCCTTCAGAATGGACTGGTTGGCTCTCCTTGCAGTCCAAGGGACTCTCAAGAGTCTTCTCCAACACCATAGTTCAAAAGCATTAATTCTTCGGTGCTCAGTCTTCTTTACAGTCCAACTCTCACATGCATACATGACCACTGGAAAAACCATAACCTTGATTAGACGGACCTTTGTGGGCAAAGTAATATCTCTGCTTTTCAACATGCTACCTAGGTTGGTCATAACTTTTTTCCAAGGAGTAAGCCCTTAGTCTTTCCCATATCAGAGTCTTTTCTAATTAGTTTAATCTTTGAATCAAGTGGCCAAAGTATTTTTTTCTCTGTATTTGTTATGTCTATACATGGTTTTCTTTGAGTTTAGCCTTTTTAGGGGTTTCCGTTTATTTTATATTTGTATATTTCCATCTTTTACCAAATTTGGGAAGTTTTTGGTCATAATTTCTTCTGCCAAACCATTATTTTTTTTCTCTCAAGAATGTTATAACTTTAATATGGGTGCTCATTAAAAAAAAATAAACTCTTGTTTCTTGTTCTGCAGATTGTATAATTTCTATTGTTCTATTTTCAACTTATGTCCTCTTTCCTACTCATCGTCATCCTGTTTGGAGCTAGTGAATTCTCTAATTTCAAATATTTTATTTTTAAACTCTATAGTTTTCATTTGGTTTTATTTTGTACTTCATTTTTCTCTGACAATAATTTCTCTTTTTTCTCTTATTTAAATGTTCATTTCTGTCTTGGTGCTTGATTGTAACAGTGGCTTCAAGACTCTTTCTAATACATATACCACTTGGGAATCTTATATTTGATATTGATTTGTCTTTTCCTTTGATACCTGGTAAGTAAATCAAAAAATTTTCCATTGTATACTGGATATTTTGAATATTATGTTATGAGATTTTTAGGTGCCATTAACATATCTTCAGGAATCTAGATTTCTTTGTTTGTTTTAGCAGGCAACTAGTCTGATCAGACTGTCTCAGTTCCTATGGGTGGTTCCAATGCATCATCAGTTTCTAAGCCTTTCCTGTGCTAAGCACACCTGCTTTTTGGAATGCATGACATGTGTGATTTCAACTTTGGTGTATAAGTAAGTTCTCAACATTTTTGTTTATAATGTTCCATGTGTGTTCCGGGCATGCACAGCTTGAGCGTAAACCCAAGACTTGGTTAGTTTATATAAAAGTTCCTCTTCTTTGACTCTCCCAACTCCAGGTCTTCTGTTATACCCTCTGGCTCTGTGTCTCATTTTAAAATCTGCTATGTTCAGAGGGATGGGATTGTTACAGGTTTTCACTCCTTGTGTTATTGATCAGGAAAACATAATAGGGACCACCCTCGGAGTTAAGCTTTAAGTGAAAAGAGAGATAAGTAACAGAGATTATTCTCACTCTTTCTCAATTCTCTTGAACATAAAAATCTGACTTTCTCTCAAGCTCTTCTGTGCCTGTGTAACCTTCCGAATTTCTGTCACTTCTGAAGCCATGTAACTTTAGGGCCAGTCTGGAGACAGGGCCAAGAGGAAAAAAGAGAAAATGGGGACTCAGTACCTCTTACAAAACAATTCACTTTTCTTGACTCTTCTATATATGGAAGAAATTTTTCTCTCAGAGACTTCAGTGCCTACTACATCCACAGCCTGTCTTCCTGCATCCATGCAGCTCAAGACTTCAGCACAGGATTGGGAGAGAAAGATGAGAGGGGAGAGAAAGGAAAATTTCCCTTCCCAGGCTCTATATCATAGTGGAAACAAAACAGGAAATTCATTGTTGCCATATTAGTCTTTCCTCTATGTGTTGACCTCCCTACTTAATGCATGTACTAGTGTTTACTTTTCAGTCTTTCAAGTAGGTCGTTGTTTTGTTTTGTTGTCTTTTGTTAACAGTTTTTAGCTCTAATCAGTGGAAAAGGTGAAATTACTCAATGATGGTCAGCAGACCCCAAAGCTCCCATTATTTAATTTTGAAACAAGTAATGGAAAAGGATAGAGAAGGTATTTATAAAACAATGATCAGAGCACATTGACTCATACATAGGTCTGATTTTTAAAATTTTAGGCAAGATACAGGTGGTAATACACAGATTTGACCTGACTTTTCCCCTCATTTTCCTTCACATAAGAAAATTATAAATGAAATAGTGACACTGCATCAAAATTTATTTAGTCTGGAATTATTGAGTCTCTTAAGAATTTCTTCAGTTATGTATAACTACTAATGGAAGTATTTTATGCTTGAGGAATACACTCAGTGTAACTGAAGTTTAACAGAACTCTTAAACCCCTGATAACAGTATATCTATCTTTTGGGTGACTACAGGAGTCAATAGATATGAGACAGAAATGCTGAAAGAAGAAAATATATATATATGTATATTATATTCAATAAAATTAAGGACTAAATTTGATTTTTAAATGGATCAGACTGTTTCATAAAAATTAGTGCATTATTATAAAATATTAGTCTTTATCAGTACAACAGTGTTGTTGTTGTTCAGTCACACTAAGTCCTGTCTGACTTTTCATGTAACACAATAGGGTCTAGGCAAATAAGTATAACTCAAGTATGAAGAATATTATAAACTTCAAGGTAAACAGAGCGTTTTTTATGTACACATAAAACTAGGCTGGATCAACATGAGATATGTGTGAAATCAAGCAATCTTTACCTGGAAAAATTGACATTTATATGTGACTGCAACACAGGAAAATATCAAAAATTAAAAGATGCATATATTTATTCTCTATTAAAAATTAATTAGAAATTGCATGACTGCCAGAGGTCTCAGTCTAAAATGCCTGACAGCAACAATTACAATTAAGCCATTAAAAAGAAACTTGAAATAATAATAATGATTGTAATTATGATTATGCATGGCAACCTACTCCAGTACTCTTGCCTGGAGAATCCCATGGACAGAGGAGCCTGGTGGGCTGCAGTTCATGGGGTCGTGAAGAGTCGGACACGACTGAGCGACCTTACTTTCACTTCTCACTTTCATGCATTGGAGAAGGAAATGGCAACCCACTCCAGTGTTCTTGCCTGGAGAATCACAGGGCAGCAGAGCCTGGTGGGCTGCTGTCTCTGGGGTTGCACAGAGTCCGACACGACTGAAGCGACTTAGCGTCAACTTAGCAGTGATGGAGGTCATAATACAACTTATTGTTTTTTACTCTTTTAACTGTGCACACTGTATGATTATCTTTCCCTGATCCTTAGAAGTTAGACATGACCCTGTGAATTGGTGTATTTGATGATTTATGAAAGGCGAGTTAAGATCTTCTATTTCCATCTTCTCCTCTAATTCTTCCAACAAACTGAAGAAATTGTGAGAGTGGTGAGTGATGTGTTAAGATAGTGCAGGTGTCTTCAACTTTGATACCAAGTGACACAATAAGACAAATCGGCCATAACCATGTGGTGTGAGGGAGAAATAAATCTTTGCTATTATTAGTAGCTGAGATTAATGTTGCCTATTATTTCAGAATAGCCTATTGTATAGTCATTGGTATACAATATAATATGGATGTCTGAGTCCCTTAGAGCTACTGTAACAAAATATCACAGAAATTTTATATTATAGGCAGTGGATTTACTTCTTACAGTTTTGAAGGCTGAAACTTAGATCAGAGTTCCAGAATGGTCAAGTGAGGGCCTTCTATCCTCACATGACAGAAGGTACTAGGGAGCTCTTTTCTGAGAGCATCAGTTTCATTTAGAGGGCTTCACAACCTCAACACTTAATCACTTCCCAAAGGACATTCTTCCTAACACCATCACACTGTTGTTGTTCAGCCACTGAATCATGTCCAACACTTTGTGACCTCAAGGACTGCAGCACCCCAGGCTTCCCTGTCCCTCACCATCTCCCAGAGCTTGCTCAAACTCATGTCCATTGAGTCAGTGATGCCATCCAGCCATCTCATCCTCTGTCTGCTTGCTCTCCTCCTGCCTTCATCAGGGACATATCTAATGAGTCAGGTCTCTGTATCAGGTGGCCAAAGTACCGGAGTTTCAGCTTCAGCACCAATCCTTCCAATGAATATTTAGGACTTATTTCCTTTAGGATTGACTGGATTGTCTCCTTGCAGTTTAAGGGACTCTCTCAAGAGTCTTCTCCAGCACCACAGTTCTAAAGCATAAATTCTTCAGTGTTCAGCTTTCTTTATGATCCAACCCTCACATCTACACATGACTACTGGAAAACACATAGCTTTGACTAGAAGGATGTTTGCTGCCATACTAATGTCTCTGCTTTTTAATATGCTGCCTAGGTTTGTCATTACTTTTCTTCCAAAGAGCAAGCATCTTTTAATTTCATTCACCATCTGAAGTCACCATCTACAGTGATGTAGGTGCCCAAGAAAATAAAGTATGTTATGGTTTCCATTGTTTCTCCATTTATTTGCCATGAAGTGATGGGACCGGATACCATGATCTTAGTTTTTGAATGTTGAATTTTAAGCCAGGTTTTCACTCTTCTCTTTCACCTTCATCAAGAGCCTCTTCAATTTCTCTTAGCTGTCTACCATAAGCATGGTGTCATCTGTATATCTGAGGCTATTGATTTCTCCTGACAATCTTGATTCCAGCTTGTGCTTTTCCAGCCCAGCATTTTGCATAATGTACTCTGTGTATAAGTTAAAAAACCAGGTGACAATGTACAGCCTTGACATACTTCTTTCCCAATTTGGAACCAGTCTATTGTTCCATGTCCAGTTCTAATGGTTGCTTCTTGATCTGCATACAGGTTTCTCAGGAGGCATGTAAGGTGGCCTGGTATTCCGGTTTCTTGAAGAATTTTCCATTCTTTTATAATCTACACAGTCAAAGGCTTTGGCCTAGTTGCAGAAGTAGATGTTTTTCTGGAACTATCTTGTTTTTTCAATGATCCATCAAATGTTGGCAATTTGAACTCTGGTTCTTCTGCCTTTTCTAAATCCAACTTGAACATCTAGAAGTTCACAGTTCACATACTGCTGAAGCCTGACTTGGAGAATTTTGAGCATTAATTTGTTAATGTATGAAATGGGTGCAATTGTGCAGTAGTTCGAACATTCTTTGCAATTGCCTTTCTTTGGGATTGGAATGAACATTGACCTTTCCAGTGCTGTGGCCCCTGCTGAGTTTCCCAAATTTGCTGGCATATTAAGTGCAGCACTTTAACAGCATTCTTTTTTAGGATTTGAAATAGCTCAAGTGGAATTCCATCAACTCTACTAGCTTTGTTTGTAGTGATGCTTCCTAAGGTCCACTTGACTTCACAGTCTAGAATGTCTGGCTCTAGGTGAATGATCACACCATTGTGTTTACCTAGGTCATTAAAATCTTCTTTGTATAGTTTGTGTATTCTTGCCACCTCTTCTTAATATCTTCTGCTTCTCTTTCTGCCCTTTATTGAGTCCATTTTGCATGAAATATTCCCTTGGTATCTCTAATTTTCTTGAAGAGTTCTTTCAGCTTTCCCATTCCATTGTTTTCCTCTATTTGTTTGCACTGATCACTTAGGAAGGTTTTCTTTTCTCTCCTTGCTATTCTTTGGAATTCTACATTCAGTTGGTTATATATTTCCTTTTCCCTTTGCCTTTTGCTTCTTTTGTTTTCTCAGTTATTTCTAAGACCTCCTCAACAACCATTTTGCCCTTTTGCACTTCTTTTCCTTGGGGATAATTTTTATCACCACCTCCTATACAATGTTACAAATTTCTGTCCATAGTTCTTCAGGCCTTCTGACTCTGAGATCTAATCTCTTGAAACTATTTGTCACTTCTACTGTATAATTGTAAGCAGTTTGATTTTGGTAAGACCTGAATGGCCTAGTGGTTTTTCCAACTTTCTTCAATTTAAGTCTGAATTTTTCTATAAGGTGTTCATGATCTGAGCCACAGTCTACTCCTGGTCTTGTTTTTGCTGACTGTACAGAGCTTCTCCATCTTCAGCTGCAAAGAATATGATCCACTGTTTTTGGTATTGACCATCTAGTGATGGCCATGTATAGAGTCTTCTCTTGTTGGAAGAGGGTGTTTGCTATGACCAGTCTGTTTTCTTGACAAAACTCTGTTAGCCTTTGCCCTCCCTGCTTCATTTTGTACTCCAAGGCCAAACTTGTCTGTTACTCCAGGTACTCTTGACTTCGTCTTTTTTCAGTTCCCTATGATGAAAAAGGCATTTTTTTTTTTCATTTTAGTTCTAAAATATCTTGTAGATCTTCATAGAACCATTCAACTTCAGCTTCTTCAAATTTAGTGGTTGGGACATAGACTTGGATTACTGTGATATTGAATGGTTTGCTCTGGAAGCAAACAGAGATCAATTCTGTTTTTGAGATTGCATCCAAATAATGAATTTCAGACTCTTTTGTTGACTATGAGGGCTACTCCATTTCTTCTACGGGATTTTTATGCACAGTAGATATATATAACAATCATCTAAATTAAATTCACCCATTCTGGTCTATTTTAGTTCACTGATTCCTAAAATGTCGATGTTCACTCTTGCCATCTCCTGTTTGACAACTTTCAATTTAACTTGATTCATGAACTTAACATCCCAGGTTCCTATGCAATATTGTTCCTTATAGCATCAGACATTATTTTCATCACTAGACACACTTGGGCATTGTTTCCAGTTTGGCTCAGCCTGTTCATTCTTTCTGGAGTGATTTCTGCACTCAAAGGTGGCAGACTACAAGGATGTGCCATCACATTAGGTATTAGAATTTAAAATATGAATTTGAGGGCAATGCACATATTTAGACCTTTGCAATAGATATTCAAATACTTGAAGTAAAAATCTTAACAGATAAAAATGTTACTATAACAGGAATAATATATATTCTCCACATACCCTCCCCCACAAAAAAAAATCAAGGAAAGAAAGACTTGTTAGGTGTTCTGATTGCTCATAGTCAGTGGCTAATTCTTCATAGTCAAAAAAAAAAAAAAAAAGGCTCTGAAATGTGGTAATTGGGTGCAATCTTCAAAATAACAGAATCATCGCTGTTCATTTCCAAGGCAAACCATTCAATATCAGAGTAATCCAAGGGTATGCTGCAACCAGTGATGCTGAAGAAGTTGATTTGATTGATTCTATGAAGACCTACAAGAACTTCTACAACTAAAACCCCCAAAAGATGTCCTTTTCATCTAGGAGACTGGTATGCAAAAGTAGTAAGTCAAGAGATACCTGTAGTAACAGGCACATTTGGCCTTGGAATATAAAATGAAGCAGAGCAAAGGCTAACAGAGTTTTGCCAGAGAATGGACAGGTCATACCAAACACCCTCTTCCAATGACACAAGAGAAGGCTCAACACATGGACATTGCCAGATGGTCAATACCAAAATCAGATTGATTATATTCTTTGCAGCAAAGACAGACCAGGAGCTGACAGGATCAGATCCTGAACTCATTGCCAAATTCAGACTTAAGTTGAAGAATGTAGGGAAAACCACTAGACCATTCATGTATGACCTAAATCAAATACCTTGCAATTACACAGTGGAAGTGGCAAATAGATTCAATGGATTAGATCTCATACACAGAATGCCTGAAGAATTATGGATGGAGCTTCATGACATTGTACAGGAGGCAGTGATCATGACCAGTCCAAGAAAAAAAGTGCAGAAAGGCAAACTGGTTGTCTGAGGAGGCTTAACAAAGAGTTGAGGAAAGAAGAGAAGTGAAAGGCAAAGGAGAAAAGGAGAAATATACCCATCTGAATGCAGAGTTCTGAAGAATACCAAGGAGAGATAAGAAAGACTTCCTCAGTGAGAAATCCAAAGAAATAGAGGAAAACAATAAAATGGAAAAGACAAGAGATCTCTTTAAGGAAATTAGAGATACCAAGGGAAAATTTCATGCAAAGATGGGCAAAAAAAAAAAAAAAAAAGAAATAGTATAGACCAAAGGAAGAAAAATATAAGAAGAGGTGGTAAGAATACACAGAAGAACTATACAAAAAATATCTTTATGACCCAGATAACCATGATGGTGTGATCACTCACCTAGAGCCAGACATCCTGGAATGCAAAGTCAAGTAGGCCTTAGGAAGCATCACTACAAACAAAGCTAGTGGAGGTGGTAGAATTCCAGTTGACCTATTTCAAATCCTAAAAGATGATGCTATGCCAATATGCCACGCAATATGCTAGCAAGTTTGGATTGCTTGCAGCAGCTAAATGACTAGCAAAGGTCAGTTTTCATTCCAATCCCAAATAATTTTCAAACTTCTGCACATTGAGTTCATCTCACATGCTAGCAAAGCAATGCTCCAAATTCTCCAAGCCAGGCTTCCACATTACGTGAACCACAAAAATCCAGATGCTCAAGCTGGGGTTACAAAAGGCAGAGGAACCAAAGATCAATTGCCAACATCCATTGGATCATCGAAAAAGCAAGAGAATTCCAGAAAAATGTCTACTTCTGCTTTATTGACTACACCAAGCCTTTGACTGTGTTGATCACAACAAACTGTGTAAAATTATTCAAGAGATAGGAATACCAGACCACCTAATTTCCCTCCTAGTGGTCTAGTATTCCCATCTCTTGAAGAATTTTCTTCATGCCATGAAGAATTTAACTTCATGGCAAGTAGATGGGAAATGGTGGAAACAGTGACAGACTTTATTTTCTTGGGCTCCAAAATCACTGCAGGTGGTGACTGCAGCCATGAAATTAAAAGACGGTTGCTCCTGGGAAGAAAAGTTATGACCATCCTAGACCACATATTGAAAAGCAGAGACATTGCTTTGCCAACAAAGGTCCATCTAGTTAAAGCTTGCTTTTTCCAGTAGTCATGTATGGATGTGAGTATTGGACCATAAAGAAAATTGAACATTGAAATTGATCCATTTGAACTGTGGTGTTGAAATAGACTTGAGATCTCTTGGACTGCAAGGAGATCAAACCAGTTAATCCTAAAGGAAATCAGTCCTGAATATTCATTGGAAGGACTGATGCTGAAGCTGAAGCTCTAATACTTTGACCACCTTATTTGCAGAACTGACTCATTGAAAAAGACCCTGATGCTTGGAAAGATTGAAGGCAGGAGGAGAAGGGGATGACAAAGGATGAGATTGTTGAATGGCATCACCAACTTGATGGACACGAGTTTGAGCAAGTTTCGGTTGTTGGTGATGGACAAGGAAGCCTGGCCTGCTGCAGTCCATGGGGTCACAAATATTTGGACAGGTTAAAAGGTTTAGCTGATTAACTGAACTGCAGACCTGATTCAGTATTATTCAGTATAGAGTGTTGTTTCTTTTTTTAATTGATAAATTGCGAAGTAGTGGCTAAAATGAAAAATAAATTTTTATCAGATTTTTAAATTCCAGAATTTTAATATGGGAAAATAATTAACTAAACCATTGTCTGTAGAGAAAAATGTATAAATCAATAAATTCCAAACACATTTAATTTGAAATTTAAAGAACTTTGGAAACCAGATCAGTGATAGTTATTAGAACAAAAATTTACCTTAAAACTCATATTAAAATACCTAAGATCATGTCATACAATCTTATCACTTCACGGCAAAAAGAATGGGGAAAAGTAGAAGCAGTGACAGATTTTATTTTCCTGACTTCAAAATCACTCTAGATGGTGACATTAGTGATGAAATTAAAAGTGACTTGCTCCTTGGAAGGAAAACTATGACAAACCTAGACAGTGTATTAAATAACAGAGATATCACTTTGCTGATAAAGGTGCATATAGTGAAAACTATGATTTTTCAGCAGTCATGTATGGATGTGAGATTTGGACTACAGAGAAAGCTGAATACAGAAGAATTGGTGCTTTCAAATTATGGTGCCTGGAGAGGTCTCCTGAGAGTCCCTTGGACTGTAAGGAGATCAAATCAGTCAATCCTAAAGGAAATCAACCCTGAATATTCATTGGAAGGACTGACTTTGAAGTTGAAGCTCCAATATTTTGATCATCTGATGCAAAGAACCAACTCATTGGAAAAGACCCTGATGCTAGGAAAGATTGAAAGCAAAAGGAAAAGTGAGTGGCAGAGGATGAGACAGTTAGATAGTATCACTGACTCTATGGACTTGAATCTGAGCAAAAACTCTAGGAGATAGTGAAGGACAAGATAAACTGAAGTGCTGCAGTCCATGGGGCCCAAGAGAGTCAGACACGACTTCACAACTGAACAACAACATCCACAAAGGGCAATGGTTGTAATTTAGATAAAGTGATCCGGAACTTTCTCCATAAAGTTACTGTCCTTATACTTGTGCTCCAGGATGGACATGCCTATTCATGAATATCCTTGCTTTCCTCACATTAGTACCAGCATCTCAGGAGATTTATGGAAGCATTCTCAAAAGATTTTCAGGTACCTGAGAGTGTCAATTTGCTAATTAGCTACCTGCACTTGCTAATAAGGCTCAGGCCATGGCCAGTGAAATAACTCATCTTCTGGTTAGCTTCATGGGGTTGCAAAGAGTCGGACACGACTGAGCAACTGAACTAACCTGAACTGGTTAGCTTGTCTTGTTCATAAAATGTGGGTATGACTTGTCATCCTCCCTTTCCTGTTGGAATCAGTAGTGTGGAGATTTTCCAAGGAGGTTTGAGTTCAGTGCTGCTGAGGTCCCGGAAAGCATGCTTCTGAATTTTGTCTCTGTTCACACCTGCTCTAAATAGGCCAGATCCATGCATTTTGAGTTTAAATCATCCATGCCCATTGATATTAGTTCCAAAATCCCCAGTGTCTGAATAGTGACAGTGTATTATTGACTCAAGAGAGTTGTTTGTAAAGTTTACCAGTCCTGTTTCTACTTGCATTTGCACATGTTCTAAAGTGGTGCCTCTCAATGTTATTAAATGAAGAATCAAATTCATAGAATATGGGATAAGTCCCACAATTGTGCATTATGAGAAGAGGTTGTATAGTTCTCATATATTTAATAACTGAATTTTTATTTGCTTAGAGAGTAAAATACCCTCAGAAGACAAATCCTTAGGAATCAATCAGCTTTCATATCTCTGTATGCTGCAATATATTCATGTATGCATCCAGCTAACACACTTTCATATATCCAATCAACAAATTTTTTGCTGTAACTGAACTCAGCCATGTCTCTGTGGTGGTCCTATGTAGGTATTTGATATCTCCCATTCAGGGCACATAATAAACTCCAAATGCATATATGGAGAGAAAGAGAGAGAGAAAGAGAGAATGTGTATGAGATCAAATGCAAGAGTTTTACCATCAATAAATTTCTCAGTTTCTGATAGATCACTATTTACAGTAGCACATAATTCACTTTCCTGGTGTTAGAAAATTCAGTAGACAACTGTTCTGGTCTTGGATCACACTGTTAAAACTGCCTCCTAGAAGTGTAGGTCTATTGGTTATTGTATTTCTACATCTCCAGTGAGACAGTGTGTACACAAACACACACTATACATAAATATATATGAGAAATTTATACAAACATATATATATTTAGAAAAATTTTCATATTCACATATCCTCATTTTACATGTTATCCACTATATTTATTACTCTATTTTACTTTTTAAAACAACTTTATTTAGCAATGCACCATGGTATGTATGATATTAATATCCTGACAAGGAATCAAACCCACACCCCTCTGCACTGGAAGCACAGTCTTTTTTTTTTAATTGGATTATGCAGATGACAACACCTTTATGGCAGAAAGTGAAGAAGAACTAAAGAGCCTCTTGATGAAGTGAAAGAAGAGAGTGAAAAAATTGGCTTAAAGCTCAACATTCAGAAAACTAAGACCATGGCATCCAGTTCCATCACTTAATGGCAAATAGATGAGGAAACAGTGGAAAAAGTGGCTGACTTTATTTTTTTCGGCTCCAAAGTTACTGCAGATGGTGATTGCAGCCATGAAATTAAAAGACTCTTACTCCTTGGAAGGAAACTTATGACTAAACTAGACAGCATATTTAAAAGCAGAGACATTACTTTGCCAACAAAGGTCCATCTAGTCAAGGCTATCATTTTTCCAGTAGTTATGTATGGGTGTGAGAGTTGGACTGTGAAGAAAGCTGAGCACAGAACAACTGATGCTTTTGAACTGTGGTGTTGGAGAAGACTCTTTAGAGTCCCTTGGACTGCAAGGAAATCCAACCAGTTCATCCTAAAGGAGATCAGTCCTGAGTGTTCTTTGGAAGGACTGATGCTGAAGCTGAAACTCCAATACTTTGACCACCTCATATGAAGAGCTGACTCATTTGAAAGAACCCTGATGCTGGGAGGGATTGGGGCAGGAGGAGAAGGGGACAACAGAGGATGAGATGGCTGGATGGCATCACCGACTCAATGGACATGGGTTTGGGTAACCTCTGGGAGTTGGTGATGGACAGGGAGGCCTTGAGTGCTGCGGTTCATGGGGTTGCAAAGAGCTGGACATGACTGAGCTACTGAACTGATAATTGCTTTATAATGTTGTGTTAATTTCTGCTGTACAAAAGCATGGATAAGCTATATTTCTGCTTATATGCCCTCCCTTTTGAGCCTTCCTCCCACTATCTCCCCATCCCACTCCTCTAGTTCATCACAGAGCATTGAGCTGAGCTCCCTGTGCTGAGAATCAGAGTCTTAAACACTGGACCACCAAGGAATTCCTCTGTTTTACTTCTTATTCATGTGAGTGGATGAATTTACTTCAGTTTGCTTACATTTATCAAAACAAAAAATGAACATCCATCAGACATGATTTTCAGGCCTCAACAAAGTGAGTCGTGACATTTTACTTGTAAAATATTAAGATTAAACCATACGTTGTTGCAGTCCAGTCCTTGCTCAAAACATGGTTCCCTTTCTGTACTAAGTGCTACACTCAGTTCAGTTCAGTCATTCAGTTGTGTCCAATTCTTTGTGACCCCATGAATCGCAGCATGCCAGGCCTCCCTGTCCATCACCAACTCCTGGAGTTTACCCAAACTCATGTCCATTGAGTCGGTGATGCCATCCAGCCATCTCATCCTCTGTTGTCCCCTTCTCCTCCTGCCCCCAATCCCTCCCAGCATCAGGGTTCTTTCAAATGAGTCAGCTCTTCGCATCAGGTGGCCAAAGTATTGGAGTTTCAGCCTCAGCATCAGTCCTTCCATGAAGACCCAGGACTGATCTCCTTTAGAATGGACTGGTTGGATCTCCTTGCAGTCCAAGGGACTCTCAAGAGTCTTTTCCAACACCACAGTTCAAAAGCATCAATTCTTCAGCACTCAGCTTTCTAGCATTCTCCTATTAACAAGTTTTTATAATTTTCATATAGTGAATTTGGTAAGTTTCTATTATTATAAATGGACTGCTTATGTAACACCTCTGGCTGTCATCTGAAACCACATTAGGTTTCTGATTTATTAACCTACTCTATTATTCCTGTATACATTGACATTCTCTTTTACTTTATTACATTCCCTCTGAGCTCTGACTCCATAGTGCTTCATTGCAATCAATTCTTAAAATGTCTTAAAATTTTTAACTGCATTTGGGATGGACATGTACACACTGTTATACTTAAAATGGATAACCAACAAGGACCTACAGTATAAACACAGGGAGCTCTGCTCAGTGTTATGTGGCAGCCAGGATGGTAGGGGAGTCTGGGGAGTTTCACCCGTGGTTTTTCATGGGACAGCACTAATAAGTCCAATACAGGCAAATCTTACAAGTAGGATTTTCTGAGGAATTTCCAGACAAGTCAGATAATGAGAGTCATCTTGGAATGTGACTCTTTCTTTCCCTTCCTGTGCTTACGAGGTCATTTCTTTTCTAGTTTCTCTTACAGTTGTGGGGATGGTATTGATAATTGTATGAGTTGTTGTTCAATCACTAGGTCATATTCAACTTTTTGCAACCCCATGGACTGCCCCACCTCAGGCTTCCTGTCCTTTGCTATCTCTCGGAGTTTACTCATATTCATATCCATTGAGTTGGTGATGCTTTCTAACCATCTCAGTACAAGTTAAAATATCACAGAGGTCACTATTCTTTCCAAAAGTTAGCTATTGTTGCAATTCATTGGTTAATTTCCAGAGTTCTGAAAAAGTGAATTTTTGACTTTTTTTTTTTGTCAGTATTCTCATTGTTTTCATGAAGATTTTCAGAGGCCCTTTCACTGCCACTTATGCTAATAACATCATTCCTTTCCAATTTTTTTTTTTTTTGTCCCAAACTAGTGGAATTCCCTTATTTATTTCAGTTTTCTGTTTCTTCCCTCCTAAAAGCCTCATCTGTAATATTGTCTGCTTTAAACAAATTTTGTTTCTCAGCCTGAAGAAGTTGAATTATAAGAAGGTTCTATTTATATCCTTCTTAATATGTTATAACCCTCTATTATAATTACCATAGAATTCTATGATTTAAGTTATAATCATTGCATTTGAATTAAAAAAATATGTCATCTTTAATTGCAAGGTTGTCATATTTGAGAGATTATGATTCACTTCTGTCTTGTTCCTTGAATTGTTCCTAAATTCTTTAAATAAATCTATATATATAGTATATATATATATATATATATATAAACTTTCACTTTCATCAGAGCATAATTTATTTACAAAGTTGTGTTAGTTTCACATGTACAGCAAAGTGAAGCACTTATTTATATACAAATATCCACTCTTTTTTTTTTTTGGATTTTTCATCAAAAAGGCCATTATAGACTATTCAGATTTTCCTGAGCTATACCATAGGTGCTTATTAGTTATCTATTTTATATATAGTAGTGTGTATATTGTCAATTCCTATCTTCCAGTTTATCTCTCTCTCTCTTTCTGTCCTGATAACCATAATTTTGTTTTCTATATCTGTGACTCTAAGTATGTTTTATAAACAAGTTCATTTATGCCATTTTTTAAGATTCCACATATAAGCTACATCATATAATATTTGCCTATATTTCACTTGGTATGACAATCTCTAGGCCCATCCATATTGCTGTACATGGCATTATTTCCTTCTTTTATGGCTGAGTAGTATTCCATTGCATATGTTCCATATCTTCTTTATCCGTTCCTCTTTTTATGAACATTTAAGTTAATGCAATTCTTGAATAGGTATCATCCAATAAAATAATGAAACTATGTGAGTATAAGAATATTTATTGAACATTTGCAAAAATATTTAAGTAATACCAGGGTTTCAAACTGTATATTCATTCATTTATGAATGACTAGTGAATGATGATAATATGCCATTTTTTAAGATTCCACATATAAGCTACATCATATAATATTTGCCTATATTTCACTTGGTATGACAATCTCTAGGCCCATCCATATTGCTGTACATGGCATTATTTCCTTCTTTTATGGCTGAGTAGTATTCCATTGCATATGTTCCATATCTTCTTTATCCGTTCCTCTTTTTATGAACATTTAAGTTAATGCAATTCTTGAATAGGTATCATCCAATAAAATAATGAAACTATGTGAGTATAAGAATATTTATTGAACATTTGCAAAAATATTTAAGTAATACCAGGGTTTCAAACTGTATATTCATTCATTTATGAATGACTAGTGAATGATGATAATCAGTATATATTTGGGGACAATCTGTCTTGTATGATGTTGTAACTCCATTCTTCTTCTTCACATAAAAGTTAATATGAAAAATCTCCATGCATTATAGTAACCAGACACACAGATAAAAAGAAATGTTAACTAAAATCTGTGTCTTAGTCTGAGAATCTCACATATTTCTCACATGACAGTTTCAACTGGTGGATTCTTAAAAGGCAGATGTTATTCTCAGATTTCTCCATTTTACATCTCAATATTTACCAGCATAAAATCAAGAGAGAATACATAATAGATAAATAATGCCTCAGAATATATATTTTCTGGAACTTTTTTTTTTCTAATGTAAAGTGTACAATCTCTAACAAGCAAAAAGAGTACACTCTTTAAGAGGGAACAAAATTAGACTATGTAATGTATTTAGATCATATTGTTACTATAAAATAATAATGGAAATAAAGTTGTGTCTTTGTGTTAAGTGATTTTTATTACCAAGTCAATAGTTTTATAGTAGAATTTTGCTATTTAATTTCAGATAGGCAGATTTGGGGCACTCATTCAAAGATTTACAATGTTTCTTATTTGTGCTATATTATACATGTGGATCTTGGGCACATTTTAATTCCCAATAAACTGAAAGATATATGTGAAGATTACCAATGCTGTTTTCTTTATTTCTGTCTTTATTTTCTAAACTGAGTGAACATATCATGATGCCTTGAAATCAAGAAGTTGATTTAAATTGTGTAAATAATTATATTCCTACTTATGGGCGATTATTCTTCTGTTTTTCATCATAGGACATGATGGGAAGTGTTCACACAAATTGATAAAATTTAAAAGGGAAGTATTATCTGTCTTTTTCCACTTCCCAGTTGTCATGAGTGTCATCCAGAATAATTTATCAGGTCCTTTAAAAAATAATTAACAAATATTTACTGTGATTGAATGGCATATAAATCATAAATGGGTTTAGTTCAGTTCACTTCAGTCGCTCAGTCATGTCCAACTCTGTGACCCCATGAACTGAGGCATGCCAGGCCTCCCTGTCCATTATCAACTCCTGGAGTTCACTCAAACTCATATCCTTTGAATCGGTGATGCAATCCAACCATCTCATCCTTTGTCATCCCCTTTTCCTCCTGCCCCCAATCCCTCCCAGCATCAGGGTCTTTTCCAATGAGTCAACTCTTCGCATGAGGTGGCCAAAGTACTGGAGTTTGAGCTTTGGCATCATTCCTTCCAAAGAACACCCAGAGCTGATCTCCTTTAGAATGGACTGGATCAATCTCCTTGTAGTCCAAGGGACTCTCAAGAGTCTTCTCCAACCTCACAGTTCAAAAGCATCAATTCAGCACTCAGCTTTCTTCACAATCCAAATGTCAGATCCATACATGACCAGTGGAAAAACCATATCCTTGACAAGATAGACCTTTGTTGGCAAAGTAATGTCTCTGCTTTTGAATAAGCTATCTAGGTTGGTATAACTTTCCTTCCAAGGACTAAGTGTCTTTTAATTTCATGGCTGCAATCACCATCTACAGTGATTTTGGAGCTCCAAAAAATAAAGTCTGCCACTCTTTCCACTGTTTCCCCATCTATTTTCCATGAAGTGATGGGACCAGATGCCATGATCTTATTTTTCTAAATGTTGAGCTTTAAGCCAGCTTTTTCACTCTGCTCTTTGACTTTCATCAAGAGGCCTTTTAGTTCCTCTTCACTTCCTGCCATAAGGGTGGTGTCATCTGCATATCTGAGGTTATTGATATTTCTCCCCGCAATCTTGATGCAAAGAAATAGAGGAAAACATCAGAATGGGAAAGACTAGAGATCTCTTCAAGAAAATTAGAGATACCAAGGGAACATTTCATGCAAAGATGGGCTCAATAAAGGCCAGAAATAGTTTGAACCTAAGAGAAGCAGAATATATTAAGAGGTGGCAAGAATACACAAAAGAACTGTACAAAAAAGATCTTCACCACCAAGGTACTCACGATGGTGTGATCACTCACCTAGAGCCAGACATCCTGGAATGTGAAGTCAAGTGGGCCTTAGAAAGCATCACTATGAACAAAGCTAGTGGAGGTGATAGAATTCCAGTTGAGCTGTTTCAAATCCTGAAAGATGATGCTGTGAAAGTGTTGCACTCAATATGCTAGCAAATTTGGAACACTCAGCAGTGGCCACAGGACTGGAAAAGGTCAGTTTTCATTCCAATCCCAAAGAAAGGAAATGCCAAAGAATGCTCAAACTACCGCACAATTGCACTCATCTCACACACAAGTAAAGTAATGCTCAAAATTCTTGAAGCCAGGCTTCAGCAGTTCGTGAACTGTGAACTTCCACATGTTCAAGCTGGTTTTAGAAAAGGCAGAGGAACGAGAGATCAAATTGCCAACATATGCTGGATCATGGATAAAGCAAGAGAGTTCCAGAAAAACATCTATTTCTGCTTTATTGACTATGCCAAAGCCTTTGACTGTGTGGATCACAATAAACTGGAAATTCTGAAAGAGATGGGAATACCAGACCACCTGAGCTGCCTCTTGAAAAACGTATATGCAGGTCAGGAAGCAACAGTTAGAACTGGACATGAAACAACCGTCTGGTTCCAAATAGGAAAAGGAATTTGTCAAGACTGTATATTGTCACCCTGTTTATTTAACATCTATGCAGAGTACATCATTAGAAATGCTGTGCTGGAGGAAGTACAAGCTAGAATCAAGACTGACAGGAGAATGGGTTTAGAGATAGACAGAAAATATTAAACCAACCCAATGAAAAGTAAGTGAAAATGTTAGTCACTCAGTTATATCCCACTCTTTGTGACCTCATGGGCTGTAGCCCACCTGGCTCTTCTGTCCATGGAATTTTTAAGGCAAGAATACTGGAGTGGGTAGCCATTCCATTTTCCAGGGCATCTTCATTGCAGGCAGTCTTTACCATCTGAGCCAGGAGGGAAGCCAATAATTGAGTCCAAAAGCTTTTTCTCAAAACAACAACAAAAAAAGGAAATTATAAAAATATGACCCAGGACATGAAACAATGTCTTGGAAGTCCAGAACTAGTAGATAATTTGTCAGAAAGAACCTAAGAATTTAGAAAAGACAGTCAAACAAGACGATTACTGACTGTTAGCAGCCATTGTTAAGTAAGAGTACTTGTGATTAAAATATCTCTTAAATCTCTTTGGAGACAATCAGATTAAGAATAAGGCTTTTCTTGCTTATTCATTGCTGTCACATTTAGGGCTTCAGTACCTTCATCTGCATTTCAGTTAATTCACCAGCAGGTTTAGCAATACCTTGAACTTCACAATTTTAGAAGTATAAAAGTGTTTAGGATATCAGAGGATGTATATTCCAGCTAATTTTACTATAGTTGAAGAGAGGGTACAAGGATTCATGTAAAGGCTGAGACTAATTATTGAAAAAACTAAAATTCAGTTTCCTTTATTTGAAAAATCTATTTTTTTCAAAGATTATTTTAATTTCAGTCTCTCTCACACACACACACACACACACACAGTGTGTGTGTGTGTGTGTGTGTGTGTGTGTATTATATTCATTTATTAGGGGCTTGCTCAGTGGTAAATAATTCACCTATAGTGCAGGAGTGGATTCCTTTTAGTTTCTGTTATCTCTTGTTGTTGTTCAGTCATGAAGTTCTGTCTGAATCTTTGTGACCCCATGGATTGCAGCATGCCAGGCATCTGTCCTTCACTATCTCCTGGAGTTTGCTCAGATTTGTGTTCATTAAGTTGGTAATGCCAATTAACCATCTCATCATCTGTCACCCTCTTTTCCTGCCCTCAGTCTTTCCTAGCATTTGTGTCTTTTCCAGTGAGTTGGCTCTTTGCATCCAGTAGTCAAAGAATTGGAGCTTCAGCTTCAGCTTCAGTCCTTCCAAAGAATATTCAGAGTTGATTTCCTTTAGGGTTGACTAGTTTGATCTGCTTGCAGTCCAAGGGATTCTCAGAGTCTTCTCCAGCACTTCAATTTGAAAACATCAGTTCTTTGGTGCTTAGCCTTCTTAATGGTCCAATTCTCACATCCATACATGATCACCTGAAAAAACATAGCTTTGACTATATGGACCTTTATCAGCAAAATGATGTCTCTACTTTTTAATATTCTGTCTAGATTTGTCACAGTTTTCCTTCCAAGGAGCAAGAATATTTTAATTTTTTGGCTGCAACTACCATTCACAGTGATTTGGTGGCCCAGGAAAATGAAATCTGTCACTGTTTCCATTTTCTCCCCCTTCTATTTGCCATGAAGTGATAGGACCAGATGCTATGATCTTCCTTTTTTTGAATGCTGAGATTTAAGCCCCCTTTTTCACTCTCCTCTTTCACCCTTATCAACTGAAGCTATTTAGTATCTCCTTGCTTTCTGCTATTAGAGTAATATCATCTGCTATCATCTGCTATCTCTTACCTTTAGCCTAAAGAACTTCTTTTAGTATTTATCATAAAGCAGGTTTTTCAGCAAAAGATTTCCACAGCATTCATTTGTCTTTGAAATGCTTTGTTTTACTTTAATTTTTGGGTAATATTTTTTGGAGGGATAGTTGACTTGGACCAGGGAATGGTGACTCTGATCGCAATATTATATTAGTTATAGGTATTGCAAAATAATCACTAGATATATTTATAGGGTAAATTGTATTTCAATTTATTATCAAACATTGATTGTATTTTATGTGCTGTAATTATGTCCTTATAAGGACATAATTTACTCATTTGCTCATTTACTTTCTACATAGTAGTTTTACGCTTAATCTCTTAATGCTATCTTGCCCCTTCTCCCATCTATCCCCACTGGTAACTCTAAGTTTGAGTATGCTTCTATGTCTCTGTTTTGCTATATCCATTTTTTTTACCTATTGCCTTTGGATTCTACATGAAAACATGTAGTATTTGTCTTTTTCTGTCTGACTTATTGCACTGTGCACCCTCCACATCTATTCATGTTGTTATAAATGGCAAACTTTCTTTGTTATGACTAAGTATTATTCCACACTATCTGTTCATATGCTAATAGCCATTTAGGTTACATCCATATTTTGTCTATTATAAATAATGCTGCTGTAAACTTTAGGGTACATTTATCTTTTCAAATTAGCATTTTGTTTGCTTCAGATATATACTCAGGAGAGGAATTTCTGGGTTGCATGGTAGTACAATTTTAATTTTTAGATGAATCTCTATATTGTTTTCCACGGTGGTTGCACCAATGTCACTTCAGTTCAGTCGTTCAGTCGTGTCCAACTCTTTGCGACCCCTTAATCACAGCACACCAGGCCTCCCTGTCCATAACCAACTCCTGGAGTTTACCCAAACCCATGTCCATGTGTCAGTGATGCCATCCAAACATCTCATGCTCTGTCGTCCCCTTCTCCTCCTGCCCCCAATCCCTCCCAGCATCAGGGTCTTTCCAAATGAGTCAGCTCTCTGCATCAGGTGACCAAAGTATTGGAGTTTCAGCTTCAGCATCAGTCTCTCCAATGACCAATCGCCTTTAGAATGGACTGGTTGGATCTCCTTGCAGTCCAAGGGACTCTCAAGAACTTCTCCAACACCACAGTTCAAAAGCATCAATTGTTCTGCACTCAGCTTTCTTTGTAGTCCAACTCCCACATCCATACATGACTACTGGAAAAACCATAGCCTTGACTAGACGAACTTTGTTGGCAAAGTAATATCTCTGCTTTTTAATATGCTTTCTTGGTTAGTCATAACTTTCCTTCCAAGGAGCAAGCAACTTTTAATTTCATGGCTGCAGTGATTTTGGAGCCCAGAAAAATAAAGTCTGACACTGTTTCCACTGTTTACCCATCTACTTGCCATGAAGTGATGAGACCGGATGCCATGATCTTAGTTTTCTGAATGTTGAGCTTTAAGCCAACATTTTCACTCTCCTCTTTCACTTTCATCAAGAGGCTCTTTCATTCTTCTTCACTTTCTGCCTTAAGGGTGTGGTGTCATCTGCATATCTGAGGTTATTGCTATTTCTCTCCGCAATCTTGATTGCAGCTTGTGCTTCCTCCAGCCCAGCATTTGTCATGATGTACTCTGCATAGAAATTAAGTAAGCAGAATGACAATATACAGCCTTGACATACTCCTTTTCCTATTTGGAACCAGTCTGTTGTTCCATGTCCAGTGCTAACTGTTGCTTCCTGACCTGCATACAGATTTCTCAAGAGGCAGGTCAAGTGGTGTGGTATTCCCATCTCTTTCAGAATTTTCCACAGTTTATTGTGATCCACACAGTCAAAGGCTTTGGCATAGTCAATAAAGCAGAAAAAGATGTTTTTCTAGAACTCTCTTGCTTTTTCAATGCATCAATGTACATTCCTGCTAATGGTGTACTATGGTTCCCTTTCCTCTACCTCCTTGCCAACAGTTTATTATTTGGTGTCTTTTTAACTAAATCGTTCTGCCATGTGTGAGGTGATAGCTTATTGTGATTTTGATTTGCAGTTCCCTGATAATTAGTGATATTGAGCATCTTTTCATGTACATGTTGGCTATCTGCATTTCCTCTTTGAAAAAATATTGTTAAAATGACCATCCTACTCAAGGCAGTCACAGATTCAATGGGATTCCTATCAAAATATCAATCACATTTTTCAGAAAACTAGAACAAATAAATTTAAAAAGTGATTTATTTCTGCATCATTAGAGTGTTTCTCTGACCTCCCTGGTGGCTCAGAGGTTAAAGCGTCTGCCTCTAATGCAGGAGACCCAGGTTCGATCCCTGGGTCGGGAAGATCCCCTGGAGAAGGAAATGGCAACCCACTCCAGTATTCTTGCTTGGAGAATCTCATGGACTGAGGAGCCTGGTGGGCTGCAGTCCATGGGGTCACAAAGAGTCGGACACGACTGAGTGACTTTACTTACTTACTTACTTACTTAGAGTGTTTCTCCTGGAGTTTTGTCTTGTTCTTTTGTTTGAAGTATAATCCTGTTTTCTCGTTTTGCTTTACTCTCTCTCTTTGTCCCTGTGGAAGGAGCTGAATCATTACTGTTCCAGTCTTGGATGCATGTTCTTGTGTGTGTGACAATACCACACAGTCCACCTCTGCTCAGTGGCTTTGATGTGAGAGATGGGTCTGAGCTGAGCTGTCACAGGCCATCTCTTCCCCCTGCTTTACAGCAGTCTGCATGGCGGGTGGGCTGGAGTAGAGGGGCCAGGCCCAGAGCAAGGTGTCAGGCAGACCTTCTCCATGGCCGATTCGGTATCTGTGTTGTTGGGACCCTACGGCTGTGCTGGCGTTTTCTTCGGTGCTGTGCGCTTATTAGAGGCATAGTTGTGGCTCCAGGAATTGGAACTGCTCTTGTGAGCTAGCTGTTTTTTTCCAGGTGCATGTGTGTGTGTGCTGTGGTGATGGTAGTCTGTGCCATGGCTGGAAGCAGAACTGGGGCCCGGCTGACTCTTCTCTTTCCCTGGTGTATGTGTGTGTGTTGGCGATGGGGGTCTCCATCTTAGCAAGGAGCAAAGCTGAAGCAAGAGAGGTTCAGCAAGAGCCTGCTGTGAGCTGGGCTGATCCTGGCTGACCAACCAGAGCTCCAGGAAGCTTCTAATCTGCTGCCTCTGCTCTGGGACTGCGACCTGGATGTGTGCTCTGTAAGACTGGAGTTTCTATTTCTTAAAGCCCTCTGGGAAGAGCCACTTGTTTTCAAACCAGCTAAGAGGGGCTTGTCTTTCTGGAGTTGGGCACCAGGGCTGACATGACTGATACAGGACTCTCCTTAGGGAAGATCCCTGAGCCTATGATGTTTGCTTTCTCTTCTAGTCTACCCTCTAAAAGTGTGGGTCCCATCTACATCCCTTCCAAGTGATCCTTGCTTTGCAGCTTCGGTTTCAGCTGCTTTGCTGCTTTTCAGGTCATTTTCAGCAAAAGTTGCTTTATATGTAGTTGTAGTTTTGATGTGTTCACAGAGCAAGATGAGCTCAATGTCTTCCTGCTCCATCATCTTCATCTCATTCCCTTAACCTTCTGTTTAAAATGCACTATTTATTGTCATTTATTATGCACGTATGCTATAAACTCCAGTATGCCTCCTTAGTCATAACATCAACATACTTTCTTACACTTGTATTCTGCCAGTTTTGAAACTCTCCTGTTAGTTTCCTTAAGTGTGTTTCTACAAAAATAGATAAATATTGATTGGTAAGTAAATAGATAGATAATCTTCAGATTAAAGTGGTAGATTCTTCTGTGTGTCCTTCACTGAGACTGATACCATTTTCTGCAGATGATCGTTGAATTTGATCTTCTGTAATTATCTTTATCATCTGACACAAAAGAGCTTCTAATTTATAATTCTTAATTTAAACATAAAATATTAAATGGAAATGTTATGTATTAATAGGGAAAGTGTCTGATTTTGCTGTAGCTATAAATTAATTTTAAACTTAAAATGATTTGAAATTAAAGGAATGTAAATAAATCAATGAATGTTTATCTTATATGTAATTGTATACCTATACATTTAATACATATAATACATATACATTTAGTACATATAATAACTGTTAGTATTATATATTACATTTAGAAATGCCTTTCTCCCTTTTCAATTCTTAGGTCTATCTCTTCTTTCCTCTCATCCTCCCTTTTTGTTTCAGTCTGCTTTTCACATTCAAAACCATTTCTCTATTATTTGCAAGCTGTTTTCTGTAATATTTGTAGTTCAGAGTTAATTTTGATGAATGTAATATTTGCATTGATGTTCTCCAACTATAACATTCTGTGAGATTTCCCTCTTGCTGTGGATTATTCTCTATTTATTCTAGACGGAGCTTCAACTCTAAAAATGGAGATGTAATTTGCTTTAATCAATGGATTTCTTTCCAGGCACATATGCAAAGCTTCTTTTATTTCAAGTTCAAATGTTTGTTTTCTTCTAGCAATTGCTTATGCATTCCTGATATTTATTCAGTGGCCCATAGCTTAGTTGTATTATTTATAGTAAGTAATAGAAGAAAAATTTCTGTGATTTGAATTTAACTTTGTTTTATTCTCAAATATTTATTAGTTTTTGTGAAATGTTAGCACATAAAGTTTCTTCTGTCACACAATTGCAAATTTTTAACATAAGTAACTTTGAATATTTCGTTTAGTGATTGGTTACATTTCTATTAATCAGAATAGGCATATTAACTTTCTAGTAGTCATTGCAATTATTTCCCTTCAATCTAATGTTAATAGCATCCTTTATCATTTTTTACTTCTGGAAAATCAAAGTTTAATGCAGTTGTATGGCCTTGGTTAGCCACTACTCAGGTCTGCATAGCCTGGGAGTTCTAGATTTGTGTGAATTAAGAGAGGCTATACTTTTCAACTTTTGGTCTTCCAGGTGGCACAGTGGTAAAGAATCCACCTGCCAGTGCAGAAGACAGAAAATACAGGTTTGATCCTTTGGTCTGGAAGATCCCCTCGAGTAGGACATGTCAACCCACTCCAGTAAGCTGCCTGGAAAATCCCATGGACAGAAGAGCCTGGTGGACTACAGTCCATGGAGTCACAATGAATCAGACATGAGTGAGCAACTGAGCATACACATATATACTTTGCCATTTAAATATTTTTAAAATTGGGTTGTTATTCCTGACAATAATATTGTTTGCTTATTTGTATAATTTTTTTATCAATGCAACATTTAAAATTCATATTTTATTGTTACTTAACCTTGTTTGTGAGATAAATTCTACTGATATATCTGCCCTTAAAAAGTAAGTAATAGAAGTGATTACTGGCAATTCAACAATATACTTTGTGATAATTACTCAAAAGTTTTGAAAACTGATACCCATACAAAAACCTGTGCATAAATATTTCTAGCATCTTTATTTATAATTTCCAATACCTGGAAAGTCTCTAGTAGGTTCAACTCAAGAGGTTCTTAAGTAGGTAAATGGAATAATAAACTGTGGTACATCTAGACAATGGATATTATTCAGCATTAAAACTAAATGAGCTATTAATCCATGAAAAAAACATGGGGAAAACAATTGCATATAACAAACTAAAAGAAGCTAATTTGAGAAGGCTACTTACCATACGGTTTCTACTATATGATTTTATGGAAAAGGAGAAGCTAGGGAGATAGTAAAAAGATTAATGGTTGCCAGGGGTAAGGAGGGAGGAAGTGATGCACAGGTAGGACAGGGAATTTTTCGAGATAGTGAAACTCTTTTGTGTGATACTACAAGGGTGAGCTTGTGACACTGTACCTTTGTAAAAGATGTGGAATGTACAATACCAAAAATGAGTCCTGATGTAAAACCGTGGGCTTAGGAGGATAAAATGTGTCAGTGTAGGCTCATCATTTTAATAAATGTACCATCTGGTGCAGGATGTTGATATGTGAGGACGTTTTGACTATGTGAAGACAAGATTTATAGGATAAGTATCTGTACTTTATGATCAGTTTTGCTTGAACTTAAAATTACCCTAAATTATGAAGTCCATTTTTTAAAAAGGTAATACTAGGTGGGAAAAAATAGAGATATATAAGGAATTTTTGGAGAAGGAAATGGCAACCCACTCCAGTGTTCTTGCCTGGAGAATCCCAGGGACGGGGGAGCCTGGTGGGCTGCCATCTATGGGGTCACACAGAGTTGGACACGACTGAAGCGACTTAGCAGTAGTATAAGGAATTTATCCTTGGACTAAAGTGAAGTGAAGTGATTAGGACTCTGTGCTTTCACCTCTGAGGACACGGGTTTGATCTCTAGTCAGGGAACGAAGAGCCTTAAGCTGCTCAGTGCAGTCAAAAATAAAATAAAAGATTAACATTAAAAAAATAGAACTTATTCTTTATGAAACTTGTCATTTAATTCAGGTTGTACAGTTAGACCACAGAATATTCACCCTACTCCTTCATTAACCAGTATTAGAAATACTTACAAGAAAAATGCAAAGATGGGCACAATAAAGGACGGAAATAGTATGGACCTAATAGAAGCAGAAGATATTAAGAAGACACGACAAGAATACACAGAAGGACTAAACAAAAAAGATCTTAATGACCCAGAAAACCATGATGGTGTGATCACTCACCTAGAGCAAGACATCCTAGACTGTGAAGTCAAATGGGCCTTAGGAAGCATCACTATGAACAAAACTAGTAGAGGTGATGGAATTCCAGTTGAGCTGTTTCAAATCCTAAAAAACGATGCTATGAAAGTGCTGCATTCAATATGCCAGCAAATTTAGAAAACTCAGCAGTGGCCACGGGACTGGAAAAGGTCACTTTTTCATTCCAATCTCAAAAGAAGGCAATGCCAAAAATGTTTCTACTACCACACAATTGCACTCATCTCGCAAGCTAGCAAAGTAATGCTCAAAATTCTCCAAGCTAGGCTTCAACAGTACATGAACTGAGAGCTTCCAGGTGTTCAAGCTGGATTTAGAAAAGACAGAGGAACCAAAGATAAAATTGCCAGCATCCACTGGATCTTAGAAAAAAGCAAAATAATTCCAGAAAAACATCTACTTCTGCTTCATTGCAGATGACTGCAGCCATGGAATTAAAAGATGTTTGCTCCTTGCAAGAAAAGCTATGATTAACATAGACAGCATATTAAAAAGCAGAAAGATTGCTTTGCTGACAAAGGTCATCTAGTCAAAGCTATGGTTTTTCCGGTAGTCATGTATGGATGTGAGATTTGTACCAAAAAGTAAGCTGGTGCTGAAGAATTGATGCTTTTGAACTGTTTTGTTGGAGAAGACTCTTGAGAGTTCCTTGAACTCTCAAACCAGTCCATCCTAAAGGAAATAAGCTCTGAATATTCACTGGGAGGATTGATGCTGTAGCTAAAGTTCCAATACTTTGACCACCTGATGTGAAGAACTGACTCATTGGAAAAGACCCTGATGCTGGGAAAGATGGAAGGTGGAAGGAGATGAGGATGACAGAGGATGAAATTGTTGTATGGCATCACCGACTCAATGAACATGAGTTTGAGTAAGCTCCTTGAGTTAGTAATGGACAGGGAGGCCTTGTGTGCTACTGTCCATGGGGTTGCAAAGAGTTGAACACGATTGAGTGATTGAACTGAACTGAACTGAACAAGATAAAAAATGTTGGACCTCAAAGATACTGTGAGGAATGAGACACATTTCCTGCCTCTCAGTTTTCCACCAGTATTGTTTGGGAAAATCAAGATGTAAGCTTTTAAAAAGTGAAGCATCCTGCATCGAACCTAGACCGGCGATTCATTTCACTTATGATATCATACATGTTACACTGCCACTCTCCCAAATCATCCCACCCTCTCCCTCTCCCACAGAGTCCAAAAGACTGTTCTATACATTTGTGTCTCTTTTGCTGTCTCGCATACAGGTTTATCATTACCGTCTTTCTAAATTCCATATATATGTGTAAGTATACTGTATTGGTGTTTTTCTTTCTGGGTTACTTCACTCTGTATAATCGGCTCCAGCTTCATCCACCTCATTAGAACTGATTCAAATGTATTCTTTTTAATCGCTGAGTAATACTCCATTGTGTATATGTACCACAGCTTTCTCATCCATTCATCTGCTGCGGGAAGGGGAGGTGGGGGTCGGGATTGGGAGTTCATGTACATTCGTGGCTGATTCATGTCGATGTATAGCAAAACGAATACAGTATTGTAAAGCAAAACAAACTAAAAACTAAAAATTAATTTAAAAAATAAAACGATAGCTTTCAAAAAGCAAATATATTATATATATATATACAAAATAAAAAGTGAAGCAAAAATATAAGGTATCTGAAAAAGGCTTTGGAACCAAGAAGAAAAAGAACAATCTGTTGTTGTACATTGGGGAATTTGAACATATAGATATTGAAATAATTGCACAGATAGTTAATTTTTTTTTGTAAGGACATCATGCATGTCTTTCTTTTCATAGAAAGATCTCTTTTGTAGACTCTGGTATTTTCAGTTATGAGTGACTCTTGACTATGTATAGCAGGGAAGACAGTCAAGGTGTATTAGGATATTTTCTTAAAAACTGGGGTGGGTTGATGGTAGAAGGAAAGAAAATAGTAACCAATTCTTACTATCTATGTTCAAAACTATTCACTTAAAAAAAAAATCTTTTCACATTTTTCCATTTATAGACATAGCTCCTTTCTAATTAGTTCATATTTTCAAACTTTTTTAAAGTCATGACAAAATACCTGTACTCATCTCCAGCAAGAGCTCCTGATGCAATTTAGTCCTGAGTCTGGAGGCTTTAGAACCAGTGATACCAGTGAGATAGATATATATATATATATATATATATATATTCATATTCAGATTGAGTCCAAAAAAGTATGTCTTTTTAAATGCAGATTCTCATAAAGTCTTTAGTTAAACTGAGTGGCAATAGGTTATCATTGATGATAAAATAAATCTAGTTATTTTTAGCCATAACTTCTAATTAAATAAATGAATATATATATATATACATATATATATATAGTATTCAGTGTTAAACACTAATGCTAACCACTTAAGTTATATTTTCATAAAAGTTATTGGACAGGTTTTTCCTTCAGTTAATCATGAATGTGTATTCACTAAGATGGCAGTGTTCACCTTGCAGAATTATGCATTAATTGCAGAAATTTTACTGTAGCTTGGCACAGAGAAAGCACACAATAAGTGTAGCCTATTTTGTTTGTTTTTGAAAAATATAATGCATAAAAATAAGTGCACTAAAAGAAAAGTGCACGAATTATACATATACAGACCTGATGAATATTCACAGTGGAATACTATCAGCATTCCAGAAGTTTATTCCTACCTATCACTAAGCACTGCATAAGAGTGACTGGTATCTCAGGGTCTTACAGCATGAATGTTTACCCATATTTGAATGTTAAAATAAAATCAGACACTATTTACTATTTTTTCAGGCTTCCTTTGCTCAACACTATGTTTTAGTTATTTTTTAATATTGTTAAGTGTAACTATAGTTGTTTACTCTCATTGCTACATTGGACAAAATTATGTGCATATGCCACAGCTATCTGTTGGGTTGAAAATCATTTGTGCAGCTTCCACTTTAAGGTAACAATAGATAGTTCTGCTATGAACATTCATTTTCCTGTCTTTGAGTGGAAATATATGCAAATTTATCTTGAATATCTGTCTAGGAGAGGAATTTTTATATCATATGGTAGAAATATGTTTTACTTATTGCATGTGTGCTGAGTCGCTCAGTTGTATCTGACTCTTTGTCACCCATATGGACTATATAGCCCATCAAGCTCCTCTATCCATGGGATTTTCCAGGCAAGAATACTGGACTGGGTTGCCATATCCTCCTCCAAGAGCCTCCAGGAATCAAACCCATGACTTCTTCACTGGCAGGTAGACTCCTTAGCACCATGTCCCCTTGGAAGCCCATTTTACTTATTAGAAACTTCCAAGTTCTTTTGCAAAATAATTTTATTGTATACACCCACCAGCACTTTACAGAAGTTCCATTACTCCACAATCTATCCATAATTCAGTGTTATCTGTCATTTTCATACTGGTTGTTATGAAATTGTATCATGCTGTGGTTTTATTTAGTACTTTCCTGATGACAAATAAGATTTAGCACATTTTCTGATGTTTACTGGACTTTTGGGTGTTTCTTTATGTCAAGGGTATAGACTCTTTTGCAACACTTTTTCTTAAAAAAATTTTTTTTAATTAAGGATAATTGCTTCACAATATTGTGTTGGTTTCTACCATATATCAACATGAATTGGTCATAGGCATGCATATGTTGCTCCCTCTTGAACTTCCCTCCCACCTCCCACCCAATCCCACCCCTCTAGGTTGTCACAGAGCACCATTCTGAGCTCCCTGAGTCATACAGCAAATTACCACTGGCTATCTTTTTCATATACAGTAGTGTGTATGTTTCTATGCTATTCTCTCCATTTGTCCCACCCTTGCCTTATCCTGTTGTGCCCACCAGCCTGTTCTCTATGTTTGTGTCTCCATTGCTACCCTATAAATAGGTTCACAGTACCATTTTTCTAGAGTTTATATATGTGTGTTAATATGCAATACTTGTTTTTCTTTCTGACTTACTTCACTTTGTATAATAGGCTCAAGGTTCATCCACTTCATCAGAACTGACTCAAATACATTCCTTTGTATAGCCAAGTAATATTCTAATGGGTATATGTACCACAACTTCCTTATCCATTCATGTGTCAATGGACATGTAGGTTGCTTCCATGTCCTAACTATTGTATATAGTGCTACAATGAACATTAGGGTGCATGTGTCTTTTCCAGCTATGGTTTCCTCAGGGTATATGCCCAGTAGTGCAATTGCTGAGTCCTATTAAAAGACGCTTACTCCTTGGAAAAAAAGTTATGACCAACCTAGATAGCATATTCAAGAGCAGAGACATTACTTTGCCAATGAAGGTCCGTCTAGTCAAGGCTATGGTTTTTCCAGTAGTCATGTATGGATGTGAGAGTTGGACTGTGAAGAAGGCTGAGTGCCGAAGAATAGATGCTTTTGAACTGTGTTGTTGGAGAAGACTCTTGAGAGTCCCTCGGACTGCAAGGAAATCCAGCCAGTCCATTCTGAAGATCAGCCCTGGGATTTCTTTGGAAGGAATGATGCTAAAGCTGAAACTCCAGTACTTTGGCCACCTCACGCAAAGAGTTGACTCATTGGAAAAGACTGATGCTGGGAGGGATTGGGGGCAGGAGGAGAAGGGGACGACAGAGGATGAGATGGCTGGATGGCATCACCGACTCAATGGACATGGGTTTGGGTAACCTCTGGGGTTGGTGATGGACAGGGAGGCCTGGTGTGCTGCGATTCATGGGGTCGCAAAGTCGGACACGACTGAGCGACTGAACTGACTGACTGACTGATGGTAATTTTATTCCTACTTTTTTAAGGAATCTTCAAACTGTTCTCCATAGTGGCTGTATCAGTTTTCAGTCCCACCAAAAGTACAAAAGGGTTCCTTTTTTGCTACACTCTTTCCAGCATTTATTCTTTGTAGACTTTTTGATGATGGCCATTATGACCAGTGCATTAGTTTTTAGAATTTTCAATCACCACTTTCTTGCCTAAATTTGTAGGCAGTTGATATTCTCAATTTTAGTTTAAAAAATATTTACAAGTTCAACATATCATAATAGAGAGAGGAGACATATACTAAGTTACACCTTTCCTTAATCACTTGGACACTTGTGTCATACATTTATTCATTCATGTATCTTTCTGGGACTGTAGCATTTGTTGCTTTTCTTCTTTTTCCTTACCACACCTCCATTTTCTTTCTACAGTACATACTTTGTATTTAATGACAGATTTCTGGTTAGTAAACTATATGTTTTTGTTAGTCTGAAAATGTACTCACCATAATTCATTCATTTTCTATAGAAAGTTTGGTTGAGAACACATTTCTTGGTTGACATGTATTTTATTTCAGCATCAGTTGAGTTCAATCAATCAGTTGTGTCTGACACTTTGTGACCTCGTGGACTGCAGCAGGCCAGGCTTCCGTGCCCATCATAAACTCTAAGAGCTTGCTTACACTCATGTCCTTTGAGTCAGTGATGCCATCCAGCCATCTCATCCTCTGTCATCTCCTTCCCCTCCTGCCTTCATTATTTCCCAACATAAGGGTCTTTTCCAGTAAGTCAACTCTACATATCAGGTAATCCAAGTATTGGAGTATCAGCTTCAGCATCGGTCCTTTCAATGAATATTCAGGACTTATTCCTTTTAGGATTGACTGGTTTGATCTCCTTGAAGTCCAAGGGACTCTCAAGAGTTTTCTCCAGTACCACAGTTAAAAGCAAAATTCTTTTGTGCTCAATTTTCTCACATCCATACATGACTACTGGAAAAACCGTAGCTTTGACTAGATGGACCTTTATCGGCAAAGTAATGTCTCTGCTTTTTAATATGCTGTCTAGGTTGGTCATAGCTTTTCTTCCCAGGAGCAAATGTCTTTTAATTGCATGGCTACAGTCACCATCTGCAGTGATTTTGGAGCCCAAGAAAATGAAATATTTCGCTGTTTCCATTGTTTCTCCATCTGTTTGCCATGAAGTGATGGGACCAGATGCCATGATTTTAGTTTTTTGAATGTTGAGTTTTAAGCCAGCTTTTTCACTCTGCTTTTTCACCTTCATCAAGAAGCTCTTTAGTTCCTCTTTGCTTTTTGCCATAAACATTTTGTCATCTGCATATCTGAGGTTATTGATATTTTCCCCAGCAATCTTGATTGCAGCTTGTGTTGTAAGTTAAATAAGCAGGGTGACAATATTCAACCTTGATGTACTCCTTTCCCAATTTGGAACCAGTCTGTGTTCCATTTCTGTTTCTAAGTGTTGATTCTTGACCTGCATATAGATTTCTCAGGAGGCAGGTAAGGTGGTCTGGTATTCCCCTCTCTTGAAGAATTTTCCACAGTTTGTTGTGATCCACACAGTCAAAGGTTTTAGTGTAGTCAATGAAGCAGAAGTAGATGTTTTTCTGGAATTTTCTTGCTTTTTCTATGATCCAATGAATGTTGGCAATTTTATCTTTGGTTCCTCTGCCTTTTCTAAATCCAGCTTGAACATCTGGAAGTTCTCAATTCATGTACTGTTGAAGCCTAGCTTGGAGAATTTTGAGCATTACTTTGCTAGCTTGTGAGATAAGTGCAATTTTGTGGTAGTAGAAACATTTTTGGCATTGCCTTCTTTTGAGATTGGAATGAAAAAGTGCCCTTTTCCATTTTCATGGCCACTGCTGAGTATTTCAAATTTGCTGGCATGTTGAATGCAGTACTTTTATAGCATCGTTTTTTAGGATTTGAAACAGCTCAATGGAATTCCATCACCTCCACTAGCTTTGTTCAAGTGATGCTTCCTAAGGTCCACTTGACTTTGCATTCCAGTATGTCTGGCTCTAGGTGAATGATTACACCATGATGATTTTCTTAGTCATGAAGATCGTTTTTGTATAGTTCTTCTGTATATTCTTGCCATATCTTTTTAATAGCTTCTGCTTCTATTAGGTGTATACCATCTCTGTTCTTTATTTTGCCTCTCTCTGCATGAAATGTTCCCTTGGTATCTCTAATTTTCTTGAAAAGATCTCTAGTCTTTCCCATTTTATTGTTTTTCTCTATTTCTTCGCATTGGTCACTGAGGCTGAGGAAGGCTTTCTCATCTTTCCTTTCTATTCTTTAAAACTATGCATTCAGGTGGGTGTATCTCTCCTTTTCTTCTTTGCCATTGCTTCTCTTATTTTCTCAGTTATTTAAAGCCTCCAGACAACCATTTTGCCTTTTTAGCATTTCTTCTTCTTGGGGATGTGTTTGATCACTGCTTCTCATACATAGTTACATTGTTCTGCAGACACTCTATCAGACCTAATCTCTTGATTCTATTTGTCACTTCCACTGTATAATTGGAAGGGATTCTTTAAACATAGGTGTTGAGATTATTAAAATTAAACATGCATATTTTCCCCTTTTCCACTGAAGCTGTTAACATGTTAATCACAATTACTTAAACTTTCCTGCTTGTTGACGTCAGCACTCATGACCCCTATGTATTTTGTTCTCAATTGTTTCTTTTCTGGATTAAACATGTCTTTGTAAGTGTGTCTTTGGCATGTCTAAGTAATTTTACTTAACCTCATGTCTCATGTATTTTCTCTTTTAATATAAAAGTGTCATAGTTTTCAGCCACATATTCAGGTGTATAATCTATCTTTAGTTAAATTTTGTATATATTTTTAAGTATGTGTGCTACTGCTGCTGCTAAGTGGCTTCAGTCATGTCCGACTCTGTGCAACCCCATAGACGGCAGCCTAGCAGGCTCCTCTGTCCCTGGGATTCTCTGGCAAGAATACTGGAGTGGGTTGCCATTTCCTTCTCCAATGCATGCATGCATGCTAAGTTGCTTCTGTTGTGTCCGACTCTGTGCAACCCCATGGACAGCAGCCTACCAGCCTCCTCTGTCCATGAGACTCTCTAGGCAAGAATATTGGAGTGGGTTGCCATTTTTATGTGTAAATTTCACTTTTTTGCTTATGAATATTCAATTTTTATAGCATGATTTCTTAACATTACTGTTCTTTGTTCATTGGGTTGTTTTTCCACCTATGTCCAAGTCAGTTGACTATGGTTATGACTCTTTTTCTGATGTCTCTAACCTGTTTGAGGGATCTATACCTATCATTTAACAAATACATCTTACTTTGCCATGAGCATCGGATGAAAGGTTTTGTTGCTCCACATCCTCATCAGTGTTTGGAGTTTAGACATGCTAGTAGGTATGTGTTAATTTCATGATACTGTTTTATCTTTAATTTCTTAGTGACACATGATGTTGAGAATCTTTACATATACTTATTTGTCATCGGTATATCTTCTTTGGTGAGATATTTGGTACGAACTTTCTTAATTGGGTTGTTTATTTTCTTGTTGAGCTTATTTTCTTATTATTTGTATATTTTGGTACAAATTATTTATCAGATATATCAGAAATGTATGACCTCTTTTGAAATTCAAAGGATTGTATTCATGAGTATTTCTGGGCACTCTATTTTGTTGCATTGTATTTGGTAGTCTACCTCTGGGTTCTCTATTCTATTACCAAATCTTTTGGCAATATTACCTTGTCTTGATTAATGCAATTTATAGTAGACCTTAAATTAATGGAATTTCAGACCTCAGTTTTGTTCTTCTTTTCAATATTGTGTTGGCTCTTCTGGATTTTTCATTGTTGTATAAACTTCACAGTCAGTTTATTGATATCCACAAACTAACCTGCTGGAATTTTGATTGGCATCACATTGAATCTATACATCAACTAGGCTAGAATGACATCTTAACAATATGGGATCTTCCTTCCTTATAGGAATATCTCTCCTTTATTTAGATCTTTAAAATAAATTATTTTATCAAAGTTTTATAGTTTTCCTTATGCTGATTTTGTATATACCTTGTTGAATTTATACCTAAGTATTTCTCTTTTTGATTCTAATGGAAGTGGTAATGTGCTTTAAATTTTAGGCAATTTTTATTGCTGGTGTAGAGGAAACAATGCTTTGTTTATATTAAGCTTAAATCCTGTAAACGTGCTATATATACTTATTAGTTCTATGAGTTTTTTGTTGACTATAGAATTTTCTACATAGGCAAATCATGTCATCTGCAACAAAGAGAGATTTATTTCTTCTTTTCCAATCTGTATGCTGTTTATTTTGTTTATTTATTTATTTTTGCTTTATTGTACTAAGAAGGACTTTTAGTACTATTTTAAATAAGGTTGGTAAGAGTCAACATCTTGCCTCTTTCTGAATCTAGCTGGAAAATACCTAGTTTCTTACCACCTAACTGTTAGCTGTACTTTTTTTTTTTCAGATATTATTTGTCAAAATGAAGAAGTATTGCTCTTTATTTGAATTTTTTATTTTGAATTGATATTGGGTTTTCTCAAATGCTTCACCTGTATCTGTGAACATAATTATGATAATTTTCACCTTTGGTCAGTTGATGTGATGGGTTAAATTGATTGATTTTTAAAGATCCAGACTTGCATGTGTGGAATAAATACCATTTAGTCATGGTACATAATTTACATGTTCTTGAATTTGATTTGCTAAAGACTTTTACATTTATATTCATAGGAGAATAGCACTGTATACTTTTCCTCTCTTCTAATATATTTGGTTTTATGGTAATGCCAGTCTCAGAATGAGTTAGGAAATACTCCCTCTGTCTATCCATTCTGGATGAGACTGTAGAGAGTTGATGAATTTACTTCCTTAAATACTAGATAGAATTCACCAGTAAAAAAATTCTTGGTGTAGTGCTTTCTGTTGTGGAAAATTATGAACTATTGATTCAGTTTCTTTGTTTCTTTAATAGATACAGGTATTTCAGATTATAAGTTCCTCCCTATGTGAGTTTTGATAGATTATTTCTCTCAAGGAATTTTTAAATTTCATCTAAGTTATCCAATATGTAGGCATGGAGTTGTTTGTGACATTTCTATATTATCCCCCCATGCAATGTCTATGGAATAAGAAGTAATGAACCCTCTTTCATTTCTTATATTAATAATTGTGTCTTTCTTGGTTAGCTAGGCTACATATTTAGCAATTTTATTCATTCTTGCAAAGAACCAGCTTATGGTTTCATTGATTTTTGTTATTGATGTCCTATTTCCAATTGCTTTGATTTCTGTGCTAGCTTTTTATTATTTTTTCTTCTGTTTATTTACATTTAACTTTCTTTTCTTATTCTAGTTTCCTAAGTTGGAAGTTTATAGTATTGATTTTAAATCTTTCTTCTCGTCTAATAAATGCATTCAGTGCTATAAAATTCCTTCTAAGTAATGTTCAATGCATCTTGCAAATTTTCATATGCTGCAATTTTATTTTCATTTTAAATAGATTGTTTAAAATTTCAGATAGATTGAAAGTCAACCAGATACTTGCTATTACATTAGTTATCAGAGGATTGAATAAATACATATCTCCAAATGTATCAGATGTGTTCAATATAGTATCGACAGTTCAGGCTGGGCAGTAAGTTAAAGGAGATTGATGTTCTCTGATTAGTTGGGTTAACACTTCTTAATTTTTATCTTGCAAGCAAATCAAAGGCAGTTTAAATTCATGTGTAATGGACTGCAATACTTGTTTCTGTGCTTTCTCAGGGATATTTCTTTACTTGCTTATATTCACAACATGGTGAGATCGGACTTATCTGATTCATATGATAAAAGAGTTACTTGTATTTATTATATAAAACATATTGCAACCTGAATATTAAGCTAAAACTGAGTTTAAAATACTAGTTAAACATACAACCACAAGGGAGTGGCTGTTGAGCTAAGATTCAGAATCCAAAATAAATGTTAAAATTGTGAGGAATATCATAGGCCAGAGGCATCAGGATATCCCTCAAACAATCAAAAATAGGTTATTTTCTCAGCCAGTTCTGAAATCAAAACAAGAGGCATAAGATTTGAATGGGTTGTTTGATTTGTGGAGACATTACCTGTCACATCTGAAAATGTTAGTAGCCCCTGTTCATAAACTATAATGAAAAAATGATGGACCCTATATGATACCCAAAATAACTGCATACTCTCTTAGCACTTCAAAGAGCTGTTGCCCAGTCAACCCTTTGGGTTCACACTACTCCAATGCTCAAATGACATTGGAAGTTATCAGTTAACACACAGGCAGAAGTCTCTGGCAGAAGCCCGTGACTGCCAATCAGTGGTGATTGAGGACTTTGGATTAGACAATTACCTGAGTTGGCCTCAAGATGTATTCCCTGTGAGAGATTATTGCTTGCCTTTTATTAAACTTCAGTTGAAATTGTTTCTGTTACAGAAGGAATTAAAAATATTTTAAGACTTGAAAAACTGATCATGTCTGCCTTGCAATATAAGAGCAACATTCCAAATGGAGGGGGATGCACTCTCTAAATAGAAAGGGTATTTTCTTACTATAGAAATAAGCATCACTAGAGATACTCTCATTATTGAATAGGAAGCTCTCATGTCTTCAAGCCCTACATTAGACTACCTTGATAACTTAATTGATTCATTGTTAAATGAACACTTTTCTTTTTTTACCAGAAGATATCAGCAAGTGATGTGGCTCACAGTTGGTAGCTCAAGGGAAGCGGGCTAAAATTCAGACTGGAGCACAACTGTTTTGCAATGTATTATAAGGCAGCTGTGCATTGATTGAAGAAGGAAAAGAAAATCTTCTCACTGAGTAGGGTAAAAATTGGTCATCTTCACAGCATCTTAGAAAATGGGAAGTAGCAATCACAGCATTAGGAGATGTCAGTGGGACAGAGCCTGCAGAAATCACCCTCCATTGTTTGTAGCCGAAGGTTCTGAAAGGGTCTGGGCAGATTTAAGGAGTGTGCAATTTAGAGTAATCTATGTCTGTGATGTACTTGATGCAGCTGCATGAACATTTGCAATAATTCTAAGGTTTTAACTCTGTCTTTTGGTTTCCATTTGACTTAATGGATAAATCTTAAAAAGATTTATCTATTATGGAGGGCACATTCTTAGGTAATAATGAGAACCATTGCCTCCTAAATACACAGAGAGGAGTATATTTAACAACAGAGGCATGGAAATGTGTAACTTTTAAGCTTTTAAGAAAGATATTCAAGTATAATAGTTATAAATATCTCCTGCTTTTGCAACTTGTTATAGTAACATGTGACCTAATGTTTATAGGTTATGAATTATGGATGGAGGGCAATGATCAAGGCAAAGCATATGTGGTTAAACTGCAACTAGTGTCATTTGGGAAAGATTTGGAGTCTATGAGTCCTTTCAGCCATGCAGCACTATGTGATTGCTGCAAATATCATATCTCTAGCAGTTCCCAGGGCTTCCCAAGTGACGCATTAGCATTTCCAAGTGCCAATGAAGGAGATGCGGGTTTGATCCCTGGGTCAGGAAGATCCCCTGAAGTAGGAAATGGCACCCATTCCAGTATTCTTGCCTGGGAAATTCTATGGGCAGAGGAGCCTGGTAGGCTACAGTCTATGGTAAAAAAGTCAGACGGACTGAGAAACTGAGCATGCGCGTGCACACACATACATGCGTGTGCACACACACACACACACACACACACACAGCAGTCCACAGCTTCCAATGGCATCAAGTCTATTCCTGAAGTATGTGAATTCGTATTAATAAGAATTTTTACACCTGAAGGCACTCTATAGATTTTTTTCTGTAGTTTTTTGAATCAAAATGAAATTGATATAACACAAAATTAACCATTTTAAAGCAAACTATTCATCACCATTTTATGCATTTACCATGGTATACAAGCACTACACCACCATTTAGTTTTAGGGCACTTTCATCAGCCCACCGGAAAAACCCATACTATTAGGCAGATCACTCTCTATCACCTCCCCTACCACCACCCTAGCTCCTGGCAACCACCAACCTCTTTCTGCCTCTACTTACTATGCCCAATGTTTCAGGTAAATGTAATATGCAGTATGCTTACCTTTTGTGTCTAGCTTGTTTTACTTACTATAATGTTTTTGAGGTTCATCTATTGGCTTGAGCCAACACTATATTTGATGCTTGGGAAAAACACTAAACAGAGAAGGTAAGAATTCATGCTCTCAAGGGTTTGAAATTTAATAGCCAGAGAAAGTTAAGAACAATATTTACAACTTATAAAAGTTTATATAAAATTTATAATATTATAGAAGATTATGATTGATATGTACATAGAAAAAAAAAGAAAATGGAAAATCAGGCAAGAAGTATTTTGAGAGATGGAGCCTTTGGTTGCAGCAGGGATGGTTGCAGTAATAAGAAACTGGACAAGTCAGGACTTTAACAATGTAGAATTATTCTCAAAAAGAGAAATTGGTGAGGCCATTGTCTAAGTGAAGGTAGAGACTAGGGACATTTGCTGCAGAAAAATTAAGTTTAGGAAATGCTCTAGTGTGGAAGTGTGCCTCGTGTGGACAATAGCAAGTAGGTCAGTGTGGCTGGACCACAGAGAGTAGGTGAGAATGGTAAAGTGTTAGAGGCCTCACGGTGGGAAAGTGGCGCAGACCATGCACACGGGCACCATGTCTTTTATTGTAAGGGCCTTGATGTCCACATTGGGTGGAATGGGAACTCATGGGAGGATTTTGAGTTGACCATACTTATGCTTCACTTGTGGCTCAGAGGATAAAGCGTCTGCCTGCAATGCAGGAGACCCAGGTTCAATCCCCGGGTTGGGAAGATCCCCTGGAGAAGAAAATGGCACTTCAGTATTCTTGCCTGGAGAATCCCATGGACAGAGGAGCCTGATGGGCTACAGTCCATGGGGTTGCAAAGAGTCAGACACGACTGAGCTACTTTACTCACTTTACTCACTCATGCTTCACTTATATAATTGCTTTATTAAAAACAAATAAGAGTGATGTGGTAGATTTGATAATCCAGAGAAGAGACTGTGATATTTAACTGAGGCAGCATGGTGATAGTGAGGAGTACATGTGTTTTCAAGTACAGTTAACACAGTTGTCTGATAAATTTGAGATAATAGGAGAAGAATGAAAAATCTGTCTGGTATTTTTGGCCTGAGCAACTGAGAAATGAAATTTGTGAGGAATCTTTGCATATCTAATCACTGGAGTTAAGATTTAGGATGAGAGTTTTAATCTCTTGGAAGATTTGTGGCAGGAAAGATTAGATTTTGCTCTAAACTATGAAAAATCAAAAGTCTGCAAGCAGAAAACTTAACCAGGGGATCTGATACTCAGATATATGGTCATGATATAACAATACATCAGCCTGGCTTTGCACTGACTGTGTCAGCATCTAAGATACTAGCACAGCACACGAAGGAGATGTAAAATTTGGTAGTTTTAAAATTTAATTCTCTTCTTGGTGAAGATTTGTCTCAAGGAGTCCCAACAGAGAAGAGATTTTTGAGAGCATGGGAACAGAAAGCCAGGCAGGCATAGGAAGGTCCTTCCACTTCTTGTTGCAGAGCAAAAGTTGACAAATTATGGTCAGTGGGCAAAAATCAGTGTTTCTTATGTGTTTGTAATACAGCTTTATTGTAATATAGTCACATGTATTTATTTATATTTTTCTGTGGCTGCTTTATTGCTAAAGAGGTAGAGTTGAGGAGCTGGAAGAGAGGCCATATGGTATATAAAATATTCATTTACTGACCTGTACTATTTATTATCTGGCCTTTTACAGAAAAAGTTTGATGAGCACAGACCTCAATTATGTTTGAGGGATAAAAAAAATCATTCCATCCTTCCAACTACATGCTATAGTATAGTGTACCTAGTGTAAGTATTTCCATTTTCATGTTTTTCTACTTTATTTATGATCATGTAACTAAACAAACCCAAGATAAAATTGTAGATTATATCAGAAACTAGTGCCAATAATATTTGTAGAAGTAGTGGTTGTAATCAAGCTTATATATTCTGAGGCTCCATTAATTACTGATTATTGTTTTTGAAAGAGCAATCTATGTCAAGATAGTCCAGGCTCATGGCTTAATTTGATAAAACCCCACAAAGCAGAATATTTTGTAAATGAATATTTTATTAATGAATATATCTAAAGGCTTCTCCAGTGGCATTAGTGGTAAAGAATCAGCCTGCCAATGCAGGATACATAAAAGATGCAGGTTTGTTCCCTGGGTCAGGAAGCTCCACTGGAGAAGGGCATGGCAACCCGCTTCACTGTACTTACCTGGAGAATCCCATTGACAGAGGAGACTGCTGGGCTGCAGTCCATGGGGCCACTAAGGGTTGGACACAACTGAAGTGACTTAGCATGCATATGTATATGTTAGTATACATATGAAGTCATACTTTCTGGTAATTTATTTCACATCCCTTTATTTTTCCTACATGAAAAAAGCAATTTAAATATGAGCTTCTACTTGGATGGCTCATATCTCCAACAGCAATTTTCAAACAAACAAGAGGATGATATTTTAGAGTCAAATACAATAATCCCTTTATTACTCTTAGCTATTGAGGCAATATCTCTTATTAAAAAATGTGAACTTCCCAAAAATGCATTGTTCCAGAACTCTAGAAGCATGTATGTATCCTTAAAAACATATTAAAGTCTCAAATAAATTGTAAGAAAAATTAGTCAAAGGCAAAGAAGTCTTTTAATTACTATATTCCAGAATTTCAAATGCCTTTACACAGAAGACATTGGCCAGCTGTTCTTCATATCCAAAGAGAGAAGAGCAACAGAAGCAGCAGTAAAATTAGCAATAAGGAGAGTCTACTAAAAGCAAGAGAGAAAGCAACACAGGGCTGTTAAGGAATCTTCTCTGGAAAATTATAGACATGAGTGGATTCTCATTTGTCTGGAACAGTAAACATGTGGCCCAGGAAATACTTAGAGGGGGAATTAAATGTACTTTCCTGTCCTGAAAGCTCTGTTCAGTTCAGTTCAGTCACTCAGTTTGCGACCCCATGAATCACAGCATGCCAGGCCTCCCTGTCCATCACCAACTCCTGGGTTCACTCAAACTCATGTCCATTGAGTCATTGATGCCATCAAGCAATCTCATCATCTTTCATCCCCTTCTCCTCTTGCCCCCAATCCCTCCCAGCATCAGGGTCTTTTCCAATGAGTCAACTCTTTGCAGGAGGTGGCCAAAGTATTGGAGTTTCAGCTTCTGCAACAGTCCTTTCAATGAACACATAGGACTGATCTCCTTTAGAATGGACTGGTTGGATCTCCTTGCAGTCCAAAGGACTCTCAAGAGTCTTCTCCAGCACCACAGTTCAATAGCATCAATTCTTTGGTGCTCAGCTTTCTTCACAATCCAACTGTCACATCCATACATGACCACTGGAAAAACCATAACCTTGAGTAGACAGACCTTTGTTGGCATAGTATCTCTGCTTTTGAATATGCTATCGAGGTTGGTCATAACTTTCCTTCCAAGGAGTAAGTGTCTTTTAATTTCATGGTTGCAATCACCATCTGCAGTGATTTTGAAGCCCCCCAAAATAAAGTCTGGCACTCTTTCCACTGTTTCCCCATCTATCTCCCATGACATGATGGGACCAGATGCCATGATCTTTGTTTTCTGAATGTTGAGCTTTAGGCCAACTTTTTCACTCTCCTCTTTCACTTTCATCAAGAGGCTTTTGAGTTCCTCTTCACTTTCTGCCATAAGGGTAGTGTCATCTGCATATCTGAGGTTATTGATATTACTCCTGGCAATCCTGATTCCAGCTTGTGCTTCTTCCAGCCCAGTGTTTCTCATGATGTACTCTGCATATAAGTTAAATAAGCAGGCACTGTAGGTGACTTTAAAATTTAGGATAATTTTCTCAACACTTAGAACATATGGGAACTAGTTTATATAAGACATTTCATGAATAACAGGCTTTTATGTAGGGTCAAAGGGTACTTCCTGCTCTTGTATAATTACTGGAAAATTTAAAATATTTTAAAGACAGAATTTAGAAGATAGCTTTAAAAATTATTCTTATATGTTTTCTATCAAAGAATTAAAAATAGCATCAAATGATATTGAAGCTAGCTTTAATGTTCATAACCATTTAAGAAAATTGGGTCAAATATTTTGGGGCTTATTTCTAATTAAAAAAAAGACATCTGAAAGAAAATTAAAGTGTGTAAGTTATCTCCAAGGTGTCACATGTATGTAGTATATATTTTGGCAAAAATATGCATGCATTTGATTATCTGTGGAATAGGAGCTTATCTAGATAGGCTATTGGGGGTGGTATTTAAGTAAGTAAGTGCTGTGTGCATGCTCAGTTTTGTCTGATTCTTTGCAACCCCATGGACTGAAGCCCACCAGGCTCCTCTCCCCATGGGATTATCCATTGGAGTGCATTGCCCTTTCCTACTTGAAGGGATCCTTCCTACCTAGGACTGAACCCATGTCTCTTTTGTCTCCTGCACTGCAGGCAGATTCTTTATCACTGTGCCACCTGGGAAGCAATGGGTATTTAAATAGGGCCTCAAACATGAAAAAAAATAAATATGCAAAGTAAAAATAAAATATTAAAGGAAACACTTTAAAATAAATGGCAAAGTGTTAAAAATGAGAAAGTTTAAAAAAACAAAATAAAATTTTATTCAAATTATTAACCTTATTTTTAATGTTTTTCTTTAAGAAAGGCATTGAATTTGCAGTGGTTAAATGAGTGTGCCCTGAAATGACATATGGGATTTCAAGTTTTGGTTCTAACACACAGAATATTTGTAGATTGGGGAAGATATTTAATTCTCTTGAGCCTCTTATGTTTCATGCTGTAATTATAAGAATTAAAATAGTTAATTTTTTTTTTTACTTTTTAACAAATTTTTTAATAGGAAAATTTTACAAATTTAGATTGCTTTTCAACAGAAAAATAAAATTTATTTCCTACCACCATTTATTTTACTATATCAATAGAAATGCAGCAAGTTTCTTTTTTTTAATTTTTTTAAATTAATTTTTAGTTTTTTAGTTTGTTTTGCTTTACAATACTGTATTCGTTCTGCTACACATCGACATGAATCAGCCACGAGTATACATGAACTCCCAATCCCGACCCCCACCTCCCCCCTCCCGCCTCACACCCTCTCTCTGGATTATCCCTGTGCATCAGTCCCAAGCATCCTGCATCCTGCATCAAACCTGGCCTGGCGATTCGTTTCACTTATGATATCACACATGTTACACTGCCACTCTGCCAACCCATCACACCCTCTCCCTCTCCCACAGAATCCAAAAGGCCGTTCTACACATCTGTGTCTCTTTTACTATCTTGCGTACAGGTTTATCATTACCATCATTCTAAATTCCATATATATGTGTAAGTATACTGTATTGGTGTTTTTCTTTCTGGCTTACTTCACTCTGTATAATCAGCTTCAGCGTCATCCATCTCATTAGAACTGATTCAAATGTATTCTTTTTAATAGCTGAGTAATACTCCATTGTGTATATGTACCACAGCTTTCTTATCCATTCATCTGCTGATGGGCATCTAGGTTGCTTCCATGTCCTGGCTATTATAAACAGTGCCGCAATGAACATTGGGGTACACGTGTCTCTTTTAATTCTGGTTTCCTTGGTGTGTATGCCCAGCAGTGGGATCGCTGGATCATAAGGCATTTCTATTTGCAGTTTTTTAAGGAATCTCCACGCTGTTCTCCATAGTGGCTGTACTAATTTGCATTCCCACCAACAGTGGAAGAGGGTTCCCTTTTCTCCACACCCTCTCCAGCATTGATTGCTTGTTGACTTTTGGATCGCAGCCATTCTGACTGGTGTGAAATGGTACCTCATTGTGGTTTTGATTTGCATTTCTCTGATAATGAGTGATGTTTAGCATCTTTTCATGTGTTTGTTAGCCATTCGTATGTCTTCTTTGGAGAAATAACAGAATAATGTCATATGGAGAGCACTTGCTATATGTGGGCTGTTTAGAGTATAAGTGGAAGCAATAGTAATAATAGACATGATGGCAGTACCAATACTAGTGTTAATACAACTGTAATATTAATATTGGTTTTCTATGATTCAGTATGGTGAGTCATTTTTAAGTTAAATAATATAATGAAGTAATACATCAAACATTAAAGACTATACATGTGGAACACTAGAATGACAATCAATCATGAATTAAATATGAATTAGGCATAGATATATTATGGACCATGTTAATAGCAGGACTTTTAAGATTTGATCTGTTATGACTAGTGCAGTCATTAGAAATGTCTTTCTAATGTTCTTTCAAATGATCCACAGAAGTTAAAATAAAGCAAGATTCACTTGAAATAAAAAAAATTAGTTTTCATAACATATATTGAAAGAAAGCAAAAGGAAGAAAATTAATACCAGTTATACTAAAAACTTTCACATAATTGGATCAATCTAGCTAGTGATAGGCAACTAGTTAGTAAGCGGTGGAACCAGAGTTTGAAACAAAACTGGATAACTTAATAATATATATTATTAATAGCTAAACTACAATATGTAGTCTCCTATTTACAAGTCCATGAGAGAGGAAATGCATAAATAATTTCTAAAGTATTATGTTATCCACCCCAGGATAGAACACTATATTTAAAAAAGGTGAAACAAATAATTGAATTTATATAAACATAATTTATTTGTCTTTTAACACTTTTTACTTCATGTATTTCATCGAGAAAAGAACATTCTTAGTATATTAAAGCTTCATTTATTCCTCACACAACTGACACTAAAACAAATTCATGTAGATTACTTATCAGAGGAATATGACTCTGGAACACCATCTGTCACTATGACAAGGTCATCAGAGTTTTATTTAAAAAAAAATTCCATGTAAATTTGCCATAGGAATCACTAAATTTGAAGTAGTGATAGATATAGAGACTTTTGAAGAGATATTGTGTATGGTTTCTTTTACTCAGCCTTAGATTAAAAGACTAAGTAAAAGAATTAGATTAAGACTGAGCCTCTTAATTCATTTTTTAACCTCTGAGAACTGAGAACTATTTAGTAAAATCTCCAAGTTAATGTTACACTTGCAGCAGCAGTATATTGCATGGTGGGAAAGCAAGTTTAACAAATGCTGTAACTTGATTTCAGATTAGTTTATTTAGATTCTTTTCTCCTCTTTGCTTTTCCCCTTGAAGATCTATCTAAGTTAATGATTCTAAGTTAGTGGTGTCTGAGTTTATGACCCTATGGACTGTAGCCTGCTGAGTTCCTCATCCATAGGATTTTTCAAGTAAGAATATTGGAGTGGGTTGCCATTTCCTACTCCAGGCTTAAAAACATTAAAAAAAAAAAAAAACTAAGATCATGGCACTCAGTCCCATCACTTCATGGCAAGTAGATGGGGAAAGAATGAAAACAGTGACAGACTTTATTTTCTTGGACTCCAAAATCACTGCAGATGTGACTGCAGCAATGAAATTAGAAGATGCTTGCTCCCTGGAAGAAAATCTATGACCAACTTAGACAGTGTATTAAAAAACTGAGACATTACTTTGCTGAACAAGGTTTGTCTAGTCAAAGCTATGGTTTTTCCAATAGTCAGGTATGGATGTGAGAGTTGGACCATAAAGAAGGTTGAGCACAGAAGAACTGATGCTTTTGAAGTGTGGTGCTGGAGAAGTCTTTTGAGAGTCCCTTGGATGGTAAGGAGATCAAAACAGTCCATCCAAAGGAAATCAGTCCTGAATATTCACTGGAAGGACTGATGCTGAAGCTGAAGCTCCAATACTTTGGCCACCTGATGTGAAGACCTGACTCATTTGAAAAGACCCTGATGCTGGGCAAGATTAAAGGCAGGGGGAGAAGGGGACAACTGAGGAGGAGATGGTTGGATCATATCACTGACTCAATGGACATGAGTTTGAAGAAACACTGGGAGATGGTGAAGGATAGGGAAGCTTGGCATGCTGCAGTCTGTGGGGTCTCAAAGAGTTGGACACAGCTGAGTGAACAACAACTCCAGGGGATCTTCCCCTCCCAGAGATAGAACCTATGTCTCTTGCATTGGCAGGCAGATTCTTTACCATTGTGCCACCTCATTGACAATATCATTAAAATACTATTTTGAAGGCACAATTTAATATTTTTTACAGAAATCTTCAGGTAAATAGCAGAAAGACACGCTATCTTGCCTGGCTACTCCAACTGCCCAGTCTCATCCAACAGAACTTTACAGTCTACTACTGTGACAAGAGTTTTCTTTCTTTCTTTTTTTTTAAATAATAACCTGAAAATAATTTTCTCATTTGCATCATCATATGAAATAGTTAATTTTCTTTTGGAAAAGATTTTAGTGTCTTACTATGGCAGTCTCATCCTGGCCCAGTCTGCAACTCACCTTTTAGAAAGGTGAGCAGTCTTGGAAAAGATTTCAGTCCAAAACAGTGCTTGATTTTCATATATTTTTAAAAAGCACAGAGATATAAGCATCAATAGTTAAGCTATTCTTTTTTTTTTCTTTTTTTTTAAAATTTTGTTTTTTTAGTTTGTTTTGCTTTACAATACTGTATTCGTCTTGCACTGGGGAAACACTGAATTCTGCAATTGCCATTGCTTGAGTCTACTCATTACAATGTAAGAATTGAAATAAATAATTTTGTTCCACATATTACCATATAGCATTGGGTTTACAGATATGGCTATATGGGATTTAATGACTGCACTGGCATGAAAGTATTTTATCATTCACTAATTACTCCTGGATAGCTACAAACAGCCACATTGGGGTAAGAGCGTTGCACAACATACAGATGTTTCTGGAAGGTCCTTAGTTCTCAGAACTGTAAAGGCATAAAGAGATGGATTGAAACCTCAGCTTGCCCAGCCTGCAGCAACTCCTCTGGCCATTTTAGACCTGGTGCTGATGGGTTTCTGAGGGAGTGACATTCATATGCCTTTGGGCAAAAGCACATCATCCAGTCTGAGGAATGTAAAGGCTGAATGCTTTAAAGGTGAAATCTAAGATCTTTTTAAAAAAGTAGCAATTTTAAAGTTTTCTTCTTCCCCAAACTATTAATATGAAAATTCAGACAACTTTCCTTTAATCTGTACTTCATGTATCAACATGAAAGGCATTTTTAATCTTGACTTTATTAATTCTCTAGATATAAGCATCTAATGTAAAAGTGAACTTTCTAAAGGCTTAATGCAGAATGTATTACTCAATACATTTTTTCCCCTCATGCTGACACCCACTTATAGTAGCCATTAAAAAAACGTCAGTGAAAGTACTATATCGCCTGCTTTCCGAACTCAGTATTCTCTCCTCAGACATGGTCTTGGGACCCTGTGATGCAATATGAATTTATACAGAAGTTTTCTTTAACCTCTTTGACACTTGTTGAATATATTGGTTTAAACTTGACTACTTCCAGGAAATTTTGCTTATGAAAAATAGCCATTCTCTTTCAGAAAAGAGGAAACACAGACAGTTAAATATAGCTCAGCCTCATGGTATATAATTGATTCTACTTAAGATCTCCATTTATTCAAATCAAGTCAATTCTAATACTGCATTTCCTGCTTTTAAAAAAATTACTGAACATTTATATTTTGAATGCATTGTATTTGAAGCCAAGGAATGGCCAAAGTAGTATATGGCATTTTCTAAGATATCTAGAAGCTTAAAATCTAGATAGGGTAACAGCACATTTTAAAAAGGACATTGTACATAAATGGAGAAAGAGATCTCTGAAAAATCTAGTTAGCAGTTGATATAAATGCCTGGTGCTAAGTTGATAGACACAGCTATACATAGCATTAGCATTAAGATAAAATATGGATCCATGTGAGTGGAAAAGCATCTTTGAGAGAAAGGAATATACAACAAAGAACAGAAGATAGATCACTGGAGCACAGCAATACTTGATAAATTAAGTAGTTGATAAGAAACCTATTAAGTGATTGATAATGTGTACTAAACACAGGAAAAGAGAAATTAAGTTCCTATCAAAGGTCGTGTAAAATGAGTAAGAATAGGTTATTCAGAGATCATTCCTAAGGCTCTCAGCTATTGAATTAGTACACTATTATTTTGAGTAACTTTGGCACAAAAGGCAAAAAACAAGAGTGGACAAGCAACAGAAGGACTTGAAATTAAAGCAGTAACTTTTACAAATTTTCTAATATACATAGAAAAATTTAAATCAGGAATGGCATGATTTTAAAATATGAAAGCAAAGGGATCATTAAAACTACCTAGTAAGGACGTGTGTGTGTGTGTGTGTGTGTGTGTGTGTGCGTGCACTCAGTGATGTCCGACTCTGAAGCTCCATGGACTGTAGCCCATGAACCTCCTCTGTCCCCTGGAATTTTCCAGGCAAGAATACTAAAGTGAGTTTCCATTTCCTCCTCCAGCTGACCCAGAGAGTGAACTCGCATCTCTGGTGTCTCCTCATTGGCATGCAGGTTCTTTACCACTGTGCCGCCTAAGAAACACTCAGTAAGGATCTAAGAAATAGCAAAACATATCCATATCTACAGAAGTGCACTTTTAGCTCACTACAAATGACAGATTTATCTAGCAGATACTGTTCTTTTACCCAGCAGATGAAAATCTTATTGTGAAGATTTTTAGTCTATTGCCTTTAGAACCTTGATTTCTGGAACTTAGCTGTTTGTCCAGTGGTTAAGACTCCAGGATGCATGGGTTTGATCCCTGGTTGGGTAACTAAGATCCCTCTTGCCACATGTCAAGGGACATAAAGTATTGATTGCAGCAAATATTTTGGAAGAAGAATATAAAGAAAATGCCCATGAAGAACTGGTACCACAAAGAGCTGAAATAAATTAAAAGGATACATTAAATTATTGGGAACAAGAAGGTAGATTTCTGTCCTGAACTTGGCACTGGATGAAGGAGAATATATTTATCCTGAGAATGTGAAACCATAAGTTAGTCCTCATATAAATTTGGTTCAAATTTATATGAACAGTATGGCCCATTAAACCTCAATAAAGGGTTTAATGTCATATTTTTCCCAGTTGGGAATATTCCTGTGGAGAAATGCAATTCTACTCTCTCCTCAAAGATTAAAATGATGGAAAGAAGGCACCCTGACTATGAAAAAGCAAACCCAGAAAGTAATATCTGCATCAAATATTTTTATATATTAAAAATTAGGAGAAAATTATAAAAGTATAAATAAAGCTAACTATGTTTGAAAGAAAACCCCTGAAATATATGTTCTAGAAATGACAATTTTTCCATTGACATTAAAAATACAATGACATTTTAAACTGCTAATTAGATAGTATAAAAATAAAATTTGTGTACTAGAAAATGAATCCCACCAAATTACAGGAATACTGGGTAATATTACACTTTGCTTTATTGTGCTTCAAAGACGTTGCATTTTTCACACATTGAGGATTCATGGGAACCCTGTGTCAAGGAAGACTCTTATTGCCATTCTCTCCAACAGCATTTGCTCACACCCTGTCTCTGCATCACACTTTGATAATTCTTGTAATATTTCAAATGTTTTCATTATTATTGCATTATTATGGTGATCTCTGATCAGGGAACTTGTTTTTAGGTGACATGAACTATAGCTATATACAATGACAAACTTTATCAATAAATGTGTATGGCCTGATTTTTCTACCAACCAGTCATTTCCCTTCTCTTCTTGTCCTTGGGCTTCCCTATTCCATGAGACACAAGAATACTGAAATTAGACCAATTAAATATTCCTATAATGGCCTCTAAGTGTTCAAGTTAGAGGATGTCTTTTACTTTAAAAGTTTGAACTGATCAAGTGAGGAAGACATGTCAAAAGTCAGGATAGGTCAAAAGTTAGATTTTTTGTTCCAAACTGTTAGCCAAGTTGTGAATGTTAAGAAAAAGTCAGGGAAATTAAAAGTGGCATTACATGTAACTGGAGAAAGGATAGACTATGAAATGAATGATTTTAGAAAAGTTTGTCATCTACAAGGAAAGAAAGCTGACTTGAATCAGTTCTTACTTCATCACATTCTGCTCATATGAGTGTGTGGTATGTTAGAAACTTCAATATAGATATTGAATGTTGAAGTTTTTGAAGGAATAATATTGGAGATATTGAACACATTTATAAGCAAAATGTAAATAACTTATAAAATTAATGACCATATCAAATATTAGAAATTCTGCTCATCAAAGATTCCATAAATTGTTTAAAAGTACAAAATGTTGAGCAGGAAAATATGGTGCCATAACATTGCCAGAAGTATAAGTGGATATTTATTACATATTAAAAACTACAAATCAGTAGCAATTATATTAAAAGAGGAAAAAACTAAATACATGTAAAGATAATTCAGAGAATTAAAAAAAAAAAATACTTGTGCTATCCTTTGGAAAAGAAACCTACAAAAAGTTGTTTCAATCTCATTAAAAATCACATCATAAAAATTTAAAAAATTAAAACTCAAGATATAGTTCTGTAGCCACTGGATTCAAATAAGTTAAATTATATGGTGTAAATAACGGAAATATGTAATGACCATTCTTGTCATGTGCTGATTGGATTACAGATTGTCACAAACACTTAAGAAAAGAATCTGCCCTTGCATGGTACATTTGAAATTTCTTATTTATCCTATATGATAAGGCCACCCTGATGATATAAACTGGTTCTCTTCCAAAATTAGTTTCAAATGTCCAGACTGGTAATGTTACACACACACTGAGAGGACATAAACGGCGTTACTACTCATACAATGAGACATTTTGGAGTGAGTAAGGCAGGCTTTCCAAAAATGACTTAAGGGAACAGACAAGATACTCACTTGAAATTGAAGTGTTTAGGGGATGAAGTCAGGGTCAGGGTTTGAAATTTCCATTAGCACCAAAGAAAAAGTCTCTCAGGATATGGGAGTTCATGTACACTCGTGGCTGATTCATGTCAATGTATAGCAAAACGAATACAGTATTGTAAAGCAAAACAAACTAAAAAATAAAAATCAATTAAAAAAAAATAAATTACCTTCCTATGTGCTTCTGCCAGCTGTGTGATTACCGTATGTCCTCCATATTTTCAGGGTCTGGGTCTGCAAGTTCAACCAAGGGCAGATCAAAAATATTCAAAGCAGTTTTCCAGAGAGTTCCAAAAAGCAGATCATGAATATTCTGTTCATATTCACTGGCAATTATTTACATAGCACTTGCATTACACTTACAACATTTTATATAGCACTTATATTGTATTAGGTATTAGAAGTACAAATGATTTAAAGTAAAGGGGATAATATGTGTAGGTTATATGCAAATACTATGCAATTTTATATAGGGAACCTGAGCATCCAGGGATTTTTGTATCCACAGAGGTTCTGGAACCAATCCCCTGCAAGTTCTAAGGGAGGACCATATATCTCTTTCAGCATTTACATGGTGTCTTAGATTATTGAATGTGTATTATTCCCCCTCGAATAAAATCCTTGAGAAAAGGGACCACATTTTACTCATTTTTATAACCTCATTATACCTACTGTGCCTTGTAAATTTTTAATACATTCTAGCATAAATTTTTACTGATGGAACACCACAAACTCCTTATCTAATATATATAATCATAGACGCTAAAAAATGCATCGCTCTGTGTGGCATAGGACATTTGTCATCTTGGCCTTCTAATTTTATGATTTGGATTTTACATAAAAGAAAACAAAATGTGCTACTTTCATTCAAAGTAGCACAGTATTTACAAAGAATAACACTGATGTGTTTCTGTCCTTGATCCTCAGTGTTTTTGATGACTGCATGCCAACAGATTGGGCTGTAATTGACTAAATAGAAGACATGGTCTCTAGTCTTAAATTTCTTGTCTATTATGAACAGTGTTCATAATATTTCCATTTGCAATATCAAAGGATAAAAATACGTCACACATTTTCATAGTTCAGTCACCCCTCTGCTAATAAAAAGAGACATAAAACGTGAGCAAGTTTATTGGCTGGCTTCAGGGTGATTCGGTTAGTGGAGTTTATAGCAAGAAACTGGAAGACTGGAGGTAGAATAGGTCAAGACTATCTTTCCTCTTCCCTCCCTTCTTCATGACCTTGGATCTAGTGGTAGTGTCCCACCAAGTTTAAGTTCCCATAGGATGGTCCCTTTTATTTTTGTATGTGCTCAGTTGCTCACTCATGTCCAGCTCTTTGTGGCTTCATGGTCTGTAGTCCACCAGGCTCCCGTATCCATGGGATTTTCCAGGCACGAATACTGGAGTAGGTTGCCATTTCCTCCTTCTGGGGATCTTCCTGAAACAGGGATCCAACCTGCATCTCTTGCATCTCCTGCATTGTCCAGGGGATTTTTTACCACTGTGCCACCTGGGAATAGAACCACATTGTTTTCTTATTTATTACCTTAGCCCAGATTCTTATTACTGGATTCTGTATGCCATAAGCTCCCTTACCTCCTTAATCCTGCTCACACCTATGGATTTTAGTGTCCATATATCATTTTTACACATTTTTAGTATTATCATCTGTGTAGGATAGATTAACACACAGGGCCCCGTGTCATCTGAGACTCAGTTAATTTCAAATTATGTGTCTGAAGGCTCAAAGATATTGTTCTCATGAAACCAGAATTGAAAGTTGCTGTATTAATGCTGCACAGTGTCTTTAAGTTTGTGTAAAATCAAAAGGATGACTTAGAGAAACTCTACCTCTGGCTATTTGTTATGTTGGTGGACACTAATATTAAGAGGTTCCTATTGAAAGATGCTATTTTTAAAATGACAGCATTTTGCTTTTTAAGTATATTCTACAGTTATGATAAAAGGAAGGGTGGGGAATGTGAACTTGGAGTTCATTCTTCCTAAAAGAACAGAAACTCTAGGATGAGTATCAGTGCTGTGCTTTCTTACCTCCCAGGACCATATTATTTTCTCTTTGCTTTCATCTCTGCAGTTTATATTTTGTTAGCAAAGTTATTGGCTTACAAAGGGGGTTGGAGGAGCTTCATTTTATCCATCATTTAATAATTTTGATTAGGAAAGTATTTTAATGTATGTTAGCTGCCATGCTTCTAAAAATAAAAAATGTGACTTTTAGAGGGGCATTTCTGGTCACTCAGACAGTAAAGAATCTGCTGGCAATGCAGGAGACCCAGATTTGATCCTTGGACTGGGATGATCCCCTGGAGAAGGGAATGGTAACCCACTCCAGTATTCTTGCCTGGAGAAGTCCATGGGCAGAGCAGCCTGGTGGGCTACAGTCCATGGGGTCACAGAGTTGGACATGACTAAGCAACTAACACACACACACACTTGAAGATTAAATTTTTACCTTTGTATTTTCCAGGAAAAGCACATAACGAATGCTCAAAAAATAGGTTATATTATAATGTTAGTACCTCTATAGAATGTGCATGTAGCTAATCTCATAACCCATAGTAATTCCTCAATTCTTTGATGAATATCTGCCTCTTTGCCTATTTGTGATACTTCAGACACTATGATAAAATACTCCTGATATTTCTGAACCTTTGTCCATTCTCTCTTGTAAATTTTGTAATCCCCAATAGGAACTGAATAACTTAAACAACTCTAAACAACTTTTGTAGCTATGATATTAAGATGAGAAAAAATGATATTTGCGGTTTCTCAAGCCAATACTTCTTGTTTGGACCTTCTCATTATGGAAGAAAATAAGCAGGGTTTCTAGACTTAGATATGTGTTGAAGAGATCTGGGGAATAATTACTATCACAACAGCTCACCCTGAAGCCCAGTTTCTAGGCCTGACTTCTCACAGTAAGCTACTAAGCTGTGGCCTGCTTGCTTGCTTGCTCAGTCACTTCAGTCATGTCCTACTCTTTGTGACTCCATGGACTGTAGCCCTCCAGGGTCCTCTGTCCAGGGATTTTCCAGGCATGAATACTGGAGTGGGTCACCATGCCCTCCTCACAGAAGTACAAAAACAATGAGTTAGGTCAAAGGGTGATAGTTTTACCTCATCTTAAGTGAATAAGAGTGCCTGAATAGCTTTTTAAGATTTCTAATGCAATGCCACAGCATGTTTTTCTGTATGTTTTGAATAATATTTTTTCCAAGTTGACTGTCAATCACATCTCTGATGCTTACTATTGAAAAAATTATTATCTGCATTGAAAATTTTGTATTTTACTTTGCAATTTGGTTAATAAAATAAATTTATTCAGAATATTTGGTAAAAGAAGCAGTGATAACTTTGCCACCCATGATAACTTTTAAAAAGTTTAATAAAACTAAGCTTTCGGCCTGAGGCTCAATAATGGCAAATTTCCAGATAAAAGGCAAAATGTTTTCATTCTGAGAACATGGAAATAAAGATATAAAAGAAGATTCTTTTGTAGCTGTAACTACACCTGTCACTGCATATGACAGATGTAATGAGTGTGGTTCCCTTGGGTTCCAGGGAAAATGAAATAGGAACCTCAGGAGATCTTATCATTTTCAAGAAACTTAAAAAACTGACAGATATTTTTATTGGATGTGTGTAATTTTGTATTGCTCCACTCTGATTTTTCCATTCAGCCTTGTTATCATTGCCATTTATTATAAATGCTTCAGAGCAATGTGTCCATTAGAAACATAATGTGAACTACACATATGAGCTAATATGGGTCATTTAAAATTTTTCAGTAAATTCCATGTTAAAAATTATAACGAAATGGAGAAAATGAATTTTACTTGGGTAAAATTTAATTTTACACGTTATGTTAATTATTTGGCTGATATCAGCACAAATTGTTTCTTTCGATCTTTTGGGAGAGGAATTGCTAAGAACATAGACTCCTGAATATTACCAACAGGTGAGGAATAGATCTACTTTAAAAAGATAAAATATAACCCTTTATAAGTTACACTCATAGTTGTTTCAGTGCCTATGGAAATGTTAAATATACATTCTACAACTAAATGAGCAAGCACCTAGAATAATATCTTGTAAAGATGCCCACTCAATTATCTGTAATATTTTATTTCCATAGAAAATGATGTTTTCTATTCAGTAGTCAACTCAGTTGGCCTAAAAGAGGTTATGTGAACCATAGAGTCCATGTTCTCTAGAAATACATTGTGTTTCAAGCGTTTTTGAGTACAGCAGTTTCAGGAAGCCTAAATATTGATTCCATTTGTGTAACTTTCTCACTTTACTGGACATTATTTTCTTCACGATAATTTCAATTTCACTATAATTAAGGGATTTACGAACTCAGGGCCTCCCATGTTGATTTTATGAGGAACATAAAATAGTGCTGTATTTGTTTAAATATGGATTTTGGTGTGTAAAACTGAAACAATCCTAGAATTTACCTTTGTCTAAATAATCTTGTAAAAAGGGAATGAATACATCTTAATGAACATAAATAAAATTAACCAAAATTTTTATGTAGTCAATTTTTTGTTCATCTGTTTTACAAAATTAGACATGGAAAGAGACTCATCATAATCTTAACCACTGTTGATCATAAACTTGGCTTGAAATTAAGTCTTTTGAGAGTGTGTCAAAACAAACCATTCAAAGAGTAAAAGGAACTTTACCAATAAAAACAAGAAGTCTATGCAATCAATTAACCATTTAAATATTTAAAATGAACTGCAAAGTTCCAATGTTTTGATAAACATAGTAGAACTGATTATTCTAGCCTTTTTTAAAAGTATTTCAAATCGAGAAAAGATGTGCCTTGGGAAAGTATTAATTATTTGAGCCTTTATTTATTTTCACTTTTGAGAAGCTTCAGGGTGTTCAGTAAAGCAGGGAAAGAAAAATGGAGACTTTCAGGGAGAAGTGTAATATTAAAATACTTGGAAAATACAATGCATTTATAATTTTAGAAGTGATTTTAGAAATTAGTATATCTGAATAAATGCATCTTAGAACAATTAGTATGGGAAGAATGCTTTTAAAAATGTCAAATAACTAGTGAAAGTACAAAAATATGATGATATGTTTAAAATAAATGTCTCCAATGAAGTTTTTTTTACAAGTGTGGTTGAAAAATGTACTTATCAAACTAAGAAGCTATAGTTAGGTAAAGTAAAAATGGAGTACATTTTTAGGCCACAAATAAACATTTTCTTGAATTTAAAATATAATAGTCTCAACACACTCAATTTTCTTTCAAGAACTTATAAAAAATTAGTCTTGAGCTTTCCAATAAGTGTAATTTATATTGACTGAATAAAATAGTGTTTAGAAAACCTATCTCCTTAAATGACATTTGCCTTTTGAATTGATTTGATTCAGTGTATCAGTGCTTACTTATGTCTTTCACAATTTATAATGAGAATTATATGATCATCATTCTAAACATTTTGGGGACTTCCCAGATAGCATGGTATAAAGAACATGCCTGCCCACGCAAGAGATGCAGGAGAGTGTGTTTGATCCTTGATTGTGAAATTCAACTGGAGTTGGAAATGGCAACCTGCTCTAGTACTGTTTCCTGGAGAATTCCATGGACAGAGGGGCCTGGCTGGCTACGATTCATGGGATCACAAAGAGTCAGACAAGACTGAACGACTGAGCACACACCTTGTTTTGATTTTTATGAATTATCTTATGAAATATTAAAAAACTTTAGGATGTATTTATTCCTTTTATATATTTAAGATAAAGAATTATTACTTAGCATTTTTGGCTTATATGTTGGGATGGCACATTATAAGTTATAGATTGTGTGATTAGATTTATATAAATAAGTTTATGTGATGATAAGTACCCTGTTTGCATAAAACTGATTATTTTTGCTTGTTTTTAAAAGTTTTGCTGTTCCAAATGTCTCTTATTGTATTCTGGAATGCACACTACTTTTCTTCCCTCCTGTGTCTGATGTCTGCCTTTACTTTGCTTTCACACAGTTCCTTCTACTAACTGAATCAAGTAATCAAGATTGTTGTAACAATGAAGAATATAGAACTTACTGTATTGGTTACCACTCCTTTGACAATAATTTGTTTAAGCCTAGTTGTTCCATTTTGAAACATGTAGGGGCATGGAATTAATGTCAGGGATTTGGGGTCCCCTGGTGTTCACAAGGGAGTTCTTTGATAGAAAGTGAGGCTTCTACTCTTTTATCTTGTAATATAAATGGAAACTCCATAACTAAGAAAATATCTTTCTTTTCTGAGTCCCATGACAGGACAGGTCCTGACCGGATAGCTCCTCTTCCTTCCTACATTCCCTTCATTCCCTTCCTACCTATTTTATGTTATAAAATGGCCTTTCTGGTTTCCAGTTTGTTTCCAGTGGGAATTGCTTCACATATAGATTTATTTTTGCTGTGTTCATGGTGGGAGGTGAGCTCTGCTTCCTGCTACTCCATCATCCCCATCTCCCTCCCTGCACAGTGAAAATCTGGAAGTTAGAGGAGTAGATCTTAAAGAAATTGAAGAGTTACAGAAGTATCGTGAAGAATATCTTCCTCCAAAATACTGATTTTTTAGATAATGCTATGATCTTTTTCATTTTGGGGGGCTCCAAAATCACTGCAGATGGTGACTGCAGCCATGAAATTAAAAAAAGATGCTTACTCCTTGGAAGGAAATTTATGATCAACCTAGATAGCATATTCAAAAGCAGAGACATTACTTTGCCAACTAAGGTCTGTCTAGTCAAGGCTATGGTTTTTCCAGTAGTCATGTATGGATGTGAGAGTTGGACTGTGAAGAAGGCTGAGCTCTGAAGAATTGATGCTTTTGAACTGTGGTGTTGGAGAAGACTCTTGAGAGTCCCTTAGACTGCAAAGAGATCCAACCAGTCCATTCTAAAGGAGATCAGTCTGGGTGTTCTTTGGAAGGGCTAATGCTAAAGCTGAAACTCCAATACTTACCTAAGCAAGTAAAGAGGAAGGCATATAAATATCTAATTGTAATTCATTTTCATCATTGATCATTTTATTCGTTTTGTAATCAAATACATGTTTATATACATCAGGGTTTTTAAAAGGTATGAAGTGTTTTTTTCTTCAGTGGCTTTGTTATCTAATCATAGAAACTGAACATATACATGCAGTATGTGAAGCCATGTTAAAGAATACATTGATTAATTAGCAAAAAGTATTTGCAAGTAGTGAGGTCAAAATTGAGGCTGAAATAGGTTAATGCCCAAGCATTTCATGTGGACTGAAGGCATTGTTAGCCTGGTTGCAATGATGCACATAGATGGTATGTGAACATACACAGTCACATACACAGTCACTCAGTTTTGTCTGACTCTTTACAACCCTATAGACTGTAGCCTGCCAGGCTCCTTTGTCTCTGGAATTCTCCAGGCAATAATACTGGAGTGAGTTGTCATTTCCTCCTCCTAGGAATCTTCCCAATCCAAGGATCAAACTCGGGTTTCTTGCATTTTCTCATATGGCAGGTGGATTCTTTACCATTAAGCCACCTGGGAAGCCACACGCAGATTGTGGCACTTTATAAATATAGAGAATATGCCCACATGCAGGTGGGGCAGCAGGATGAAGAATCCAGAACTATTGGTAGAATGAGTGACAATTAAGACAAAAATTCACTTCTTAAAAGGAATTTTCAAACTTAAAGATGGGGAGAGGGGTAGTTTCATCAAGATTGCACTGGATCAGCTAGTGACTAATAAGCAGGGCCAGATCTATATATCTGGCTATCCCCTGAATTATTTCAGTGAGATCTGGCCAGTCCAATGTAGTTAGTCATCCCATGCAGATTGTCACTCTAGTCAGCTAATCACACTATCAGTAGAATATCATACTCCCAAACTGATGTTCCTAATTTATGGAAGAGAGATAATTGATGCCTTAAGATTAAAATTTATTATAATTTCTTATAGTTTTTGCACTTTGGAATTAGACAGATGGTTCTCACTGGGAGTACTGCTTGAGGTGACAGTGAGACAACTGGTGGGGATGAAATCTGCTGCTGCTATGGCTACTGCTAAGTCGCTTCAGTCGTGTCCGACTCTGTGCGACCCCACAGATGGCAGTCTACCAGGCTCCCCCATCCCGGGATTCTCCAGGCAAGAACACTGAAGTGGGTTTCCATTTCCTTCTCCAATGCATGAAGGTGAAAAGTGAAAGTGAAGTCTTCTGAAGACACTTTTATTCATATCTCTGACATTTGAGCTGGCATGGCATCTCTCTTTCAACATGGCTTTTCAACATGGCTGACTCCGACTCCTTAGTGTGTTGGTCCCAGGGATTTGGACTCTTCCATGGCAGCTGTCTTCACACAGAGCAGGTGCTCCAAGAGGCTCAGGTAGATGATGCTGCCTTGGAAATCTCAGAATGGCAATTTACCATTAATGGGCATCAAAATAGCATTTTAAAGATATGTTAATTTTATGAGAGCCTCAATAAGATTATTGCCATCAATATTGTATATCTCTTATTGTAAACAGAAAAAGTTCCTTATTTCTCAATTCATTATTTTTTTTCACAAGGAGAAATATTATAATTTATTCTGCTTTAAGTTAAGGCATGATTTTGGAGTTTCTAATTTCTCTTTCTGTTTTCACTTATTTAGGCAATAACTGGGTCAGTCATTTGCTTTAGTGGGTTTTTTCCTCCATGTGCTTTCTTCAGGGTAGGGCTAATAAATATAGAATCAGAAGTGAAAATGGTTTTACACGTGTGGACTAGAGATGAGACATTAGAGTAAGGTGTGAGTTGAAGGGATGTCATGAGGAATAATCATTACTATATGCCCAATATTTTAACTATTTTCCAATGAGTGTAATAAGGTATAATGTAAATTTCATACTGCATTTTAAGTAAATGAAAATACCCCCACAATTTCCCAAACTGTCTTTCTTAACTGTTTTAAACTGAAATTATTATGTCCACAGAATTTAATTATTTGCATGGTCCAAGGACAGGCTTGTATTTAGAACTTTAATTTATACTGTTTTGTAATCTTAATTTTTTGAATCAAGGTATTAAAATGGAGAATTCTCAAGATATAATTGAGTGCCTTGTGTTATGTAGAGGGAGTAGTAGACTGGAAAAATGGCTACTCCATGATTGCTGGACTAATTGCTGGAACCTGTAAATGTTACCCTATTTGGAAAAAAGTAAAATGTGACTTAGTTATGGATCTTGACACTGGAAATTAGTTTGGATTATCCATTTGGTCCCTAAATCCATCACAAATGTCCTTATTAAAGAAAAGCAAAAGAGCTTTGACACATCAACACAGAGAAGTGAAGGTTATATGAAGACAAGGGCATAGATAGGAATGATACAGGACTGTTGGCAGATACAAGAAACTAGAGGGGGCAAGGAACAGAGTCTTCCTCCAGAGGTACAGTGATTTCACACTTCTGCCATCTGGAACTGTGAAAGAACATATTGCTTTTGTTTTACCCCATCAAGTTGGTGATTATTTGGTATAGAAGCCACAGAATTATAAGATGAAAATAAGCTAATATGTGGAAATTAAAATAGAAAATAGAGGAAATCTTTAATATGCCTGGCTTTGGAAAAGTATTATGAGATGCCTCTTATTAATCCTTGCTAAAATTCTAAACCATAATTTCTTATTTCTTTTGGTCTATCTATTCACCTTCCTACAATGACCATTTATTTATACAGCAAATATTTAACAAGAGTAGATGCAGGGCTAGATTATAAGGAATGCAAAGTGGTCATGGAGTTTATACTCTCCAAGAGCACATAAACATTTAGGTAACAATATATGACTTAATTATTGATTCATTGGAATTATTTTAGGTACTATGAAGAAATAGGCTTCCCAGGTGGCTCAGTGGGTTAAAGAATCTGCCTGCAATGGAGGAGGTGCAGGCAGATGTGAGTTTGATTCCTGGGTTGGGAAGATTCCCTGCAGGAGGGCATGACGACTCACTCCAATATTCTTGCCTGGAGAATCCCATGGACAGAGGAGCCTGGTGGGCTACAGTCCATAGGATCACAATGAGTCAGACACAACTTAAGCGACTGAGCATGCATGCACTATGAAGAAATACAAGGTAGTATCAATAGAAAAGCTGTGTTTCAGATGGACAATAAAGGGACTCAACCACATATATACAATATCCTTTCTCCTTTAAATTCCTCTCCTATCCAGTCTGCCACATAGCATTGAGCAGAGTTCCTTGTGCTATCTAGTAGGTTCTTGTTGCTTATCCATTGTAAATATATCAGTGTGTATGTATTGACCCCAAACTTCCTGTCTCTTACATCCAATCTTTCTGCTCTGGCAACTGTAAGTTTGTTCTGTAAGCTTGTGTGTCTGTTTCTGTTTTGTAAATAAGCTCATTTGTATTACTTCTTTTGGATCCCACATATAAGGCATGTCACACAATATTTCTCCTTCTTGGTCTTACTTTACTCAGTGTGACAATCTCTAGGAACCTACATGTTGCTGCAAATGGCATTATTTCATTCTTTTTAATAGTAATATTCCAGTGTATGTATGTTCCACATCTTCTTTATCCATTCCTCTATCAATGAACATTTAGGTTGTTTCCATGTCTTAGCTATTGTAAACAGTGCTGCAATGAACACTGGGGTACATGTATACTTTTAGACCACGTTTTTCTCTGGATACATGCCCAGGAGTAGGGGTCACAGGGTCATATGGTAGCTCTATTTTTAATTATTTTAAGGAGCTTACATACTCCTCTCCATAATGACTGTACCAATTTACATTCCCACCAACAATGTAGGTGGGTTCCCTTCTCTCCACACCCTGTTCAGCATTTGTGGTTTGTGGATTTTTTGATGATGACCATTTTGAGTTGTGAGGTGATACCTCATTGTAGTTTTGATTTTCATTTCTCTAATGATTAGCAATGTTGAGCATCTCTTCATGTGCTTTTTGGCCATCCAAATGTCTTCTTTGAAGAAATATCTATTTAGGTCTTCTGATCATTTTCCATTGAGTTATTTGTTTTGATGATATTAAGCCTCATGAGCTGTTTGTAAATGTTGGAGACTAAACTCTTGTTGGTCACATCATTTGCAAATATTTTTTCCCAGTCATTTTTGAGATTGTCATTCTGTTTGGTTTATTGTTTCCTCTGCTGTTCTAAGTTGGTATGTGATAACTATATAACCAACGACCATAACAACCAAAAGAATCTGAAATGTAATCAAATGCAATAGGAAGCAACACGTGGAAGGACACTAAAGGTAGCTACGGTTTGTATGTTGCCTGGAAGTCTATCAGAATTTTCCCTCTGGAAAAAAAATTACTCAAAGAAAGAAAAGAAATGAGGAATAATAAGAAAATCAAAATACATGATGTTAACTTTTTAATAGAATACTATTCTGGATTTCCTGTTCTTACTGATAACATTAAAAAAAATATCCCATGAGTCCTTATGTTCCAAATATCTACTAGAATGACTAAGAAATGTAAAAAACAAACAAACAAAAAACTCAGGGTCCAAAACTATGGAAGCATTATATTTACATAACAAAGTCTAGTCAGTTCAGTTCAGTCACTCAGTCGTATCCAACTCTTTGAAACCCATGGACTGCTGCATGCTAGGCTTCCTTGTCCATCACCAACTCCTGGAGTTTGCTCAAACTCAAGTCCATGGACTCAGTGAATACCATCCAACCATCTCATCCTCTGTCATCCCCTTCTCTTGCCTTCAATCTTTACAGCATCAGAGTCTTTTCCAATGAGTCAGTTCTTCTTATCAGGTGGCCAAAGTATTGGAGCTTCAGCATCAGCATCAGTCCTTCCAATGAATAGTCAGGACTGATTTCCTTTCAGAATTGACTGGTTTGATCTCCTTGCAGTCCAAGGGACTCTCAAGAGTCTTCTGAACACCACTGTTCAAAAGCATCAATTCTTCAGTGCTTAGCTTTTTTTATAGTCCAACTCATACATCCACACATGACTACTGGAAAAACCATAGCTTAGACTAGAAGGTCGTTTGTTGGTAAGTAATGTTTCTGCTTTTTAATATGCTGTCTAAGTATGCCATAGCTTTTCTTCCAAGGAGCAAATGTCTTTTAATTTCATGGCTGCAGTCACCATCTGCTGTGATTTTGGAGCCCAAGAAAATAGTATCTGTCACTGTTTCCTTTGCTTTGTCATCTATTTGCCATGAAGTGATAGGACAGATGCCATGATCTTCGTTTTTTGAATATTGAGTTTTAAGCCAGTTTTTTCACTCTCCTATTTCACTTTCATCAAGGGGCTCTTTAGTTCCTCTTCACTTTCTGCCATAAAGGTGATATCATCTGCATATCTGAGGTTATTGATATTTCTCCCAGCAATCTTGATTCCAGCTTGTGTTTCATACAGTCCAACATTTTGCATGATGTACTTTGCTTATAAGTTAAGTAAGCAAGATGACATCAGCCTTGACATACTCATTTCCCAATTTGGAATGAGTCTATTGTTCCATGTCTGATTCTAACTGTTGCTTCCTCACCTGCCTACAGATTTCTCAGGACACACGTAAGGTGGTCTAGTATTCCCATCTCTTGAAGAATTTTCCAGTTTGTTGTGATCCACACAGTTAAAGGCTTTAGCATAGTCAGTGAAGCAGAAGTAGATGTTTTTCTGGAATTCTCTTGCCTTTTCTATGATCAAATGGATGTTGGCAATTTGATCTCCAGTTCCTCTGCCTTTTCTAAATCCAGCTTGAACATCTGGAAGTTCTCAGTTCACATACTATTGAAGCCTAGCTTGGAGAATTTTTAGCATTACTTTGCTAGAGTGTGAGATGAGTGCAACTGTGCAGTAGTTTGAACATTCTTTTTACATTACCTTTCTTTGGGATTGGAATCAAAACTGACTTTTTCAGTCCTCTGGCCACTGCTGAGTTTTCCAAATTTGCTGGCATATTGACTCCAGCACTTTTTTTTTTAATTAATTTTTATTTTTTAGTTTGTTTTGCTTTACAATATTGTATTCATTTTGCTATACATTGACATGAATCAGCCACGAGTGTACATGAACTCCCAATCCCGACCCCCACCTCCCCCCTCCTGCCCCACACCTTCTCTCTGGATTATCCCCGTGCATCGGTCCCAAGCATCCTGCATCCTGCATCAAACCTAGACTGGCGATTCGTTTCACTTATGATATCATACATGTTACACTGCCACTCTCCCAAATCATCCCACCCTCTCCCTCTCCCACAGAGTCCAAAAGGCTGTTCTATACATCTGTATCTCTTTTGCTGTCTTGCATACAGGTTTATCATTACCATCATTCTAAATTCCATATATATGTGTAAGTAAACTGTATTGGTGTTTTTCTTTCTGGCTTACTTCACTCTGTATAAT
>SJXQ01012446.1:20865-33791 GCA_006408695.1 Aepyceros melampus | reverse complement strand
GGGATGGTACAGGGAGGGAGGTGGGAGGGGGGTTCAGGACGGGGAACACATGTACACCCGTGGCAGATTCATGTTGATGTATGGCAAAACCAATACAATACTGTAAAGTAATTAGCCTCCAATTAAAATAAATAAATTTAAATTAAAAAAAAAGAAAAAAGTCTCAGTTGAGAATGATATCTTTAGAAAGAGAACTCTTCTAAATGCAGGTAAAGTCAATATCTCTCTGGAGAAAGGGTATGTATGACATTGGTGAAGAACTTTCCTGGGTCAAGATCAGGATGTATAAATTTGTATTTGTTCCTTAAGATGCTGGAGGGGCTTTTAATATGATTGTATCATCTATCTATTTTCAGAACCTTATGTAAAAGATCGCTCTTCACATGACTGTATCAGAGAAAGGAGGCCATCTCCAAACACATAAAGTGGAAAATGAAGACTTAACCCAACTTCCCCAGCTAGCACAGGGAAGGATTTGCTTAGAGCAGGCATTGGCAGTTTTCAGCTCATTGTGAAAACAGGAAAGAGCTCCTATGCTCTTAAAGGGGTGTGTCCCAGAATTCATAGCAATACCTTATTTTCCCGTCAAGACTTGGAAATTCAGCCTCTCAGCAACAACAACAAACACAAGCATTAGCTACTATTAACACTATTATTGTAACTATTGGGTTAGAATTAAAATTACATTAGGATTAGAATTTTAATATTCTTTTAAATTCTTCAAGCATTTTTCTTTTAAAAACAAATATTAAGAAAAAACTTGATGTAGGAAAGTGAGGTAAATCATATTGTCCATATTATAGTCAGAAATGCTACCCATGGGGGCATGTGCGTGTGTATCTTGTAAGTTGGTCGAATTTTATGTTACAGCTTCCGACGTGATTTTTATTTTGTATTGTGTCAAACCAGTTGGGAAATTTATATAAAGACAGATTGTTTATAATAATATCAACATGCATAGGAATAACTCTAACCCCTCCCCCCCCAAAAATATCAATGTTAGTTGATGAGATCATTGACATAAATGTCAATGAGGTTTTCAATTTGAGGTTGTATTTAGGCAATTATGATCATATTCTCCTGGAGGGCTTTTGTCAATACGGATAGGATAAAATCTTAGCGGCTTCACAGGCTGATCCTGCTCATGTCTGGCTCTGCAGAGAGTGGTCCAGGGAGTAAATGATGCGAACTGAAGTTGAGAAGGTTAGCAGGGGTCAGGTAGTGAAGGGTCTTGTGTACCACTAGGAAGCTTGGACTTTATCCTGAGGGCAGTAGGATCCATAGAAGGATTTTTAAGTAGAGAGTGACGATCAGATTCTAGAAAACTCACATTGGTAATAATGTGGAAAGTTAGGTAGACAAGTAAATGTGCAGGCAGGGAGGCCAATTAGAAGGCTGTTTCAGTAGTCCAGGGGAGCGATTAATTCTAGATCTGAAGATATCCTTTATGGTCAAGTATTATCAGAATACTTCAGCAACAGGTAAGTGAAAGCAAGAACAGAACTAACATGGGATTATGGTTATGAAGCTGAGACTATGCCTGAGAAAGAAATCCTCTGCCAATGTGGGGTTAATACACATGGAAAAAAATATTATAAATCTGTAGTTAATGCCTGCTCATGAAATCAGCTGATCAAGCTGAAACTAGGGCTATGCAAAAGAAACCCCTGTGGTCAGTGGAATTAATTTACATTACTATCTGTCAAGATAATTCCTCTCAGTTTACCCTTATTGGGAGAGTTTATCTGTATTACTTGGAAATGCTTGGAACAAATTAGGGACATGTTCATATGCATAGTCTATCTCTTTATTCTTACTGCTGTTCAACTACACATGAGTAGAACGGAGGTGTATTTTTATATGAAATCCCACTATATAATTTGTAACTTATTTGTAAGTTATATATTCAGAAGAACAAATGTCACAATTGATTTCACCACTTCTTACTGCTTTTGTAATTATTATCTTTGACTTTCAGGGCCCCACAGGGCCAAATTTCACCTCTTTACCTACTAGATTTATTTATGTTTAATTCCTGGCAAATAATTTACCATTGTGAGCCATAAGATGGACGTCAGAGCCTGAAGAATATTAATACTGTGCGTATTACTTCCAAGTGTTTTAAGTTAATTGGAGAAGCTCCATGAAAGAGTGTCTCATCCGTCCACTTGACTGAGAAAGAAGAGAAACTCTCCTAGGGGAAAGTTTTGGCACAGTTTTTGAAATGAAACTTCTTTTCCACAGCTTCTCTTCACTGCTTCTATATAAACTCAGGAAAAGAGAGAATAGAAACTTGTAGGAGCTGAAATATTTTTGTTCTAGACAGAGTAGAACCATAAGAAAAGGAAACTTAAGAGAATAGTCAGACGTGGCTTATTTATTGCCAGAAGAGATGGTGCTTGGTAAGAATTTCACTTACAACAATTCCGAAGCAGACCGTTGGACTTTCCTGGGCTTGATGTGCAAATTATTTTCCTAAAGGGAAAGATTTACTCTGCTGTAGGTTTCCTGACCATGATCATCTAGTGAAAAGGGGGTGAGAGTCTCCAAGAGTTAAAACTAACTTTATCTATAACAAAGATGTACATTTGGCTGTCAGGAAGTTCTCCCCGTCCTTGGAACCAGCGTGAGAATACTAGCTCAAAAAGGAGTAATTGAAGTAGTTCTGTTTTTTTTTTAGGGTTTTTTTTTTTCCTTCTTCTTCTTTTTTTCTCAGCTTGCTTCTGGGTTTACCTTTGGTTACCTTTCAGACAACGGAGAAGGAAATGGCAACCCACTCCAGTGTTCTTGCCTGGAGAATCCCAGGGACAGAGGAGCCTGGTGGGCTGCCGTCTATGGGGTCGCACAGAGTCGAACACTACTGATGTGACTTAGCAGCAGCATTATCAAAATACTTTATGAATGTTATCTTGTTTAATACTCTCAACAGCTTTATGAGATTACTGTTATCTTTGTTTTATATGTGGCAAACTTGAGGTGTAAACCAGGTAAGCAGTTTGGTCAGGGTCACACACAGATGATGACTTAGAAGCTGGGTTTCTAACCCTGGTGTGTCTAATTTCGAAACCCGTTGTCTTGACCAGTAATCTACACTATTGCTCTACTGACATAGATATACAGGAAGCAACGTGGACAGAAAGAGGCAGCTAAATGTAAGAAATGCTAAGGAGGAAGCTTCAGCAAGACCTGGGGATTGATGAGATATAGTCTGAGGGGAAGAGAGGAACTGAAGTTGACATCCAGGCAAGCGAGCAGGGCAGGGGACCCTATTTCTTGGTTTCTATGTAGAGCAGATTAAAAAAAAAATATTTATTTTTGGCTGTGCTGGGTCTTCATTGCTGCACAGCCTCCACTCGGATTGCAGTGAGTGGGGGCTCTTCTCCAGCAGTGATGCGCGGGGCTTCTCACTGCGGTGACCTCTCACGTTGTGAAACATGGGTTCCGTAGTTACAGCTCCTGGGCTCCAGAATGCAGGCTCAGTGGCTATGGTGCACTGGCCTAGCTGCTCCAATGCATGTGGGATCCTTCCGGACCAGGGACTGAACCCGTGTCTCCTGCATTCGCAGGCAGATTCTTATCCACTGTACCATCAGGGAATTGTTGCTTCTGTTTTATGTTTTCGTGTTTTGGCTGCAAGGCACGTGGGATCTTAGCTCCCCAACCAGGGACTGAACCTGCACCCCCTGCATTGGAAGACAAAGCCTTCACCACTATTTTCTAAAAGAAGTCCCCAGATAGCTTGTTTTTTTAAGAAAGAAGGTTTCTATGTTTTTTCTATTTATTGTGCAAACAATAATCTTTGCTGTCTTTAATTTCTCTTTGATGGGTGGTGAGCCCTTCTCTGTTCTCCTGAAACCCTGACCAAAAATGTCTCAGTTAAGGTCACAAGACACTGTCTCTAGAATTTGTTTTTCTAAGTGGGTGATCCAGATTATGTCAGGCCTTGTACCAGTGAAATAACTTGAGAGCATATTGTGCAAACAATAATCTTTGCTGTCTTTAATTTCTCTTTGATGGGTGGTGAGCCCTTCTCTGTTCTCCTGAAACCCTGACCAAAAATGTCTCAGTTAAGGTCACAAGAAACTGTCTCTAGAATTTGTTTTTCTAAGTGGGTGATCCAGATTATGTCAGGCCTTGTACCAGTGAAATAACTTGAGAGCCAAGTTATTTGAAGAATAATTTTGCTTGGCTAGTCCTGAGCCAGTGACTGCGTTATCTGAGTTCATCTATGTCCAAGGCCTGAGGAGGGGGAATTCTCATTTCTGGAGCTTTAGTTTAATCCAAACATCAGAAGGCAATGCTTAAGTGTAAGTGTGGATGGGCTCCGAAGCTGATGGTCTTCTGGGGCTCCTAATGAAATTGGTGGCTCAGATGGGAAAGAATCTGCCTGCAAGGCAGGAGACCCTGGTTCAACATCTGGGTCAGGAAGATCCCCTGGAGAAGGGAATGGCTACCCACTCCAGTATTCTTGCCTGAAGAATCCCACGAGCAGGGAAGCCTGGAGGGCTACAGTCCATGGGCAAATTGTCAGACACGACTGAGCAACTAAGCACGCAATGAAATTGGATTGCAACTAAGAGCAAATGGTCAGATTTATATATGCATTATTTTATGTACCACTAAGAAAAAACCCCCCGCCAGTTAAACTGTAATACAAGTTTGCTTATCTCACCGAATTTTTGTTGAATAGGTACTGAAAGTGTGCTCTTAGATTTTTATTATGTATCATTCCTGTGCACCAGCATGTCAGGAAATAGATTCCTTAACCTTTGTCTTGCTGTGGTCCCTTTTCCCATTTCTTTCCTGTCTTCCTTTGCTTTTAAAGGTCAGATTTGGATCATAGTAGGTCACAGCTGAGAGGGAGACCTTATTCTGTGCTCAGGTAAAACAGAGAGAGCTCTTATTCTGTGCTCGGTAAAACAAAGAGACCTCCAGAAGAAGTTAGTTTCCTACCTGTTTTTGAATTCCTTCAGAGACTGCAGTTTTCTGTTCCATACACATCTCTTATTCTGGCCGATGCCATGTATTCAACCATCTGTCCATCCATGTATCCATCCACCCATCCTTTAGCCATTTATTAAGTCAGGTCACTGAATTTAGTTCTGGGGATACAAAGATGAACAAGTAATTTTGTCCCTTTCACAGACTTTGACCTGTACCAGGATTATTCTCTGCTTTTCCATGGTACCACAATCTTGCTATGCTTTTTAAACAAAAGGCAGAGGAGAAATTTTGCTTGAGCTCTGAAGTTCGATTTTCTGAAACTGGAAGTGAAAACTCTTAGGCCACAAGTGGTCTTCAGTCTTCCTTGTGGATATTTTGATGTAGAAGAAGGCAAGAGGTGCATTTAGCTCAAGGTCCACCACCCTGGGTTTATGTTTTACTTCACAACTATCTCACAGCCTCTCTGGGAAGTTCAGGTAGGACTTCAGCTATGGAAAGGGGTAGGGTCTTGGTGTTTCCTCTTCCTGTCATAATATAATAATGCTTAACAGTTGGGAGGATGGCACACTTTACTATTCAGGACATGAATTTATAGACAGCCGAACGCTACGCCAACTTATGTTTGGCGTTTAAACATTAGTACGTTCTACTTTTTTTTTTTTTTCTTGTTTGGTAGATGGATTTGGCAGAAGAGAAAAATGAGTAGATAAAGATTTTGGAGGGGTAGATGAAATCCAGTTGTTCCATCCTCACTAGGAAATGCTTAATACATGCAATGGGTATGGAGGAGCATTTCAGGTGAGTGTGTGTTGAGGAAATCACCCATTGCATTGCCACTTACCCTTAATTGCCTTTAGTATTTCCTAGATAAAGTTTGCCTGCAGACTAACAATCTGTAGCCACCATTTTAATTATTCTGAATCAGGGTTTCCATCACATACCTGGAGAGTTTTTCCAATTTCATCTTGGAGGTTTTGATTTGATGGAAGTATGTGTATTTTGCAAAAATTTTCTGTGGACTTTAAGAACTTATCCTGATTCACTAGTCTACAAGATCCTGGGCTGGAAGGAATTATAAGTTTCTCTGACTTCCAAACTCAGAAAAGGAGAATAAAAACATGGGACCAAAGCAGGATTAGAGTAGAGTTAATAAAAGGGGAAGGTATGAGGGGAAGGGCCATGGCTCTGGGAATCCCAGAGTTCCCATGACAGAGATGCCATCTAAGACCCACAGGTGATGGTTGGTCAGGTTTATTCCAGTCAGTGGGTGAAGCCTTGAGACTAACTCAACTCATAAATATTCAAATAGAAATGCTAACAATAATGATATAACTTCTAGTTCAGTGATCTGGGGATCCGGCATACTTCTGTAGTTAAAATGTGATGAACTTATGCTGCTCTGTGATGACCTAGATGGGTGGAATGGAGGGGGGTGGTGGGAAGGAGGCTCAAGAAGGAGGGGATATATGTATACATATAGCTGATTCCCTTTGTTGTACAGTAGAAACTAACACAACATTGTAAAGCGATTATACTCCGATTAAAATGTCTGATGAATTTAGATTGCCATTTTTTTGTATCTTATAATTGCTGTATTGTCCCATCTTGTACCATAGGCAAACTGTTTCTACTTGAATGACATACAAAATGATTTTCTACCCTAGAGCTTTATTCATTTGTATTTAGGAAAACTCTGCTGGGGCGAAGATGATTGGCTCCCTGCCCTATCTGTGAGTCCCTGGGCTGACTCTTGATTAATCAGTATCAAGTACCTGCTCTGTGTTTTGGAGTAACTCTGGCTCCTTGTGCCAGTCAGCTCTGGATGTTGAGTTTACCTCTGGCTTCAGAGTTCCAGTCATAGGCAGCCAGGGAGCTTGGTTGAGGGAGAGTGGATATGTATGTTACAGTAATAAAAAGTATATGTAAACAGTGTGAGAAGGGACAACAGAGGATGAAATGGTTGGATAGCATCACGGACTCAATGGACATGAGTTTGAGCAGACTCCAGGAGATGGTGAAGGACAGGGAATCCTGGTGTGCTGCAGTCCATGGGGTCTCAAAGAGTCGAACATGACTGAGCGACTGAATGACAAAAAACTGTGATGTCAGAAGATTTTGGGGGTTGCTATGAGGGGTAGGTAAATTTGATAAACTTTGGTGTATTTGGTTGACTCAAGTTTGGAGGGATCTATGTTGTTCTATCTGTTCTTTTTAAGTTCCTGCAGAATGTCTTTTTTTTTTTTTTTTAACTCCATAGAACCTTGAGTTCATTTCAGTTGCTCAGTCATGTCCGACTCTTTGTGACCCCATGGACTGCAGCATGCCAGGCTTCCCTGTCCATCACCAACTCCTGGAGTTTACTCAAACTCATGTCCATTGCATCGATGATGCCATCCAGCCATCTCATCCTCTGTCATCCCCTTCTCCTCCTGGCTGCAATCTTTCCCAGCATCAGGGTCTTTTCCAATGAGTTGGTTCTTCGCATCAGATGGCATTGGAGTTTCAGCTTCAACATCAGTCCTTCCAGTGAATATTCAGGACTGAGTTCCTTTAGGATGGACTGGTTGGAGCTCCACAGAACCTTAGCAGCATTTTTTTTTTCTTTCCAGTGCTGAGTGGTGTGAGGATCTTAGTTCCCTGACCAGGGATGGAATGTGTGCCCTCTGCACTGGGAACACAAAGTCTTAACCACAAGACCACCAGAGAAGTCCCTTTAGCAATTTTTACATAAAAATTTCCATTTCCTTATGTTCTTGATTTACAAAGTAAATTTGCCTGAGTAAGTGTCTTTAAAGATAATTTCAGTTTTTATTTAGTTTTAAAACTTTGTGCCACCCATCATTCCAAGTGTTGGGGATGTTAATGGTAAGAAAAGCAACCCGGCTCTTGCTCTCAGGAGCTTACAGTTTTCTAGGGGAAGATAGATATTAACTGAAGGTTTTCAAAGGAAAAAAGTCCAAATTGTCTAAGGTGGAGTATTTCATTTAAGACTAATTAGTGGTGATTTAAATTGCTTGGCATGATCAATTGTCTCAGCTTGTTCCTGACCCCTGGGTCTAGAAATAGCACACTGGGAAAGTTATATCCTCTGTCTTTCCCCATATGCAGGTACCCTGTTTTCTAAAGGTGCACTTCTCTCCAGGCTGGAACAGTGGAGAACAATGGGTCTCAAGAGAGTCGATGCTCTGAAGGGAAATGTACCCAGGTGCGGGTTTAAAGAACAAACAGCCCGAAGAATGAACTAACATTTCTGATTTTTAAGATATGGTAAATAAGTGGCCTTTTATACAGGTATTCAAATTCCTTAAAACCTAGCTGGAGGCCTTGAGGTTTTCTGATGACCTGCATTATGTAGTTTGCCTTGGGTGAATAGTATTAATGTTTGTGGCTTGGGCATTTTATTTATTTATTTGTATATATTTTTAACAGTCTTCAGTTTTTTAAAAATAGATTTATTTATTTTAATCGGAGGCTAATTACTTTGCAATATTGTACTGGTTTTGGGTATAGAGCCCTGAAGTCGAGGCCTACTTAAAAGGGTCTGGAACCAGACTCCTGGCTTTGAACTCTGTTAATCAGCTCTAACACTGATTAACTCTGTGATCGTGGGCCAATTACTTAAACTCTCTGTGCTTTAGTTCACTTCAAATGTAAGGTAATAGTGGTACCTCTGTCATAGGGTTGTTATAAGGGTTAAAAATGTTATTTTATTGATTTTTTAAAATTCACATTTTTTTCATGTTTTAGATTCCTTTGAAAATGGAATGTTCCTTGAAGTTGATGAACGTTTACAATCTGTGTTGGCCAGGTGGCAGTGGTGATAAAGTCACTATATGTGCATTTGCAAATATCAAAAACTTAACAATTGGACAAGAAAAAGAAATAAAAAGGATCCAAACTGGAAAGGAAAAAGTAAAACTATCACTCACTATTTGCAGATGACATGATACTTGTATAGAAAACCCTAAACTTTCCACTCAAAAACTTTTAGAACTGAATTCAGTGGAGTTGCAGGATACAGGTTAATGTACAGAAATTTCTGCATTTCCAGATGCTAATAATGAACTATTAAAAAGTGAAAGTAAAAAAAAAAATCCTGTTTAAAATTGCATCAAAAGGAATTAAAATACCTAGGATTAAACTTAACCAAGGAGATGAAAGACCTATACTCAGAAAACTGTAAAATACTGAGGAAGGAATCTGAAGGTGATACAAAGAAATGGAAAGATATCCCATGCTCTTGGGTTGAAGAATTAATATTGTGAAAAAGCAATGCAAAGATGACCCTAATAAATATACTAATATTGTTAAAAAGATATGATAAACTCCTAGTGAATAAATAAATACCTCGACGAATTTAGGACTTTAGCCTACAAAGCTGAGGTAACCTGATGAATGGGATATAAGAAAGGGATGTAGGTGCCGAATTATGGAGATAAGGGCAAGATATACAAATATTGGGAAAACTTCGCATCATTCGTATCCATGGCAAAGCTGTGGCCACGAGGGAGAATGTGGAAAAAACAGCTCTCATGTATAAGATAGATCATACACATTTATCCCTTAGTTTGCTGCATTCAGTCATGTTTGTTAGTTTATTTAAATTCAGATGTTGTTAGTTGGTGGTGCAGAGCATTAACACTCTGGAAAATTATGTATGAACCAGTACAACTTTTGAATAATAATGGCATTATTTCCCCATAAGCTAGTCACAAAAGAACTAGTTTGTGTTTGAGAAACTAGCTTTGGAGCTAATTTGGAGCAGAACAGACTGAACTTTTCATTTTTTCCTAGTAACCTTGCCAAGTTGGTACTCTTCACATTTTATAGGTAAGAAAATGAACTGAGGATCAGAAACTTGCTTTGGGTCACATGGTTGGTAAGTGATGATGACGGTAGAAATAACCCAGGTCTTAACTCCAGAGGCCATGCTTTCTGCATTTATATCATAAAGCCCACATCAACCAGACTTCCCTTATGCCTCAACATCATCTTCTCCATCCCAGAATAATTATGTCTTTTGCTGGATGAACTCTTAGCCATGTCTCCTTAGAATGTGGCCCGTGAGCAGTAACAAAGAGAGCTGAGCTTTCCTTTAAGTATTTCCTGAAGTTGTTTGGTAAGGTTTGACTCTCAAATTTCTGTCTTTGATTAGTAATTGAATTTCCTAACATTGTAAGGTCAGTTTGTCTCTGGACAAAAATGTGCCACTAAATTTACTATAATTCAGAGTTATGTGTGCAGTTTGTATTGTGAAGAGCTTTCCAAACTTGACTGCACTTTAAAAAAGATACAGTCACCAGATGGCAGCAAAATCCCTTCAGCATATGATCTGAACTACAGAAAATATCAATTGTTTATTGCTGTAAATATTCCAGTTATTTAAAGAAACAAATTTATGGAAAAGTAGTATCTTCTGTTAATCAAATCTGAACAACTCTATTGTATACTAGGTATATAAGTATGTTATTGCCAGAGCAAGCTTTCAAACAAATGACTGAATTCTTATAATGATTTATTTATCAAGGGCATACTATATGACAAGCATTTTGCTAAATACCGTATTTGCATTTATTTTATGATTACAATATCATAATCTCTGTTTTATTGGTGTGGATTCTGAGGCTCAGATCTTGTATGTTGTTTTTGTATTGAGTTGGGCTTCCCTGGTGTTTCAGAGGGTAAAGAATATGGCTGCAATGCTGGAGACCTGGATTCGATCCCTGGGTCAGGAAGATCCCCCGAAACAGGGAATGGCTACCCGCTCCGGTATAGAGGAAGAGGAAGCTGGTCTACTATAGTCTGTGGGGTTGCAAAGAGTCGGACACAACTGAGCGACTAACACTTTTGCTTTCTTTTGTGTTGGGTCATCTCACTAAGCACTGTTGCCATGCTTGCCATGTCCTAAATTAAAAAAAAAATTCCAATTGTTTTCCCAATTCACTGTCCTGTCTCAGATTTTCTGACTATTTAGATTACCTGCAAATAAAAGGCAGTTTTGCCTCTTATTTTCTAATATTTACACCTTTTGTTTCTTATTCCTGACTTATTGCATTGGCTAACTTCAGAGCCAGAAAAATGCAGAATAACAGCAGTGATAGTAGATACAGGCATACCTTGTTTTATTGTGCTTTGCTTTATTGTGATTCACAGGTTTTTTTTTTTTTTTTAATAGACTGAAAGTTTGTGGCAACTCTGTGTTGAGCAAGTCTATTGATGCCAGTTCCACAACAGTATTTACTATAATTATTTGGCTGCGTACCGTGTGGCTTGTGGGGTATTCATTCTCCACCCGGGATTGAACCCTGGCAGTTCAACCTTGGCAGTAAAAGCACAGAATCCGAACCATTGGATGACCAGGGAATTCCCCCAACAGTATTATTTTTAAATTAAGTACATTTTTTTAGACATAATGTGACATTGCAAACTTAATAGACCACAGTATAGTGTAGACAGCTTTCATATGCATTAGGAAGCAAAAAATTTCAGGTAGACTTGCTTTATAGTGATAATCACTTTACTGTGACAATTGTTTTATTGTTGTGATCTGAAACCAAATTCTCAATGTCTCTGAAGTATTCCTATATCTTCAAGAATGATATTTTTCTGTAGTTTTATGGGTATGTATCGGACTTACTTATATTTCTAGACCGCTTAGTATTTTTATGTTTAGTTTTAGTTTTTTTGGCCACGTGGCTTGTGGGATCTTAGCTCCCCAACCAAGGATCAAACCTGCGCCCCCTGTGGTGGAAGCACAGAGTCTTAACCACTGAACCTCCAGGAAATTCCCAATGTGGTTTAATATTTTTAAAAGAAATGAAAGTTGAGTTTTATGAAAGGACTTCTGACAGAGATTAAGGTTAGGGTTTTTCTCTTTACCTAAATTCAGACCATCCTTATGTTCCAGTGGTGGTAATAAGTGGTGATGATGATAATATTAATAATTAGAATTTATTATGCATTTGGTATATACCAGTCAGTGTTCTTAGTTCTTTAGGTTCAACTCAATGCTACATCCCTATGAGTTAGCTCCTATTTTATTATTATCATCTTGTTTTACAGAAAAGGAAAATGAGACAGTGAAAGTTTTCAAATTTGCCACATTACTTAACTATTTCTTGGGTATGACATTATTCTTTTAGAACTCTACTGGCTTTCAATTTTTGCTCGTACGTTGTTTAGGAATTTCTTCTCTATATTTATAAATGAAATTGGTCTACAACTCTCTGTTTTTGCATGCTATCATCCACGTACCACAATGGAGAGTAGACCTATTTGCTCACCAAAACTAAGGTCCATGTATAGCAATGAAGACCCAACACAGCCAAAATTTTTTTTTATTTTTTTTGTTAAGGCAAAGACACACAATGTGATTTTATTTCCAAAATTTTTTAAAAACCTTCACATATACTAGCTGACTCCTCAGTTAACAAATTTATATTATTATCATCTTAAAATATTTTAGATTTGGAAAATGTTATTTGTCTAAGATTACACAGCTGATATAGACAGATAAGGGTTTGAATCTAGACTATCTGACTTCTGAGCTTGTTCTACTACACTTTCTTCCCTCCGTCTCTCCTGTACAATAAAGTTTCTACAAGATGTTGTTGTTCAGTTGCTAAGTCGTGTCTGACCCTTTCCTACCCCACGGACTGCAGCATGCCAGGCCTCCCTGTCCCTCACTATCTCCTGGAGTTTGCCCAGGTTCATGTCCACTGAGTCAATGATGCTATTTAACCATTCCTACAAGACAGACTACCTCTTTCCCTGATTTCTCCATTGCATGGCTCCTATGCTTCAGCCTTGTCCGTCCACTATCTGTGTGTTATAGTTCTCTCAGTTTTAATGCTGTGAAACCTTTGGTAGAGGTTAGAGGTTAGAAACATTATGTTGTTGACATCTTTTGACCCAGGAGTTTCATTTCATAGATTAAACTTTAAAAACCAAATTACACAAATGGGAAAAAATTTCTATATGAA
>SJXQ01012446.1:9501-20755 GCA_006408695.1 Aepyceros melampus | reverse complement strand
ATTAGTCTTCCTGTGAAATAGATTAAAACTGTTGTGAAAATAGTCTTTTGATTATTGGATATTTCTTCAGATATCAGATTGAAAAAACGGAATGAAATAATACCATTTGCAGCAATATGGAATGATCTGGAGATTATCATACTAAGTGAAATAACTCGGAGAGAGGAAGACAAATACATGATATTACTTATATAAGGAAACTAAAAAAAAAAAATGATACAAATGAAATTATTTTCAGAATGGTAACAGAGTCACAAGAGAAGGAACTTATGGTTACCAGGGTGGGTGGAAGGAGGATAGATTGTAGTTTGAGATTGACACTGATGGTTTGAGACACAATTGAGATTGAGATTGACACACTGCTATATTGAAAATAGATAACCAACAAGGACCTATTGTGTAGCACAGGGAACTCTGCCCAGTATACTATAATAACCTAAATGGAAAAAGAATTTGAAAAAGAATAGATACACATGTATGGATAACTGAATCACTTTGCCATATACCTGAAACTCAGAACACTTTTGTTCAAGTATGCTCCATTGTTAAATAAAAATTTTAAAAGACAAAAAGAAAAATGATACAGTCCCTTCAGTTAAATATATTCATAATTCTATGTTTTTCAACCAAGCATCTGGATCAGGAGGCATGTAGTTGACCTACCATATTCTGTGCATATGAAGCTCGATGTGAAATGGTTCAGAGGAAACCTTCCATTACTATGCTTTCTCTCCAGCCTGTGTGTACAGCTCCATTGTTCACTACTGATGCTTTTCCAGCCTCCATCACAGCTCAGAAAATACTTGCTTGGAATCAACTCTTTAATATGTTTTAAGAGTATAACAGAAAGTTTTTTGTCTATATATTGCCCATATACCAGGAACAAATTTGTACACTTTGTCAGTAGTCATGTATAGTTGTAAAGTTGTGTCTATCATCATGAACAGAGTGGCAGTCCCTGCTCATCCATTACTATGCTTTCTCTCCAGCCTGTGTGTACAGCTCCATTGTTCACTACTGATGCTTTTCCAGCCTCCATCACAGCTCAGAAAATACTTGCTTGGAATCAACTCTTTAATATGTTTTAAGAGTATAACAGAAAGTTTTTTGTCTATATATTGCCCATATACCAGGAACAAATTTGTACACTTTGTCAGTAGTCATGTATAGTTGTAAAGTTGTGTCTATCATCATGAACAGAGTGGCAGTCCCTGCTCACCTATATTGAATACCCCTGACATTGTGTTATGTCTGGCAGTATCCTTTGAAAAACAAGCCCATAGCTGTTTCTTTTTTTATACACAGTGTTCATCTTTAATTTTATTCTCAGTTTGGCTATCTTCTTGGCAGTACAGCCCCTTAAATTTGTATTTGCTGGAAAGGATGACACTTTGAATGATGCTTCTCTATTTTTAGTCTTCTTTGTCATGAATTGAATGAACTTGATACTAGAAAACATTATTTTGTACACATCCTGATAAAAGATTAATTTACTTGCTAGGAAAGACACTGTTTTGTCTTAGAATGATATGTGAACTTCAGTGGCTTCAGAATGCTATTTGATATGTTTTCTGCAGACAGTGCCACATTGTAAAAGGGTAAAATGGATTGCTCATCCAAATATAGTCAGACTTTTAGGATGACACTTTGAATGATGCTTCTCTATTTTTAGTCTTCTTTGTCATGAATTGAATGAACTTGATACTAGAAAACATTATTTTGTACACATCCTGATAAAAGATTAATTTACTTGCTAGGAAAGACACTGTTTTGTCTTAGAATGATATGTGAACTTCAGTGGCTTCAGAATGCTATTTGATATGTTTTCTGCAGACAGTGCCACATTGTAAAAGGGTAAAATGGATTGCTCATCCAAATATAGTCAGACTTTCTGATTATCACCATTACAATTTTTATTTGTATTTCCTTTTGTGCATCTGTGTCTTCCTTGGGGAATTGCCACAATCACAGTTTATTGCTATAATCATAGTTTTACTAACTTCAGTAATATTTCACTTTTTTTTCCCTCCCTTGAACTGTAGTAATGCTACTATATCAATGAATCCCTTTTGAGACCTTGACAAAGGTTTGAAAATTTGGGATATAGTATAACATGATGATGATAATCAATCATTCAAACTAAAGCACAAAATAATTAATATGCAACTGACATGAAGATAGGTTTTAACCAAGAAGACCTATACCTCTACAGATCTTACAGTACCTGAAAAACATTTAGAAATAGAAATATTATAAATAACTTAATGGAATTTGTGTAAAACATAAAACTTAATTTTTTTTTTAATTTTATGTTTTACACTTATGAACTAACAGCAAAATTTTTATATTTCTAAATAAATCTGTTACCAGTCTTTTTTATCTTTGTCACTTTGATAGATGTAAGGTAATATTTCATTGCAAAACTAATTTATACATCCTTAATAATGAATGAAACTGAACATCTTCTCAAGTATTTAGATGCATTTATATTTTCCTTTCTATGACCTGCTTGAAAAAAATTTTCTTCTATTGAATTTTAATCCTCTTAAGAATCTTAAGGAAATCTTTACATTAAGAAAATCTTACCCTTCATCTATCACATGTGTTGTATATAACTTTTTTTGTTTTCAGTTGGTCTTTTGGCTCATTTTCCTCATATATTTTCTAATGCATAAGTTTTAATTTAGATCTTTTACTCTTTCTAAACTAGTTCTAATTGTGTACAGGTAATTATATGATCTGGTTAAGTATAATCAAAATGACTCACTTTATAATGAACTTTCAATGCTTTCAGAGTTACCTTGCTTTAGATGTCTCTGTAACAACACATATTTGGAGATATGCTTTCCAATTCAACTTGTCTTTTTAATTAAATAATTTGCTTATCCCATTACAAACACCATGATAATTTGATACCCTTATATATTCGAAGTGATTCTCTCTCTGTCTCCCGCTAACCTCAGCTGGTTTCGGCATTCAAGGAAATCTTTCAAAATACTAGCTGAACCTAAGCTAAATGAACAGTTCCTTTCAGAGACCACATATAACAAAAGAGTACATTTTAACAAGAATAGTTTGGAGAAGTCCAAAAACAAAGTCAGTAAATAAAGAAACAGTTTTGTCTACATAAGCTACATAAACAGACTGCAAGGACAGAGACAGTCTGATTTCCAGACCTATTACATTATAATATTCCAGTTTTCAATAAAAGCATTATGCTAAACAGGAAAAATAATGAAAAAGTCACATGCTATCTGATTCCACTTATTTAACATCATTGATATAAATAAATTACAGGGTTGGAGAACAAATTAATTACTGTCAAGGATAGGGATGGTGGGGAAGGAGATAGGTAAGATCATACCTACATCTTCTCAAGGTAGCATGCTGCTACTGCTATTGCTAAGTTGCCTCAGTTGTGTCCAACTCTGTGCGACCCCAGAGGCGGCAGCCCACCAGGCTCACCCGTCCCTGGGATTCTCCAGGCAAGAACACTGGAGTGGGTTGCCATTTGCTTCTCCAATGCATGAAAGTGAAAAGTAAAAGTGAAGTCGCTAAGTTGTGTCCGCCTCCTAGCGACCCCATGGACTGCAGCCTGCATTTTAGTTCTGTTTCTTGTTTGTAAGGTGGTTCTGTGAATCTACACATGGGATTACATGACATAGGGGTATACACACACCATATACCAGTATCAGTTTCCTTGTTTTGCTATAATATTCTTATTGTAGAAGGCTGGGACAAACCAAGTAAAGAGTATGTGGGAACTGTCTGTAGTATTTCTATAACTTTCTGTCACTCTATAATTAGTTCATGTAAAAGTTAAAAAATGAAAGCCTAAAACATTAAATTTAATAATTGGATATAGATAAATAGAAAGTTATTAATTTTAGGGCTAATGTCTATATCAAGTCTCCTTAATTCTAAATGAAGCTAATTGCCTTTTTCATTTGGCTTTTTTTGTAAGTTATAACTCATTACTTCAAAATAATGATATTTTTAACTTTTTCTTTCAGATATTAATCTCTTTTATCTTACTGAATTGTTAAGACATTTAGTACAATGTTGGATAGTAAATGTAGTTCAGTTCAGTTGCTCAGTTGTGTCCATCTCTTTGTGACCCCATTGACTACAGCATGCCAGGCCTTCCTCTCCATCACCAACTCCCAGAGTTTACTCAAACTCATGTCCATTGAGTTGGTGATGCCATCCAACCATCTCATCCTCTGTCATCCCCTTCTCTTCCTGCCTTCAATCTTTCCCAGCATCAGAGTCTTTTCAAATGAGTCAGCTTTTCACATCAGGTGGCCAAAATACTGGAGTTTCAGCTTCAACATCAGTCCTTCCAGTGAACACTCAGGACTGATCTCCTTTAGGACAGACTGGTTGGATCTCCTTGCAGTGCAAGGGGCTCTCAAGAGTCTTCTTCAAGACCACAGTTCAAAAGATCAGTTCTTCAGCGCTCAGCTTTCTTTATGGTCCAACTCTCACGTCCATACATGACTACTGGAAAAACCATAGCCTTCACTAGATGGACCTTTGTTGGCAAAGTAAGGTCTCTGCTTTTTAATATACTGTCTAGGCTGGTCATAGCTTTTATTCCAAGGAGCAAGTGTCTTTTAATTTCATGGCTACAGTCATCATCTGCAGTAATTATAGAGCCCCCCAAAAATAAAGTCTACCACTGTTTCCCCTGTTTCTCCATCTGTTTGCCATGAAGTGATGGGACCAGATGCCATGATCTTAGTTTTCTGAATGTTGAACTTAAAGCCAACTTTTTCACTCTTCTCCTTCACTTTCATCAAGAGGCTCTTTTGTTCTTCACTTACTGCCATATTGGTGTAATATCTGCATATCTGAGGTTATTGATATTTCTCCTGGAAATCTTGATTCCAGCTTGCGCTTCATCCAGCCTAGCATTTCTCATGATGTACTTATTTATATAAGTTAAATAAGCAAGGTGACAGTATACAGCCTTGATGTACTCCTTTTCTATTTGGAACCAGTCTGTTGTTCCCTGTCCAGTTCTAACTGTTGTTGCCTGACCTGCATACAGATTTCTCAGGAGGCAGGTCAGGTGGTCTGGTATTCCTATCTCTTTCACAATTTCCCACAGTTTGTTGTGATCCACACAGTCAAAGACTTTGGTGTAGTCAATAAAGCAGAAATAGATGTTTTTCTGGAACTCTATTGCTTTTTTGATGATCCAACAAATGTTGACCATTTGATCTCTGGTTCCTCTGCCTTTTCTAAAGCCAACTTGAACATCTGGAAGTTCACAGTTTGCATACTGTTGAAGCCTGGCATGGAGAATTTGGAGCATTACTTTACTAGCATGTGAGATGCGTGCAATGGTGCAGTAGTTTGAACCTTCTTTGGCATTGCCTGTCTTTCGGATTGGAATGAAAACTGACCTTTTCCAGTCCTATGCCTGCTGCTGAGTTTTTCCAAATTTGCTGACATATTGAGTGTAGCACTTTCACAGCATCATCTTTTAGGATTTGAAATAGCTCAATTGGAATTCCATCACCTCCACTAGCTTTGTTTGTAGTGATGCTTCCTAAGGCCCACTTGACTTCACATTCCAGGACATCTGGCTCTAGGTGATTGATCACACAATTGTGATTATCTTTGTCGTGAAGATCTTTTTTGTACAGTTCTTCTGTGTATTCTTGCCATCTCTTCTTGATATCTTGTGCTTCTGTTAGGTCCATACCATGTCTGTCCTTTATTGAGCCCATCTTTGCATGAAATGTTCCCTTGGTATCTCAAATTTTCTTGAAGAAATCTCTAATCTTTCCCCTTCTGTTGTTTTCCTCTATTTCTTTACACTGATCACTGAGGAAGGCTTTCTTATCTCTCCTTGCTATTCTTTGGAACTCTGCTCTCAAATGGCTATATATTTCCTTTTCTCCTTTGATTTTGGTTTCTCTTCTTTTCACATCTATTTGTAGGTCCTCCTCAAACAACCATTTTCCTTTTTTTGCATTTTTTTTTCTTGCGGATGGTCTTGATTCTTGTCTCATGTACAAAGTCATGACCTCTGTCCATAGTTCATCAGGTACTCTGTCTATCAGATCTAGTTCCATAGTAGCAGGCATTTTTTTTCCTTGTAAAGAGTGGGAATTCTGTGCAGTTTCTGTCACTAACTATGACATTTCCTGTAGGTTCTGTTGTAGTAATGTAGATTGCATTTATGATGTTAAAGAAATTTCCTTCTGTTCTTTTATTGTTATTATTATTTTAAGAACCTTCCTTCTTTATTGAAGGATAATTACTTTAGAAAATATTGTTGTTTTCTCTCAAACCTCAACAAGAATCAGCCATAGGCATACATATATTCCCTCCCTTTTGAACCTCCCTCTCATCTCCCTCCCCACCCCACCCCTCTAGGTTGATACATAGCGCCTGTTTCCTGAGCCATACATCAAATTCCCTCCCTTTGGCTACCTCCTTTACATATGGTAATGTAAGTTTCCATGTTACTCTTTCCATACCTCTCATCCTCTCCTCCCCTCTCCCCATGTCCATAAATCTATTCTCTATGTCTGTTTCTCCATTGCTGCCATGTAAATAAGTTCTTCAGTATCATTTTTCTAGATTCCATATGCATGCATTAGAATATGAGGTTTATCTTTCTCTTTCTGACTATCTTCACTCTGCATAATAGGTTCTAGTTCATCTATCTCTTTAGAACTGTCTTAGATATGTTCCCTTTTGTGGCTGAGTAATATTCCATTGTGTGTATGTACCACAACTTCTTTATCCATTCATCTGTCAATGGACATCTAACTTGCTTCCATGTTCTAGCTATTGTAAATAGTCCTGCAAAGAACAATAAGATACATGTGTCTTTTTCAATTTTGGTTTCCTCAGGGTATACACCTAGGAGTGGGATTGCTGGGTCATATGGTGGTTTTATGCCTATTTTCTTTAGGAATTTCCATACCATCTTCCATAGTGGCTGTATCAATTTACATTCCCACCAACAGTGCAAGACCCTTCCCTTTTCTCCACACTTTCTCCAGCATTTATTGTTTGTAGACTTTTTGATGATGGCCATTCTCCCTGATGTTCAAGCTGGTTTTAGAAAAGGCAGAGGAACCAGAGATCAAATTGCCAACATCCGCTGGATCATGGAAAAAGCAAGAGAGTTCCAGAAAAACATCTATTTCTGCTTTATTGACTATGCCAAAGCCTTTGACTGTGTGGATCACAATCAACTGTGGAAAATTCTGAAAGAGATGGGAATACCAGGCCACCTAACCTGCCTCTTGAGAAATCTGTATGCAGGTCAGGAAGCAACAGTTAGAACTGGACATGGAACAACAGACTGGTTCCAAATAGGAAAAGGAGTACGTCAAGGCTGTATATTGTCACCCTGCTTATTTAACTTATATGCAGAGTACATCATGAGAAACGCTGGACTGGAAGAAACACAAGCTGGAATCAAGATTGCTGGGAGAAATATCAATAACCTCAGATATGCAGATGACACCACCCTTATGGCAGAAAGTGAAGAGGAGCTAAAAAGCCTCTTGTTGAAAGTGAAAGAGGAGAGTGGAAAAGTTGGCTTAAAGCTCAACATTCAGAAAACGAAGATCATGGCATCTGGTCCCATCACTTCATGGGAAATAGATGGGGAAACAGTAGAAACAGTGTCAGACTTTGTTTTTTTGGGCTCCAAAATCACTGCAGATGGTGACTGCAGCCATGAAATTAAAAGACGCTTACTCCTTGGAAGAAATGTTATGACCAACCTGGATAGCATATTCAAAAGCAGAGACATTACTTTGCCGACTAAGGTCCATCTAGTCAAGGCTATGGTTTTTCCTGTGGTCATGTATGGATGTGAGAGTTGGACTGTGAAGAAGGCTGAGCGCAGAAGAATTGATGCTTTTGAACTGTGGTGTTGGAGAAGACTCTTGAGAGTCCCTTGGACTGCAAGGAGATCCAACCAGTCCATTCTGAAGGAGATCAACCCTGGGATTTCTTTGCAAGGAATGATGCTAAAACTGAAGCTCCAGTACTTTGGGCACCTCATGCGAAGAGTTGACTCATTGGAAAAGACCCTGATGCTGGGAGGGATTGGGGGCAGGAGGAGAAGGGGACGACCGAGGATGAGATGGCTGGATGGCATCACGGACTCAATGGACGTGAGTCTGAGTGAACTCCGGGAGTTGGTGATGGACAAGGAAGCCTGGCGTGCTGTGATTCATGGGGTCGCAAAGAATCAGACTTGACTAAGCAATTGAACTGAACTGATTCTGACCGATGTGAGGTGATATCTCATTGCAGTTTTGATTTGCATTTCTCTCATAATGAGCAATGTTGAGCATCTTTTCATGTGTTTATTATGTTCTGTATGTCTTCTTTGGAGAAATGTTTCTAGGTCTTTTCCCCACTGTTTGATTGGGTTGTTTGTTTTTCTGGCATTTAGTTGTATGAGCTGCCTATATATCTCGGAAATTAATCCTTTTTCAGTTGTTTCCTTTTCTATTATTTTCTCCCATCCTGAGGGTTGCTTTTTCATCTTGCTTACAGTTTCCTTTGCTGTGCAAAAGCTTTTAAGTTTAATCAGGTCCCACTTATTTACTTTTGTTTTTATTTCTGTTACTCTAGGAGGTGGGTCATAGAGGATCCTGAAGTGATTTATGGCATCGAGTGTTCTGCCTATGTTTTCCTCTAAGACTTTTATAGTTTCTGGTCTTATATTTAGGTCTTTAATTCTTTTTGAGTTTATCTTTGTGTATGTTGTTAGAAGTGTTCTAATTTCATTGTTTTACATGTAGCTGTCCAATTTTCCCACCACCATTTATTGAAGAGTCTGTCTTTGCCACATTGTATATTCTTGTCTCCTTTCTCAAAATAATAATCTACCTATAGGTGCATGGGTTTATTTCTGGACTCTCTATCTCATTCCTTTGGTCTGTATTTCTTTTTTTGTGCCAGTACCATACTACCTTGATGATTGTGGCTTTGCAGTATAATCTGAATTCTGGAAGGTTGTTTCCTCCAGCTCCATTCTTCTTTCTCAAGACTGCTTTGGCTATTTAGAGTCTTTTGTGTTTCCATATGAATTGTGAAATTTTTTGTTCTAGTTCTGTGAAAAATGCCATTGATAATTTGATAGAGATCACTTTTAGTCTGTACATTGCCTTTGGTAGGATAGTCATTTTCACAATATTGATTTTCTACTCAGAAACATGACATATCTCTCCATCTGTTTATGTCATCTTTGATTTCTTTCATTAGTGTCTTATAATTTTCTGTGTACAGTTCTTTTGTCTCCTCAGGTAAGTTTATTCCTAGATATTTAATTCTTTTTGTTGCAGTGGTGAATGGGATTGATTCCTTAATTCCTCTTTCTGAATTTTCATTGTTAGTATATAGAAATGCATGTGATTTCCATCTATTGATTTTGTATCCTGCAACTTTGCTAAATTCACTGATTAGCTCTGGTAATTTTCTGATACTATCTTTAGGGTTTTCTATGTACAGTATCAAGTCATCTGCAAACAGTTAGAGCCTCTTTTCTGATCTAGATTCCTTTTATTTCTTTTTCTTCTCTGATTGCCGTAACTAGGACTTCCAAAACTATGTTGAATAATAGTGGTGAAAGTGGACCACCTTGTTCCTGATCTTATGGGGAATGATTTCAGTTTTACACCTTTGAAAATGTTTGCTGTAGGCTTATCATATATGTTCTTTAGTATGTTGAGGTAGGTTCCTTCTAGCCCATTTTTTGAAGAGTTTTAATCATAAATGGGTGCTTGAATTTTATCAAAGGCATTTTCTGCATCTATTGAGATTATCATATGATTTTTATCTTTCAATTTGTTAATATGGTATGTAACATTGATTGTTTTGTGAATATTGAAGAATCCTTGCATCCCTGGAGTAAACCCAACTTGATCATGGTGTATGAGCTTTTTGATGTGTTGCTGAATTCTGTTTGCTAAAATTTTGTTGAGGATTTTTGCATCTATATTCATCAGTGATATTGGCCACCTATAGTTTTCTTTTATTATGTTGTCTTTGTCAGGTTTTGGTATTAGGGTGATGGTGGCCTCATAGAATGAGTTTGGAAGTTTTCCTTCCTCTGCAGTTTTCTGAAAGAGTTTTAGAAGGATAGACATTAGTTCTTCTCTAAATATTTGATAAAATTCTCCTGTGAAGCCATCTGGTCCTGGACTTTTGTTTCTTGGGAGATTTTTTATCACAGCTTCAATTTCAGTGCTTGTAATTGGGTTGTTCATAATTTCTATTTCTTCCTGGTTCAGTCTTGGAAGATTGAAGTTTTCTAAGAATCTGTCCATTTCTTCCAGGTTATCCATTTTATTGCCATTTGGTTGTTCATAACAGTCTCTTTTTTCCATGATCCAGCAGATGTTGGCAATTTGATCTCTGGTTCCTCTGCCTTTTCTAAAACCAGCTTGAACATCAGGGAGTTCACGGTTCATGTATTTCTGAAGTCTGGCTTGGAGAATTTTGAGCATTACTAGCATGTGACATGAGAAATGCTGGACTGGAAGAAACACAAGCTGGAATCAAGATTGCCGGGAGAAATATCAATAACCTCAGATATGCAGATGACACCACCCTTATGGCAGAAAGTGAAGAGGAGCTAAAAAGCCTCTTGATGAAAGTGAAAGAGGAGAGTGAAAAAGTTGGCTTAAAGCTCAACATTCAGAAAACGAAGATCATGGCATCTGGCCCCATCACTTCATGGGAAATAGATGGGGAAACAGTGGAAACAGTGTCAGACTTTCTTTTTGGGGGCTCCAAAATCACTGCAGATGGTGACTGCAGCCATGAAATTAAAAGACGCTTACTCCTTGGAAGAAAAGTTATGACCAACCTGGATAGTATATTTAAAAGCAGAGACATTACTTTGCCGACTAAGGTCCGTCTAGTCAAGGCTATGGTTTTTCCTGTGGTCATGTATGGATGTGAGAGTTGGACTGTGAAGAAGGCTGAGCGCAGAAGAATTGATGCTTTTGAACTGTGGTGTTGGAGAAGACTCTTGAGAGTCCCTTGGACTGCAAGGAGATCCAACCAGTCCATTCTGAAGGAGATCAACCCTGGGATTTCTTTGGAAGGAATGATGCTAAAACTGAAGCTCCAGTACTTTGGGCACCTTATGCGAAGAGTTGACTCATTGGAAAAGACCCTGATGCTGGGAGGGATTGGGGGCAGGAGGAGAAGGGGACGACCGAGGATGAGATGGCTGGATGGCATCACAGACTCAATGGAC